>QEPC01008849.1:1774782-1804404 GCA_003113815.1 Sphenodon punctatus
AGAGACGCTCTAGGCCTTCCAGGGAAACCCGGAAGTTCCCCGGAAGGCCTAGAGCGTCCTGACACCGGCAGCCACAGCCGGCGCTGAGGCCGCCGGACCGCCCGCTGCCGCCGGAGCTCCGCAAGGTAAGCGCAAGCTAAGCTATGCACTTTAGTAGGGGTGACCATTTTGGGGGGCCCTCACTGGCCATGGCTACTCTTGGTTAAAATGGCCCCTGTGCTGTTTTCCATGTAAGCTGCCTGCTTTCTGTTTTTTGGCTGGGGGGACCAGAGGGCTTGAATGGAAGAATTTCTAATCTTTGCTGTAATGTTTTCTGCATTTAAAATGGCCCCTTTGCAGTGCCAGTTTCAAGGCTTTTCTGCTGTGAGAAAGCCACCATGCCACATGTTGGTTCACGAATGTCTAGTCTTTGCATGAATGTTCCCTGTCTGGTTGCAGCAGATGCCTTTTTACATTGCAACAGAACTGTGTGGCATGTTTTGGGGCCAGGGGACAAGGGGAATACCATGCTGCTGCTTTTTTGGTGTTCTAAGAGATTCGCATAATATTGTTGGTTTAAGATGGTTTGCTTTGCTTGCTCTGTGTTTGCATGTGCACTGCTGGCTCTGCCTACCATTGGCTAGGCTCTGCCTACTGTTGGCCTGGCACCTCCTACTTCTGGCCCCACCCTGCAGCCCACTAGCCTTGAAACCCACAAGCCACTGGTGCAGCTCTCCCATTATAGTTAATGGGAGCTGAGCCACTGGCTTAAATGATGGACAATGTGCCTTTGGTGTCCTATTCTGCAGAGGTGCAGGTCTGTGGAGTTCTGCAGTTCCATGCACCTCACATTCGCATACCACTAGCTTTTTTCATTGGGGCTGACTCTAGTTCAGACAAGTGGTTATTTCAAATTTGCATAAACACACAAACATTTATACAAACTAACAACGACCAGTTTTTGTCTCTGGGAGAGAGGTGGCAACCTTGCCCCTCCTATCACAAAGAGCAAAAGCACAGCAATTGGTAGTGGTAGCATTGGCACTTGTGGTTGGGGTAGCTAGGTTATTATGTGTGATCGTCTTTACTAATGTTTTGCAGAGCAGTACAGCTGCATCCCTGGTTGCTCTTGCAGAGCTGGTGTTGGATGTGGTCTTGAGGTTCCCAAAACTTATTGTTCTGGGGGACTTCAACATCCATGCTGAGACCAGCATTTATGGGGTAGAGCAGGAGTTCATGGCCTCCATGGAAACCCTGGGCCTGTCCCAGGTTATGTTTGGCCTGACACATGAGAGGGGGCACACTCTGGACTTGGTGTTTTGCACTGGTCTTGAGGTGGGGAGATCCAGTAATTGGGGCAGTAGATATATCATCTTTGTCATGGATGGACCATTACCTCCTGAAGGGATGTGTCCTGGCATACTTGGGCCCCCGGTAGGGTGCAGGGCCTATTAGGTTGGTCCATCCCCAGAGACTTATGGAACCAGTGGGGTTCTGGAATGCCCTGGGGAGTTACTATTGGACCTTGACAGCCACACGATGGATGACCTCGTGTCCTTATGGAACACTCTTTTGACTGAGGCCATTGATATGGTGGCTCCTAGGTGTCTGTTCCCTGTGCAGCAGCAGCAGCAGCAGCACAGGTCCCCATGGTTTACGAAGGACCTGGGACAACTGAAGCATGAGGGTAGGCGGCTAGAGTGATGGTGGCATAGGACTCAAACTGAGGATGACTGATTGCGGCACAGAGCCCATTTGAAGACCAGTGGCTGTGCGGGATGCAAAGAAAAAGTTCTTTGCAGTCATCATAGCATCCATGAAATCATGTCCAGCAAAGCTTTTCCAGGTGGTAAAAGGCTTGGTCAGCCCAGCCTGTTGCCACCTGGAACTGGAGTCTTCCAGTGCCTGCTGTGACATGTTTGTGGATTATTTTGTAGATAAAATTGTTTGCATTCACTATGGCTTTGGCATCACCTGTTTAGAGACCGTGACAGAGTCAGAGGTTATGAAGGGGGCCTTCATAACCTCTGACTCTGTCACGGTCTTGTCACGGTCTTGTGTTATGGGAACAGTTTCAATTGATGATTCCTGCTGATGTGAGTGATGTGCTGGGGGCTGTTAGAGTCACAACCTGTGGATTAGATCCATGCCTGTCCTGGATGGTGAAGTCCAGCTGACAGAATTTGGGGCTCTTGCTGGATGGAGTAATTAGTGCCTCCCTATGGGAAGGTAGGGTGCCAGACAGCCTTAAGGAGGCCTTGGCTTGGCCTCTACTAAAAAAAGAATCACGTGACATTGATTTTTCCACCAGCTATCGATCTATCTCTAACCACCCCTCTTTAGGGAAGGTTATTGAGCAGGTGGTGGCTCAGCAGCTCTAAGCACACCTGGATACTATCAGTTTTCTAGACCCAGAGCAATCTAGCTTTCATCCAGGGTATGGCACTAGGGATGGGCGAATGCAGTTCAGAAGTTCGGAATTCAGATCGGACTCGACCAGTTCGGTCTACCGAACTCGACCAGTTCGGTCGACTGGACTGAACTTCCGAACTGAACTCAAGTTTCTAACCAAACCGAATTTCCAAAATCGGCTCTGTTCTCCCATCCCTAAAAGAAATATTCCATTTAGTTCAATGGGGTTTGAATTTCCGAACTTTGTTCAGAAGTTCGCAGTTCGGACCGACCTTGAATAGTTCGGTCAACCAAACCGAACTTCCGAACCGAATTTCCGAACTGAACCGAACCGAATTTCCAAACTCGGTTCTGTTCGCCCATCCCTATATGGCACTAAGGATGGGCGAACATGGTTTGGAAGTTCAGAGTTCAGACCTAAATCGACCAGTTCAGTCGACCGAACTGAACTTCTGAACCGAACCCAATTTTCGAACCGAACCCAATTTCTGAACTCAGCTCTGTTCGCCCATGCCTATAAGATAATATTCCATTTAGTTCAATGGGGTTTGAATTTCCGAACTCTGTTCGGAAGTTCGGAGTTCGGAGCGAACTCGAATAGTTCAGTTGACCGAACCAAACCCAATTTTCGAACCGAACCGAATTTCCGAACTCAGCTCTGTTCACCCATCCCTAGAAGATAATATTCCATTTAGTTCAATTGGGTTTGAATTTCCGAACTCTGTTCGGAAGTTCGGAGTTCGGATCGAACTCAAATAGTTCGGTCGACCGAACTGAACTTAGGAAACGAACTCGATTTTCGAACCGAATTGAATTTCTGAACTCGGCTCTGTTTGCCCATCCCTATATGGCACTGAGACTGAGTTCATGGCCTTGGTTGACAACCTCCGTATAGAACTGGATAAGGGAAATTTGACTTTATTGTTTCTATTAGATCTGTCAGTGGCATTTGATACCGTTGACCATGAGATGCTGGTGACTCACCTGTGGGACCTAGCTGGGGTGGACAGAACTGTGCTTCAATGGTTCCATTCTTTCTTGGCCGGGAGATCTCAGCAGATGGTACTGGGGGACTGTTTGTCATCTCCCCAGGATCTCCTGTGTGGGCTCCCACAGGGTTCTATTTTGTCCCCCTTCCTGATCAATGTGTACATGCAGCCGGTGGGTGGGGTTGTGAGGGGGATTGGGGTCTGGGTGTCATCAATATGCGGATGACATCCAGCTTTACCTCTCATTTTCATCTGACCCAGGCCCAGCATTCTTGCTGCTTTCTCGGTGTTTGATGGCTGTGGGGGATTGGATGAGATTGAGTCGATTGAAGTGGAATCCCAACAAAATGGAGGTGATGGTGGTGGGCAGGGTCAGTGATCTGGGGGTTGGGGGGGACTCCTATTATAGATGGGGTTCTCCCCTCCCTCTCAGTTATGCAGGTTTGGAGCCTGGGAGCGCTCCTGGATCTGCAACTGTGCTTTGATAGTTAGGTGGTGGTTGTGCCTGGGGGCACCAATTACATTTGGTGAGGAGGCTCCAGCCTTATATTTCTAATGCTGATCTTGCCACTATCATACATGCCTTCATCACCTTGAGACTAGAGTACTGTAATGTCCTCTATGTGGGGTTGCCCATGTAGTGATGGACCAGAAGCTGCAGCTAGTGAAGAATGCGACGGCCTGTCTCCTAATGAGGACTAGGGATGGGCGAACAGAACGCGGTTTGGACGTTCGGTCCGAAATCCAAGTTCGGGTTCGGCTGTTCGGTTTGGCAGAGTTTGGGTCAGCTGAACTTGGTCGAACAACTGAAAATAGCACTATCGATACCAAAACCGAATTCAAATTTATTTATTTTTTGACCCTGAAACCACCCCTGGTCTCCACCCTTGGTGCCAGGAAGTCTGCTCCTCAGTTGCCTCCCACTTCCAGTCACATTTTCCCCGCCTTCCAGTCACGTTTTCCCTGCCTTCCAGTCATGTTTTCCCCGCCTTCCAGTCACGTTTTCCCCACCCCTGAACTCATCCGAACTTTTCTGAACTGTTCGGCTGTTTGAGCATTCAGTTGGGCCGTTTGGTTTGGTCATCCAAACAGGCCGAGTTCGGCCTGAACTCCGAACTTCTGAACCTCGTTTGCCCATCCCTAATGAGGACAGGCTGAAATGAACATATTACTCCAATTCTTTGTGCACTGCATTGGCTGCCAGTAGTCTTCAGGTCCTGATTTAAGTTGCTGGTGTTAACCTATAAGCCCTAAATGGTCTAGGTCCCACTTATCTGATGGATCGCCTCTTGACCCAGGCCTTGGGCCGGCCTCTGTGGTAGGCTGGAGGCACCCTTTTGGAGGTTCTGTATTGTAGACAGATGGCTAGCATGAGGAGGGCATTCTCAGTGACTACTCCATTGCTGTGGAGCTCCCTTCCAGCAGAGATTCGCCTCTGCCCAGAACTGTTCCACTTCTGGCAGCAGTGTAAGACCTGGTTGTTCCGCCAGGCATTTGGAGAAGGAGACAGGTAGGGTGAGTTGGTATTGGGGCGGGGGTGAGGTTGGGGGAAGGAAAGGATTTTTTTATGTCCTGGTTTTTAATGTATTTTTTTAGCTTGTAAGCCACCCCGAATTGCCTGAGGCAAGAGGGAGTGGGGTACTAAATACTTATATAAATAAATAAAATAAAATAAATAAGAACGTATTCTTTAATTCTGTGTAGTATAACCTTAAGTAACATCACTTTTTCTTAATGCCATAACAACCTAGGTATATGTCAGACATGTTATTTGTATATGCTAGAATATAGTTTTATGTGTCTGGTTTTAGTTTTTTTTGGTTAATGTTGTTAGTTTTTGATTATTTTATTTCTGAGTCACCCATGGGGGGGCCATAATTGTGACCTGAGCCTGGGCTCTTCACAGCCTTGCTACATCCCTGGGGAATTGTTGTGACCCCCCTTTTTACTGCTGGTCATCAGCACAGCTAAGAGACTGTAGGGAGAAGGAATTAATGCTATTCATGTAGTGCAAGACGGTGCTACTGGTAGCACAATAGCTGATTACTTTTATAGTGGAGGTGGGAAGGAGGAAGAGAGAGTTACAATTTCACTTGGTGCTGCTTCTGAGTAGTTTTACCAGCTTTTGTTCTGTCCTCATTGTAAAATATTAAACTAGTCTGTATTCCTTTTGATGAAATATTTGGGTTTGTATATACTATAGACAACTAAAAACTTCTTCTCCCCCAGTTTAAAGGTTTCCAAAAAAATATATCACCATAATATCTGGGCACCCAAATACTCTGCCATGTTTGCTACATATTGTTCTAAAAAAGAGAAAAACCCAAGCCCCTGCAACTGTTTGAGATAATACTTGGCATTTATGTAGTTTAAAATGATCTGTTCCTTTCTTTTCAGATTAAAGCTAGTAATAGCCCTAGTGATTTTCTTATATAGAAAAGGGACCTAAAATGAACCAATTGCTTGCCTACATGGGATAGTAAGTTAACTTAACCCCTATTAGGTAGGAGTCTGTTCTTTTAATATGGATTACTGTAATATAGATTAAATCCCTGCATGGGCACTTCTAATCCATGTTAAGTGCCTTTTCGGTTCAACTTGAAAAAAATCCCATTTTTAATATCTTCAAGTCTGTCTTCATGGTGTCTCAGTCCAAGCTAACTAAGCCGTATTAAGTGCACAGCCCTAAATATCATAGAGTTTTAGGGTTGGAAGGGACCTTCCAAATATAGACTAATTAACCCAATAACAAAATTAATGTATATGGACAGGCCCTGAGATATTTTACAGTAGAAAAGATGGCTGCAATGTAGTGGCCTATGTGAAATGATTTGTTGGTCTAGTCTAGTGCTATGCACATCACAAAACTTGTGTCACGACTGGCTCCACCGCTGTCAGGAAGGTAAAGTGATGAATGGGTGTAAGAACTGACCTCACCCTTGGAGCTTGCTCCTTTATACAAGGAATAAGGCATATTGTAGGGACAGTGTGGGGAAGCCTTCAGAGTTGTTGTACCATGCTGTGCCTGATCTGCACATAAACAGAAGAATTTAGTCTCCAGATCTGTCAATCTGGCACCTTTCAAAAGCACTGAAATTCACCCCCTCCCCCTTCCCTTCAAGTCAGCTAGTATATAGGCACAACAAAATTTTCTATAAATGGGTCTTAAGTACATAATTACATGATAGACCCAAACGTCTCCAAAAGAGTTGCTCCAGGCTATTGTGTAAGCAATACTCCTTTGAGAAATGTATAAATACATGTAATTCAGTACATAATACACATGTTAAAAAACTGCCTAATTACGTATTTTCCCAGGAGACAGAAAAGGCTCCAAAAGAGCTGTTCCAGTCTCTCGAGTACACAATGTGTGTTTTATAACCTTGCATGAATCTCTTCCATTCTTTTTCCTCTAGAAAAAACAGTAAGGAAATTAAATACAAAACACCTACTGTACATTTAATTTAAAGGACAAAACGCAATGTTGAAATAACATTAAGGGTGTGACGCAAACCAAGGAAAGCCAGGAAATTGAGTGTTAAGGCTGCTGCTCTGTCCTTAACTCACGTCACTTGTATAATATTTCATACCACTTTCCTCTAATGGTAGGTTTAAATCAGAAAATTTAGAATAGAGTTATGTCCTGTCTATCTGGATTTTGTACCTGAATATCTCTCAAGCATTTACAAGTACAAATAAAGCAGCTGCTTTTCTCTCCTTCTTTTAGTCAGAGGATTGATCAAGTGTGTGTGTGTGTGTGTGTGTGTGTGTGTGTGTGTGTGTGAGAGAGAGAGAGAGATATTACTGAAGAACTAATGTGAAGAGATTAGTTCTGTAATTAATTCTGAAGCCAATGGCCATTCCAAACTTCTGAAAGCTCTGTCTCCCTTATTCATGAGATTGTCCTTGTTGGTCAATGACTTCCTTATTCTGGTCGAATATAGTTGTCCTCGGATGTCATAGTTTCAGAAGAAGAGACAATTTCCCATGTAGTTAATGCTAATTCCAAGGAAGGCTTTGGATATCAAGTCAAAGACCACAAACGAGCCTTTAATTCATTGAATTTAATTCATTGAATTAATGAATGTAAAGGCAAATTGGGGCATTTCTAGTTTTCATTTTTCATTTGAGCCGCTATTTCCGTTGTGGTCTCACTCATACTGACCTATCTATTAAAAATACATTGTGTTCATAAGAATATAAGTAGTGCCACACTGAGTCAGACTAATGGTCCATCGAGCCCAGCTTCTGTCTCCGACGGTGACCAGTCTTGTTCACTTAGTTGGAAGAAGTACCCAACAGATCCCAATGGGCAATCCATTCCCTGTTGTTCACTCCCAGCTCCTGGCAGTAAAATGTTACATCCCCTAAACCTATTTGACTAGGAGCCGTTAATGGACCTACTCTCCAAGAACATATCCAATCATTTTTAAAACCCATCTATACTACTGGCCTTGACTAGATTCTCTGGCAACAAATTCCACAAGTTAATTGTGCGTTGAGTGGAAAAATACTTTCCTGCTACCACTTACTTTTATACAATGTCCTCTAGTTATACAAACAAACAAATCAAGCAAAACAACAACTTTGACACTTCTTGCCACCTAACTCCGCCTCCATTCATGCACACACTATGTGCAGGCAATTTACATAGTTTTCATTGTATTGGTTATTTTATAGAGTATCATAGAATCTTACACCGTTTTTAGATGAGGGCGCTGAAGGTGCCTCTGGAGCTGCGCGTTGAGAGAGAAGCTGCGCCACGCTGCTGGAAGTGACGTGCTCCCCATTGCTGGCAACGGTGGTGACTGGAGACGCGGCACTTTCCAGAGGCACGTTCTGGAGACCTGAAAATTGAGGTCTCCAGAACGCGCCTCTGCAAAGCGCCGCGTCTTCAGCTGCCGCCGACGGCAACAGGGTCACATCACTTCCGGCAGTGCGGCGCGGCTTCTCTCTTAATGTGCGGCTCTGGAGGCGCCTTCAGCGTCCTCCTCTAAAAGCGGTGTTAGAGTTGGAAGGGACTTGTGAGAATGGTCCCCCCCTGCTTGGATGTAGGATGACTACAGCTACAACATCCCCAACAGATGGCTGTCCAGACTCTTTTTGAAAACCTCCAGTGATGGAGACTAGAGCTGAAACTTCGAAATCCACTGGGGATTCCAGTACTTGGTTTCGAATCTTCAAAGGCTAATTGGCTGATAATTGGCCGGATCTTTAGGGTCCCCTTTTTTAAAAATGGGGACAATTATACTTTGCAGCCAATTTTTAGGTATTTTCCCAGTGTTGTTTATGGCAGAGAACAATGTAGCCAATGCCCTACTCCACCAATAAATGTCACCTTTCAGGAGCTCTGCTGGAGGCAAATGTATATTGTACCTTGCTCGAGAGCTGGAAGTTGTTATTTTTCTAAATTTGAGGTGTTCCTTCTCAGAGATCAGGACAAAAATGTTTCAGTTAAGGTTGCTAAGTTTTTGGATATGGTCTTAAAATTTAGGATGTCTCAATCGGGTTGTTCTTGATTGGTTATGTGGGACCTCTGTAAATTTTACTCTGTCATTTGGGAATATGCTACTTGTTGAGTATTATGATACTTTCTTTAATGACTTTATAATAGTTTGGGGATTTCACGTTTTTGTTTGCATTTTGCCCTGATTGGACAAGTTTATGTTATCATATGTCATGTTTTGATATGTCTTATTTTGTTCTTTTTTACGATGGCCTATGGCTAAGTAATAAATTCTATTTGATTTGATTTGAATTTCCAAAGTCCAACGTTCCGAGAACCAAGGCCAGTCCACCTTTGGAAATATTCGGAAACCTCAATTGAGTGCTGGTGACACTGCTGGTGACTGGAGTGATCCAGATGGTTGACCCCCTAGCTTTTCTGAGCTAGGAAATGAAACTTAGTGTTATATTTGGTAGGAGGGGGCATGGGAGAGGACAGTTGAGTGATGGACAAGCCAGATGACAAGTTTTGATTGGCTGTTATGGGCAAAATAAAGCATATGTACAGCCATTTCCCATTCTCTACTGAATTTGGCTGTGTGTGCTATCCTGCTGATCTGTAAGTAATTGGCTTGAGGGGGGAGGCATGCCTGTCCTGTCCTGTCCATAGGGGCAATGCTGGGGAACAGGGGTTAGTTGTTTCCACCATGCCATGATTATTATTTTTTTTTTTTAAAGTGTGTGCCACTGCTGCCTGCTGCTTGCACTGCTTGGCATCATGATGTCCAGAGGGATCTGCCTAGCTCCACTTCCCCTGACCTGGGCTTTCCATATACTATAGGCAATGCTGGGCGTTGCCAGCAGTGCCAAATATACTTAAAGTTTGCGTATTGCTGCTGCATGCCCTAGCCTGTTGGCAAGTTGGCAGCACCCTAGAGGCCATAGAGGGATCACTTCTGCTGTAGTTTTTGTGGGCACTGTGACTGTACTTTGTGGGTTCAACTTTGCCAAGATGTGACTGACCACTGGGCACAGGAGAGCTATACTTTCTTTCTGATTAAAATAATATGATGTGTGAGGAGGGGGCTTTATTTGCATAGGTGGGCACTGGGCATGCACAACAGAGGTGTGTGTGTGTGTGTGTGTGTGTGTGTGTGTGTGTGTGTGAATGGACTGGTTTATTTCTTGTGGGTGTTGTTGTTATGTCTGCTGGGCTGGGCTGGCTTTTTTTGGTTTCTGCCTGCAGTTGCACTTCTGTGGGTTTATCTTTTTGAATGATTGTGTGCAGTACTCTTGCTAGCCTGCTTTTCTGGGCACTCTTGGTTGGCATAATGATTTTAAAGTGGGTGCACTACTGACAGTGGATCATACTGTGGGTGCTGCTGGCTTTTTAAAATGTTTTTATTTCTGCACCCAGTTGCACTGTTTGGGTTTGTCGTCTTGAGTGATTATCTCACTTTTGCTAGCCTGCTTTTCTGGGCACTGCTTGGCATAATGATTTTAATATAGGTGCACTTTAAAATCATTAAAGGAAAGAGTTCCAAGTTCTGGGAATTTTTGAATTCTGGTTCCTCTGACAAAGTTCTGAAATTTGACCAAGTACTTGGATTGGGTATTCAGAACTTTGGAACTTGAGTCAAGTACTTGGATGGCTTATTCGGTGCAGCCCTAATAAGAGACCCTACAACCCCATCCCTATTCAACTTGTTCCATTGCCACACAACTCTTACTGTTAGGATGTTTTTCCTGATATTTAACTGAAATCTACCTCCTGTAACTTGAGCCCATTATTTCTCATCCTGCCTTATGTAGCAGTGCACAACAGTTCCTTGATACATTCTTGGTGGCAGCCCTTTGAAGACTGCTATCATATCCCCCCATGTCTTCTCTGTTCCCCCAACCTTTCCTCATAAGATTTGTTTTTCAGACCATTTATCATCTTTATAATAGAGTTCAGTGGTCCTCTGAACCTGCTCCAACTCGTCATTGTTCTTGTGTGGCCCCCTTTTATGGCTTGTTTCTCCCCCCAAAGTCTGGATGTTCCTATTTGAAGGTCATCCTTGACTATCACTTAAGAAGAGCTTTTGTAAATTTGCGGTTTCAAACTTTGACCTCGGCAGTTAGTCAGGGTAGGTATATGGGTTGTCCTTTTGACCATAGGAAATGTCCCTGTGGGGAAGATAAAATTGAGGACCTAACTCATTACCTGCTGTAGTGCCCCTTGTTTGATACTCCACGACAGGATATGTGGTCTAAGATTAATTTCCCGCAGTCAGTTTCTCTACCTGAGTTATTGCATTATTGTCTATCTGATAAAGTGTCAACAGTTACTAGAGAAGTGGCATTGTTTGCTAAGAGGGCAAGTGTAATTAGGAAACGATTTGTGGATTCTCAGATAATTAAAAGTTCATAAACTATTTCCCCCCTTTCGTGAAGGTATTTTAATATTATTAGATTGAAATTGCTTATGATGCAAACATTGTTGAAAATGTTGATGTATATGTATGGTCTTTTGTGTGTGTGTGTGTGATGTCATCCTAACTTGTCATGGCAGCAGCCAGTACAAGGAATCAAATTTTTTAAAATGTCATTGTTCTTCTTAAAATGAGATGCCCAAAATTGGACACATTACTTAAGGTGAGGTCTGACCAGTGTTGACTAGAGTGGAATTACTAATTATGCTGACTTTAAAACAATGGGTGTTTTCAGACAGATGCGAGAGTGGGTTTATTTTAAATGAGCCTGGCACTGCTGTGGCTCATGGTCAGCCCATGTGGTGCCCCCTTCCCCACACCATAGAGCTGTGAGAAGATTGGTCATTTTGGCCACCACCATTTTGGTTACGGGTGGCAGCTATTTTGCACATGGAGGGAGTTCAACAGTGTGCCACAGCAAGGAACCCTGATGGGAGCTTCCCCCACCCCCCATCAGCAGTGGGATCTGCAGTCAAGTCCTCCAAGACCAGTAAGTACGTGCCAGGGCCCCAGCGGGTGGGGGTGGGGCAGGTGGGACTCAGACTACAGATTAGATGGTTTCTCTTTGACTTCAATGGGATCTGAATCCAAATCCATAATTAATCCATAAATTACAGATCTGAATACCAAAGATAGAGTGTGGTCACCATGTTGGTCCCACGTGACAGAGAGACACCACCAACAACAGTTGGTCCAATAAAAGATATCATTTGAACCACTTTGTCTCCCAGATCCGAATACATAACAGATCTGAATTAGGACTGAAACAAAGTCTTTGGAAGACTTCAGAATTGCAGAATATTAAGGTATTAGGTTCAGAAAGTAGGGATATGTGAACACTGGGGGGTTCAGTGTTCGGCCCATTTAGGGTTCAGCCCCTCCAAAACTGTTCAGGGTTCAGGCTGTTTGGCTTTAATGGGTTGGGGGGGCCAAACCTATTCGGGGGCCAGGGGCCCCAGTTTTCCCTCCCCACTCCAGGCTGCACAGATGGAAGGGGTGCCAGGGCTCTCCTCTCCCCCCCTCCCAGCCTCGTAAAATTTTTTTTTAACTCCCCCCACCCTGGGGATCGACCTACCTGGTGGTGCTGGGGCTCTGGCCCCAGGTCTGGCGGTGACAGCGGGGCCGGCGCCGGTGCTCCAGAGTGCTGCTGCTGCCGGACCCGGGTTTGGAGCCCTGGCACCACCAGGTAGGTCAGGATCTGGCCCCGGGTCCGGTGGCAGGAGCGGTAGTGGCAGCGGGTCCGGGTCCAGTGGCAGGAGCGGTAGTGGCAGTGGGTCCGGGTCCGGTGGCGCTCCGGAGCGCTTCAGGCCTCTACTAGGCCTTCCGGATCACCTGACCTGGAAAAGGGCCTATAAAGCAGACCCTGGTCAGGATGTCCCTAAAGAAACACAGATTCAGCAGCCATCAATGATCAGAGATAAAAAGCAGTTTTAGATAACTCAGGAAGTGGTTCACCATAAGAGATTAATAAGAGACTGATTTAATACTATCCATTATGGGGTTTAAACACAGTGGCAACACCCTTTTTCAGTCATTTGGGGAAATACAAATGCAAAGGCCTAGCAACTTTGTGGAAATTTTCTTTATAAAAAATATATTGCATAATGCCAACAGAAAGTTATGTTATGCCTGAAAATCTTGTATGGTGTAATAGCTGTTGGTAATCTTTATACCACCAGCTACGTTGTAAATATCCCTTCATCAAGTTTGTGGAGGGACTGCCTGATATATTTAAATTAAATTGGATGAGCGTAGCTTATTTAATGGACTTTACTTGTGAAAGTGGTGGAACTGAGAGAGCCTTTACGAATCATGTACATCACAGGAATATGTATATTTTATATATAGTCCAAAATATTTTTTGCCTGGGTAAGAAATGTCGAACAATGAACGTAAACACAAATTACATGGTTCTGTTTAAAACCCCATGGATAAATTACAAATTGATATGTTGGCTTGGCAAATGTACCCAAGCAAATCCTAATTCTTCTTAGAAGTGTTGAGGATGCTACCAAAAAGCCTTATGGCTATGTGGTGGTGGATTTATATGCTTCTGGGTGAAAAAAGATATACACATAACTCCAATTTAACACCACTTTAACGTTTCTTATGCATGTTTCAGACCTGTATTGGTGCCCTATGCAGCATGCATAAGAAATGTTAAAGTGGTGTTAAAGCAGAGTTCAGGCACATGTCTGTTTTCACCCTCTATGCCTGAGGCTTACAGACTAAGAACAAGGCTTTCCCCATCAGAATGGCAAGTGGTCTATACTTTGAAAAAACCAAACAGTGAGGTATAAGAGGTGATTCCTCTGGGTGATTTCAGACATTACGTTTGTGGCATTCACCACAGTCAATCTCAGTCAAATGCGGGCGGTGGTGATTGAGCCGTGCACGTCTGTTTGCTTGCATCCAGATGTTCACTACAGTCAAACATGGTCCGGGGTGAACCTCACTACACTCTGTGAGGTCAGGATGGGAGGAGGTCCAGAAGTGTGATGAATGTTCACCATGGCAGGGGTGAAGGAAACGTAACGTCTGAAGGGAAAACCCCGGCCACGGTGGAAGGAAATGACCACGGGAAGTGGTGATGGCATGCAGTGCCTGCCAGGCAACCAACAACAAGTGGCACATGGAGGGAGATTTAAAGGGCAGGCAGCAGTAGAGGAACATGGCGGAGCAGTCGATGGAGAGGAGGGTGGAGTAAACAAAGCAGAGAATGGAGCGAGAGGGTGAGGAGGTGCAGCAGCAGCAGCAGTGATCAGTCTGAGAGATAAGGCTGTTTGTTTACAAACAGCTCCTCCCCATGTGCCGATCAGAAGGTTGTTGCCTGGTAAGGAAGGTTCTTTGAGATGGCTCCCAACATTCTCATGACTGGGTTGTGCATGCTTGCCCTGTTCAAATAATAGCCACATGATGGTCTCGAGCTCCTGTAGTATAAAAAGTGCGCTCCCCCTCAGAATGACAGTTCCTTCCAACCCTTTCTAGAAACAGAAGGAAAAAATTGTATGTGAGGCTGGATGGGTGGGTATATGTGAGAATGTTCAGAGCCATCTCAAAGAACCTTATTTACAAGGTAGCAACCTTCTGTTCTTCTTCGAGTGGCTCCTCACATGCTTGTGTGATCAGGTATTGTTAATAGCATGCAGCTATTTTGATGTGGCCCAGAGGTTTTGTATGTTTGAGATATGTGAACAGGAACATGGCCGGGCGCGGCTTCTGCCAGGGACTGTGGCAATGGCCCCGCTATGTGCACCTGCTGTCATTGCCACCCCTGCCCCTGATGGGAGCCCCTGCAGCCAGGTGTCACCACTCTGGGCCCATAAGACAGCCAGCTGCCTCCTCAGCACCTTCCTTCCACCTGCGGCCTGGGTGCTTGCACCAACGCCTGCTGCCTCTTTGGGACGACTGGACCCCCTGTGGCCCGGCTTCATCCACCTGCCTGTCACCCTCTCGCCTGGGACCTGCTGCCCCATCCCCCGTGTCCTGGCCCCATGCACTCCCGCGCTGTCTGTCACTGCACCGGGCCGGTGCTGCTTGTGTCCTCAATAAACACCCTTTGTGCTTCACTGTGCCTTATGTTGCCTCCTGTGTCCTTGGGCTGCTGGATCCCCCTTCCCCTTGGCCTCTGGGCTCCTGCCCCCTCCCCCTACTGGTGGGATGGCCATGCCGGCACCTCACCCCGCCCAACTCCCATGTGCCCAACCAGCCAGGGAGCGCCTTGTCCCCCCCTGGTGTGTGCCTCCCTCTGGCCCCATGCTCCGCTCCCCTTTGTTGTGTGGGTGTGCTGCTTCATGTGTGTGTGTGTGTGTGTGCTTCTCATTTTGAAGTGCACGCACCTTCCGTGCGGCCACTGTTTGTGAGCGATGCTCGCGCTGCTGCTCCCTCCACCCCTCCCTTCATGTTTCCCTTCCCTGGGCGGGGCCCTCCACTGTCTTTGGCTTCGTATGCCCTCAGGCAGCCCTGTTTGTGTCCATGTAACCCCAGTGCCTTGTGGGGCTCCCACCGCGGTTCTTGGCACCGCGTCACGTCTGTTGGGTTCCCCCGGCCTGGGCTCTCTCCAGTTGGCCCTGGGCAGTGATGCCGCCCCTGTTACGTCTGTTGGGGTTGCACAGCTCACCATGGCCCATGGTGAAGCAATTGACACCGGGGTGGGATTCACTGTGGTGAATCTCACCGCATCACGTCTGAAATCACCCTCTGTGTCTGTGCTTAAAAAATATTTAACCTATGTCAATCAATCAATCATTTAAAACTTGTATCCTGCCCCTCCTGCCCAAGGCAGCTCGGGGCAGTGAACAACACAAAAAATTAACAATAAAACATTTAAAAACAAATCAACAAATTTAAAAACAAATCATAAAACTCACCCTCCTTCCCAAACCCTCCCCCCTGCATTTTATGAATTTTTAACTGTTTTAAATTGTTTTTATATTGTTGTTTGCTGCTCTGGACTGCCCTGAAAGGGCAGGAGGGGCAGGATAAAAATGTTATATAAATAAATAAATAAAAATACCTTTGCTCCTTTTACATTAACATATTTGTCAATCAAAAATGCAAGAACATAGCCATGGTCTGTGGTTGAATAAGCTTTTCTAAAGCCTGCCTGCTCTTTTGAGAACAAATTGCATTCTTCTGCTCACTTTTCTAATCTTATTAATAACGTTTTTGCATATATCTTTGCAATTATATTTATAAGGCTTTTTGGTCTATAATCAGCAGGTGTATTTCTACCCCCCCTTTAAAGATATACTAGTGTTTCAGCCCATAGGGATTACTCCATATAGATTAACATGATCTAATAGTTTAGTTAATACCAGTACCCACCAAGATATGAGTTCTTTCAATAGTTCCCCTATGACACCATCTTCTCCCAGGATTTAACCTATGTGAAGCAGGGGAAGATGGATAAAGGAAAACTAAGTTTGTTCCTCCCCACATCAGAAGAGACCATCCCAAGCTGCTCCCTAAAAACTCCAAAAATTACAGATGGTGTAATTCAGGAAGTGTTGGCTGGTGTGAATAGGGAGTATAAAAGATGCAGAAGTGCTGTTCAATAAAATGAGACTGAACAGAGACTGTTCTTCTTGGGATGACAAAGGGGTGTTTGTGTACAAAGACCACTTTTATATGAGGCACTGAAGCGCCTCCTGAGTCCCGCGTTGAGAGAAAAGCCAGCGCGGAGAGTGTTTCCATGCTCCCCGTGCTGCTGAAAGTGCGCAGGGAGCACGGACACACTCCCCGCGCCGGCTTTTCTCTCAACGCAGGACTCAGGAGGCGCTTTTCAGCGCCTCGTATAAAAGCCGCCAAAGATTCAACAAATCCAAAGTTCCAACATGCTTAAGCTGGTCAGAGGTATTACTCAAGCCCATTCCCTCAGAACCCTGACTACAGGCTGTGATGTTGTGAGAGCCATGGCTCTACTAAATGTCCCTTGTTCTGTTATGTAACCCTGCCAGCAGAGAACTTTTGGCATTCGTGAAATCATCTACCTCACACACAGGAGAAGACCTCCTTAGAACCTTCTTCTCATACTTCTAGAAATCAAACTGTCTACAATGCCTAATTGGATCAATATGTAATGTGTTGTGATTTATTTATTTTTTGTAAACATGCTTCAAATGAAACCCTGAAATACTTTTTAAAAATCATTGTGTACATGCAGTTAAAGGGGTGATGAAACAGACTACACAGGATAGCAATTACCTTTTAAAACCCATGGGGGGGGGGAGGAGGAGGGAATGCTTCATTGAGAAACATAGTTGTGAAATTCAGTGCAAGAGACACATGTCTGAGATCGTTGAAATACGCCCAGCACTGTCCTGGACATGCCTAAGAGACAGTACTTTTTAGTTTTTACAAATTGCATTACCATTCAATCATTTTCTGCTAAATTATCAGCATACAATTCTAGAATTTGTTCAAAAGCCAAACCTTGCACTGGTGATGGAGAAAAAAAATACACAGTGAGAACTGCAAGTCACAGAGCTTGGGTCTTGTAATTGTCTATAATGAAATACAGTCCTACAGGCAGGGCCCTGATTCTGCCATGGAATTAAAAAAAAAAATCCCGCTGAAATCTGTGGGTCTGATTCTGTGGGTTCCTCCCTCCCCCACCCCATTGCTGTGTGGGAGAGGGGTGTTCCCCACTCCCCAGCTGACTGGGATGAGTTGGCCATATTGACCGCCTGCCATGCCCCACCACCAGCACAACCCCCTCCCTCCTTCTGCCTGCTCTGGTCCATGGCCAACTTACCCGGGCCCACTTCACCATGGAGAAACCCTCTCCTGGTACAGCAGGCAGCAGCAGCAGGAGCTCTGAGCACTCGAGGTTTCTGATTCCACCACTTTCTCTGCTGGGAGAGAATTTCCCCACTGTCAAGTGGGCCCAGGTCAGTTGCAGTAAGAGCTATGGGTTCCTGTTGCTACTGCCACCTGCTGCACCAGGGTCTCCCCACTGCCAAGCAGGCTGGGATAAGAGTCAGCTCTTGAATAGACCTGAAATGAAAAATCTTGGAAAGTGTTTTTGCCATTTTCTGTTATTTTTCGCAAGCTGAGTGGGGCTGCTACACTCAAGTCCCAAGGGCTGTGTGTGCCCTGCTTGCATCCCCATAGGCTGTGGAGATGAAAATTTGCCAGCTAAGCATGGGGGAAGTGCTGGAAATTGTCTAAAAGTGCTGTAAAACTAGTGTAAAATTCAAGGATAGTGAAAAAGAAGTCCCAGAAAGTGATGAAAAAGTCCCGAAAAGCAACAAAAATAATGGGGGAAATGGCAGAAGCGCAGAATCACCCAAAAGTGATGAAGTACTGATGGACACTCGCAAGTACTCCCAAAAGGTTGGCATTTCTCTTCAGAACAGGAACACTTGCTCTCATCTCAGCACTACTCTTCAATCCTCTTACACAGCTGGTGACGCAACCCAATCCTGGATGGAAGTAATGACCCTAAATGGGGTCCCAGGGGCCCTGGTCTTAACGAAAATGTCATTTAATGACAACCTCAAAGGTTTTTTAACCTCTTTGAGAGGGTCACTTCTTACCACTCAGAGGCCTATGTCTTCCTGGGCCACTAGAGTGCCACTGTATTTAACTGGGGAAGCTCAGCTGGCTTACAGAGCCCTGATGGATACTAAGGCCATAGATTACGAAAAAATTCAAACAAGTCATTCTAAAGAGATTTAGCAAATCCGAGTTAGGATATAGGGCCCAGTTTAGGATCTTACGGTATTCTCGGAAAACGAGGCCCTGTAATATAGACCTGGCCACTTTCTGGATTAAGCTGGAAACCCAGGACCCAGTTTATATAGTTGAGCAGGTGGTTATTGACTAATTTTTGCATGTCCTGCCCAGGGTTGTGGTGCGGGGGAGGGATGTACATGTGGGTTAAAAGGCAGAAGCTGCAGACTCTAGAGATGGTATTGATGCTGCAGAAAACTACCTTTTAACAAGCCCAGAAATGGGGTTCAATCCTGGAAGACCGTGTCAGGGAAATACCCCCCTAGGTATGGTAATTCGGATTTAGTCTCAAAAGCCAGTAAACCCTAGGGAAGCAACCAGTAGAGGGAATAGACATCCCGGGACAACAAGGGGCAACATGAAGTGGGTTGGAGAGAGTCTTCTGTTTCCAGTGTGGATAAGTGGGCCACCTCTGAAGAGGCCCTTTACGTCTTGACAGCTCATGCCACCCACGAGACATCAGTCCTACAGTGCCATACTAGAAGAGCTCAGATGGGAGACCAATGGGTGACTGGCTTATTGGACACCTTATTGCAGGACACATAATATGAATGAAGAGACACAAGTTTTCTCTCTGGCTAAGCACACAGTTAAGCTAAGACATAGGGCATGTTAAATGTTGACAGAAGTTGACAGAAGAAAGCGGGAGTGGGACTAGTCCTGTGCCAGAAGTATTGCAAGGGAAAACTCGGAGGATTGGCTCCAAGTGTTCGGCTAGTCCTAGGTAACCCGGCTGAATACTCAATACTCTGTAAAATACTCAGAAAAATAAAACTGAGTACCGAATATTTTCCGAGTACCAGGTTTCCTTATTTAGGGCCAAGAAAAGCCCCATATGTTGCAGGAAAAGCCCCGTATGTTGTCCATCCAAGGATTTATCCAAGTACCAAGTACTGGACTGAGTACTGGGCTGATTTCTTGGTGACTCGTTACTCGGTAAAACTGAGCTGAAGACCAAAATACTTGGTAAAAACCAAGTAATTTTGAATACCGAGTTTCAGCACTAATTTTATTTTACATTTTAAAAATGACATTTCATGACATAACTTGTAATTACTAATATCTTTTAACTGTACATCAAGTGGAGGTCTATGTGGTACATAACAATACAGAATGCAGTTAGCCAATAAAACACAAAATTGATTCAACAGATTATTAGCCTTTTTCCTCACTGTAGTCGGTGTCATTTTCTTCATCAGTGTGGATGTTTTCCTCTGCTTTATCATCTTCATGATATGGCACTGAGGTCTCATCATCTGCATACATTAAGCCTTCAAGATATGGGGGCACTTGATCCCCAGCAAACCTCTTGAGTGTGCAATTCTGTCTCTTAGTATTCCTCCATAGTCCTGTGGTTTACACCACAGAGGGTCACTTTGTTTGGCTTGGTTCTAGCTTCCACAAACAAAATTAATCTGCAGTGTTTTCTGCTGGATGATAGACTTACATGGTGGCATAGTATTTCCATTTGTTCCTTTGACCTCATTTGGGGAGATCCATCTTTTGGTCTGTATACATCCATGAACTTCTGCAACCTTGTTTCATTAACAGTTTTCACATTTTTAAACCCATACTTCTGACAAACAAAGAACTCGATGCTCTGTATTGTCACCTTGTTCACCAGCTCTGAATAGCCTAAGGATGAAAATGCAGCTTGAGCCTTTTTGTTTCTTTCCAGAATCTTGAAAGGGTGAACCTTCCCCTTTCTTGAAAAATCTGCTGTGTAGTTACATCTGGTGAAGTAATGAAATCCAGGTAAGGATTTGCACACTGATGATCCCAAAGTGTCAGTCAGCTTTGTCACATCAGTGTACCTCAAATTATTCTTTCACTGCAGGTCAACTCCCATCCAAACATTTACTTCATCTTGTAAGTGTGAAACACTTCCCAGAAGAATGACCAACACATCCATGTCATTGGTACATATGACAAGGTTACTTGGTGAGGTACAATGCAAGTTTGTAAATCAGTCAAGAATCTGCTCTTCATGTGTGTATTTCAAGGAGCTATCTTCAGTGCATTGCATTCTACCAGCCACTAGTGGTGTGCATCAGGGGCCCATGTCATTTTTTGGTTTTCGTTATCATTTTTGTTGTTAAAATGTGTTGTTTTTGTTTTTGTTATTGCTGTTGTTATCGGTATTGGTACCGATTTCAAATACAAATGTTGTTTTTGGTATCATTATTGATATTGGTATACACACAATATCTAGTCATATATATATATATAGTGTGTGTATATATATGTGTGTGTATATTATATACAGAATCTAAACTAAACCTAACCTATGTATAATACAAAATATTCCTATACTATAATCTTAATATAATAACACAGCCTAGTATTTAAATACCTAATCTCTCTATGTAATATATGGACAGGGGAAGGGAAAAGTAAAATACAGAGGTATATATCCACTATCTCTAATCTATCTCTATTCTATATCTATCATTTAATATAGATGATGCACCCTGACAGGGTAATAGCTAACACAGAACCAGAATCAAGCACCAAAACCCTGCAGTATAAATTGTTACGGTGCCTTCCCCCAGAGCTCCCCTGATGTTTCTGGGAGGCAGGAGGCATTGAACAATCACAGAGTGCCATTCAACTGCCTGGGACCTACTTGTGCTGTTCATTGACCAGTGATTATATCCATCAGGTCCTTCCCCTCCCATCACAGGCCCAGTGCAAGAGTTCAGCAGTGCTTCTGGCTCTGAGATGTCTGCTCCCCCCTCCCCTTGCCACATTTCCCTCCAAAAAACACCTTCCAGGCTGCCAGGCAATAACAAATCTATAATGACTTTTGTTATAATTATTGGTTTAGTTATTTTTGTTATTGTAATAACGATAATGAATATGACAAATTCCGTTTTCATTATTCCGTTTTCAAATTCCGCACCACTACAAGAATCCACAGTACGGAAAACATGACACTCTTCATTCAGGGTTACATGTAATACTTGGGGACCAAATATATGGACATATTCATCAGACATACTAGAGGTGTGCACCAGGGACCCATGTCATTTTCATTTTTGTTTTCATTATTTAAATTTATTGTTTTCATTTTTATAAATATTAAATTGTCATTTTCATTTTTACTTTCGTTTTCCATTGGTTTCAATGGAAAACACATTTTTGGCTGCAACGTTTTTATTTTTCACTATATTTGACTGACACATAGAGGGATTATACATCAATTGGAAGACATTATCTGCACCAAATTCCAAAAAGACTGGATAAAGGAATCCAATTTTAGAAGCAATTGAATTATACTCATTGAATTATATGCCTGCACAGAATATACAGAGAAGGAACCTATGCCAGGGATTCTCTTACGTGTCACTGTGGTATAAGATTGGTTTGTGATGCCAATTGGCCAGTAGAAATGTCAAGCAAATATCCTCATTCAGGGCTGTCCCTGCCACTAGGCAGACTTAGGCGTCCGCCTAGAGCAGCAGATTGGGGGGAGCGGCGGGCGGCAGGGAACTTTTAAATGTTTTAAAAACTTCCCTCCCCCATTGGTAGCAAAGCCCCGGTGGCCACCTGTCCTAGCTTGGTTCCCCCCTCCTCCTCCCCTCCGCTGCTGGTTCACGTTGCAGCAGCAGCAGCGATCGGGCTGGGAGATAAGGCTGTTTGTTTACAAACAGCTCCTCCCCATTTGCTGATCAGAAGGTTGTTGCCTTGTAAAGAAGGTTCTTCGAGATGGCACCTAACATTCTCACAACTGGGTTGTGCATGCTCACCCTACCCTGTTTAAATAATAACCACATGATGGTCTCAAGCTCCTGTAGTATAAAAAGTGAGCTCCCCCTCAGAATGACAGTTCCTTCCAACCCTTTCTAGAAATAGAAGGAAAAAATTGTATGTGAGGCTGGATGGGTGGGTATATGTGAGAATGTTCAGAACCATCTCAAAGAACCTTATTTACAAGGTAGCAACCTTCTGTTCTTCTTCGAGTGGCTCCTCACATGCAATTTTTACCAAATATGAACGTGCTTGTGTGATCAAGTATTGTTAATAGCATGCAGAGGTTTTGTATGTTTTAAATATGTGAACAGGATTTTTTAATCCTTCTATGGCACTACCACTGATGGAGAGAGAGCGAGTTGTCCTATTGGAGTTCCATCCACTTACTGGATGAGATGCTAGTAGGAGGGTTCTCTCAGTTTCCAAGGGGCAGGGTTTTATTCTGCAGTATCTCTTCACAAACCAGATGACCACACTCTTTCCAAATTCCTTTGTTACTTTGCGTATTCTTCTCATGCTCCCTGTAACAGTTGCTAGTGGAGAGCGCAGTTTCTCAAAATTGAAACTAATAAAGACATACCTACACTCCACAATGACACATGAGAGGCTAGTGGGTCTTGCAACAATATCAATAGAGCATGAGTTAGCCCAAACTGTGGATCTTAAGGAAGCAGTTCATGTCTTTGCATCCAAGAAGGCATGGAAAGCACCACTGTGATCACTCGCAAGAGAGAGTGTGACACAGTCACTGACCTGGTGGGGAGTGATAATCATTTTTTAAACACATTTTTGATGTGTTATGCATGTGCTTCCATGTAATGTGTTATTACTGTTCAATAAAACTAAATTTTAGAACAGCAGTTGTGTGAATTAGTATATTTTTGCCCCATCCCTTAAACCCCGCCCATCCCTAAAGCCCTGCCCACTTTGGGTTCTAGGAGTGTGCGCTCGTGCTTTGCACATGCGCACATACTTCACACCCCTCCACTTGGGGGGGGGCGCCAAATTTTGTCTTCGCCTAGAGCGGCAAAATGTCTTGGGATGGCCCTGTGCTCCTTCTGTGCTGTGACCATCCCAGCATCTCTCCCCCACTTGTTACTGGGAAGTCAGAAACATCTGTTTAGGAAAGTGCCAATAGAGATTCTCTTATGTCCTCTGTCACAGTGCTGCAGGATGTGATTGTGATGATAATTGGCCAGCCTGGATGTGTAAACCATGTCTCCTGATTGCTGGGATGCTATTCCCCAAAGTCCCAGTTATGTCCCTTATATGCCCGCCTGAGGGCTGCCCCCTATGCCTGCCTCAAAGCCACTACTGATTGGTCCTGTAAAGCTAGAAGCATGCAGTAATTGGCCAGTGAATGTGTATTTCAGTATTTTGGGTTTCTCCACATTCTTCCTCCTACAGTCTCACTCTCCCTGCCATGCCAGGTGCCTGCCTCTGACTGGCACTGCATATGTGTTATTTATCTGAATAATGGTCTTCAAGGGGACAACTTCAATTGCTTATAAAATTGGATCCCTTTATCAAATTGTCTTGTAGTTTGCCAGAGATGACAGGGAAGGTATGTGCTAAATTCTTGCCAAATATATTGTAAACAGGGTGGAATATAAAAATGATAAATCTGGAAATGTATTTTCAAGTTAATGTTTTATACCATCAGGACCCTTCATCCAATCTTTCTAAAAATTGGCAGGTGTGTTCAGATTGTGGATTGACACAATAGTCACAGGATTCATGCAAATTGGATGGAACACTGTAGCCATGAATGTGTATGGAGCTTTTCTTAAAATCACAACAATCATTTGCTTCTACAATCAGTTCCCTTTATCTAATTGTTTTGAAAATTGGTACACGTAGTGCCCTCCATTGGGGGTGCAATCTCCCCAAGTTTCATCAGAAGTGAATAAGAAACAAAAACGTTATAGCCAGAAATACATTTTTCAGGTTTTTCCCTTTATTTCAAAAACAAAATGTCATTTTCATTTCTATTTTCATTATTATTATTTTTTGTTTTCATTATTGCAATAACAATAATGAAAATGACAATTTTCATTATCGTTATTCTAATAATGAAAATGACATGCACACCCCTAAGACATACACACTTTCAGTAGAAATAGCACCAGAGCCTCTTTGAAGTCATTCCTCAGTGCTGCAATGAAATGTGGTCATCTCATTTCTTCTCCAGAAATTGCATACTTCTTGTCACGGCAGCTAAGGTTGACTCTTCTGTCTCGTTCAGGGTCTTTGATTGATGGAGTTACTGTCCTGGCACAAACAATGTGTATATATCACTGCCACGCAGCTTGCTAAATCTTACAAGAATATTACTGCATTCACACTGTATGGCGGTGCGGTAGTGGCACTCCCACGAGCAGAAGATGTGGCGGGGGAAGGAGGCGAAGGCCGGCATAACTTCCAGTGCAAATGGGGGTTTGCTGTGACAATACTTGCGAATGATAGGTCTCAAACAATCCTATCATTTGTTAGTATTGTCATGGCAAAATCCTGTTTGCACCAGAAGTTATGATGGCCTCCTTCTCCTTCCCCACCACGTCTTCTGTTCTCAGAAGTGCCACCACTGTACCACCTTAAGGTGTGAATCCGGTATATGTCTTGCAGTGCCTTCAAACATGGGTGGAAGTTCATCTACAGTATGAAGAAGGAACATTCCATCCACCACCATGCAGTCTGGGCAGATGGTTCCTGACTGTCATGTCTGCTTTCAAGTGTCCTCAGAAGAACTGACTTTTCAGTTGAAATCATGGTTACATCCATGATTTCATCCATTTAATACAATCAGAAGAAATTCCTAAGTTTAACAAGTTACTCATAACGAGGTCACCTTGCTACAAAGGACTGGAAGACTCAGAGTGAAGGGGGAGGTGGATGAGTGAGGAGGTCTGAAGACAGAGGCAAGGGAAAAGTCTCCTGCAAGAACTCAACAGGGCTGAGAAGAAGCCTAACTGCCAATAGGGAGAAACTTTGGAGAAAGAACCTGCTGAATACAACAGGCCTTGCAGGATACAGGGGGGGGGGACCCATTTAGGTGCTACTGGAGTAGGTGGTGTTGTGGGTGAGAATTTGGGGATCCACAGTGAGTGGGAGAAACCTCTACTAGAGGTTTTGTGTTGGCTAAAGGGAGGAAGGGGGCCAGACATAAAAAACCTGTAGAGGATGCTACGATAGTCTGTGGTGAATCAGGACAATTTGTATGGTGTTGGAGAAAACTAATTCCCTTAAATGGCAGGTGCCATGCCCTCCTATCTGAAGGATAGCAACCCACTTCCACAATGAGCACTCAATAAAACTCTGTCAACGTGAACCATCATTCATTTCTGCATATAAGCAACCTTCCCGACTATACTTCACAGCTGAAGCTGGCATTAGGGTAGACACACTTCTCTCTACTTCCAACAGAAGGATCCAAGGATGATCTCGTCCTCATAATCTGTCAGTCGGTACATAGGTGTCTGTATTGTGCGAAGGACTTTATCCATTATGAATATTTCACCCATAAACATCTGTTCATAACCTTTAACAAACCTTCCTTTAGTTTTAGATATCCCCACGTCATCTTCTTTTCTAAAAGAAGGTGCCTCCTTTCTTCTAGGGATGTGTGAACATGGTTCGGGGGTTCGGCCCGAACTTGGGGTGTTCGGCCCATCTGCGAACCCCCCCAAACCCGAACTGCCCCCTGCCTGAACCGACCAAACAAAGTTCGGGTTCTGAACCCGTTCAGGCAGGGGGTGGGAGGGAACCCGGTTTTCCCTCCCTCCAAGCTGCATGGGTGGAAGGGGCACTGGAGCTCACCTCCCCCCTGGTGCAGTGTACTAAGTTTTTTTTTTAAAAACAACAACAAAAACCCCCCACCCCAGGGATTGCCCTACCTGGTGGCACCGGGGCTTTGGCCCCTGGTCCCACGGTGGCAGAGCCAGCTCTGGCAGCACTGCGTAGCGCATCAGGCCTCTACTAGGCTTTCCAGATCAGGTGACCGTGTCACCTTACCCAGAAGGCCTAGTAGAGACTTGAAGCGCTCCACAGTACTACCAGAGCCAGTCCTGCTTCCGCTGCCAGACCTAGGACCGGAGCCTGACTTACCTGGTAGTGCTGGGACTCTGGCCCTGGATCTGGCGGTGGCAGCGGGGCCGGGGCCGGTGGCAAAGCGGAGCGCTTCAGGCCTCTACTAGGCTTTCTGGGTCAGGTGACCCGGTCACCTCACCTGGAAGGCCTAGTAGAGGCCTGAAGTGCTCCACAATGCCGCTGGAGCCGGCCCTGCCGCTGCAGGACCCAGGGCCAGAGCCCTGGCGCCACCAGGTAGGGCAATCCCTGGGGTGGGTGGTTTAAAAAAAAAGAGCAAATTTTTAGTAGGCTGCGCAGGGTGGGGGTGGGGAGGTGAGCTTCGGCACCCCTTCCACCCACGTAGCCTGGATGGAGGGGAAACTGGGTTCCCCTATGCCCCCTGCCCGAATGGGTTTGGCCCCCCCCGGTTCAGGCCAAACAACCGAACCACAAATGGTTTTGGGGGGGCTGAACCCCGAACCCCTGAGTGTTCGCACACTTCTACTTTCTTCTTGCAAAGTTGTTCACATAAACCATTTCCTGCACACTCAGAGAGTTTGAGGAGTTAACATCTGTAGGTCTGGTCCATATGGTTCTGTGGAAGCTGTGATTAGAACTCCTTATGAGCCCTGGGAACACATCAGTATAGCGAAAAGGTATTGTGATCTGTGAAGTACCTCCACATCTTTGATTTTAAAGTTCTGTTAAAACATTCCACTAGCCCAGCTTTTACTTGACTGTTCATCACACAGTGGTGTATTCCATGTTGCTTTAACAATTTGCTAAAAGGCTTATTTAAAAATTCTTTCCTCTGATTAGTTTCTCATTTTTTGAGGCAAACGCCCTTCACTAAAAATAGTTGTAAAGTCCTTAGCAACTTTGCCACCCGTCTTGTTTTTCAGAAATAAGGTCCAGGTGTACTTACACAAAATGTCTGTCATGGTTAAGATGTACTTAATGCCTCTGTTATGTTTTGAGAACGGGTGCATATCCACCAAATCTGCCTGCCATTGCACAAAACAATTTTGCTTCTTTTAAAATGCTTGTGTGCGGGTTTGTGCAGGGAGTACACATCCTGGTTTGAAAGCCATGAAACAACCTGTCTCTTCTTCCAAGTTTTACTGTGATGTTTTTGAAGCTTGAAAAAGAGGGTGGTTCTTCAAGTGGGGCTCCGTGACTCACACCAGTAGGTTCTGTGCCTGTGTGCTACCAGCTGTTGGAAGCCTCTCCAAGCAGTTTATCCGTGTGCCCTCAGAACCCGTGCCTCATTGGCCGCCATTTTTGTGTGCTTCTGGAGTCTCTATATAAGGCAGGGCGGGGCTTGTGTTACCTCAGTTCCTTCCAACCACCAAATGAGGCTGTTGAAGGAAGTTCTTCTCCTTGCTGTATCTTCTAATGAAGACTTTTACCTCAACAAAACAGTGAGTTTACCATCTTCTATAGCACTTGTTAAAAATAAATCTTCTTTTTCACTTGAAAGTTCTGTTCCTCCCCACCCCTCTTCCCTTTGCGGGACAGGGGATGGAGACTGGGTGGCCTGCTTCTCCATCATGCCGAATACACCAAAGAAAGGAGGCTTCAAAAAATGTAATATCTGCCCTGTCTCCATCCCTCTCTCAGACCCTCATGACAAGTGCCTCTTCTGTCTTGGCAAGACCGAAAAAATTCTCGGCTGTTGGGGCTGTAGTAGTTTCTCAAAAAAGAATGTGGAAAATCATAAAATGAGGCTCCAACTCTACCTGACTGAAAGGGCACTCCAGTTCCACAGCGGCTCCCCCATTGCTTCTGCTGGAGCTCCGGTATTGCCAAAAACTTAGGACGCCTCCTTCTATGGGGGTTAAAGATCCATTACCTTAGCTGCAAGCTTCTGTGCACAGGCAGTCCGCTCAGGAGACTGTCCCTGCACCGAGAATGGCCCCCGCACCAGTCAAAACCACGGAACCGAAGGGACCAATTGCACAGAGTGACATCTTTGCACTGACCCAAGCCCTGGTACTGAGAGAGGCCTCTGGTATGGGCAGAAGCCTCCGCACTGACAGAACCTCAGTTCTCTGCACAGAGCACCATCTTTACACTCATGGAAGCCTCCATACAGAGCACCGTTCTGCATGTATCAGTACGGGGAGATGCGTCTGCACCGAGAGAAGCCACCATACCAAGCACCTCTCCGCTGTAGGGAGATGCCTTGGCACCAAGACTCCTCTCCACGCCAGCAGCTGCCTCTCCTAAAAAGAAAAAGAAATCATCTGTGGTCTCTTCTCTGACTAAAAAGAGATGTTCAAGGAACCACCACCACCCGCCCCCCAAAAAAGAAGAGGGACAAATCTTCAGTCCTGAATCTGACTCCAAACGCTCCTGAACGCATCAAACACATCAATCTCCACCAATCTATCCACTTATGATAGAGCTGAATTCACCCCAGCTTCAACTTTTCCCCACACCAGTGCCGATGACTCCCACAACTGTGCATCAGCTGAGAACCCTCCACGATTCTTGCTAGACTCTTATCTGGACACTGATGATCAAATGCAATCCAGCTCTCTTCACTCCTTCTGCCCCTCCACACCCCTGGAGTTTCCATGACCCAGACTTAGGTGCGTGATTTCACAACCAACAGAAATTCATCACGTGGAACCAAGTTCACCAGCGCATCATCCGTTATCTATGGCCACAGGCACCATACTGGCCTTCTCCTCGCTACCACCACTACCAATGGGACCAGTCCTATTCAGTGGGCTATGACTATTTTGCATATGCTTCTAGGGGCAAGAGACACCCGTCCCCTGGACCATTGACAGTATTGGGCAGACCACCCACTCTTGCTCCGCTACCATCCCAGAAGATGTCCACATGTAGGGATGGGAGAACAGATCATGGTTTGGGTTCGGCTGTTCGGTTTGACTGCGTTCAGTTTGTCCATTCGGTTTGCTTGCATTCGGTTCATCCGTTTGGTTCGTTTGCCGGGTTCGGGTTTGGCTGTTCTGTTCGGCCGTTCTGTTCGGCTGTTCGGGAAATGTTATGGGTGGTTTTTTTTGTTTTTTATATGGTTTTTTGGTTTTTTATTGGGTTTTATATGGTTTTCTTTTGTTTTTTATTTGATTTTTTTGTTTTTATATGGGTTGGTTTTTTTTTTTTAATCTAATATTATATATATCTATCTACACTAAATCTAACTGCTATTAACTATTCTAAATGCTATGAACTAAATGGATTATCTAATAAGTACACAGGCCTACTCCTACAAACACTAAAACTAAATCACTAACGCT
>QEPC01008849.1:1804543-1824018 GCA_003113815.1 Sphenodon punctatus
TACAAAACTGAAATGAAACTTAAAGCAATCTAATAATCCTACTCAATGCCTGCTGTTCAGGAACAGTGACTAGCTCAGAAGGTGTTGGGAAGGGGGGAGGCAGATAGTTTCATTTCTTGCAAGCCTCTCCACCCCTCATGCCTGGAAGTCTGCTCCTCAGTGACTAGTACTACCCCTCCCTGTCACCTTACGGTGAACCTTTTTTTGCCACCCGAACTCACCCAAACGTGATCCGAACTGACCGAACTGTTCGGCCATTTTGCCGTTCGGTGTTCTGTTCTGTTTGGTGTGTTCATGTTCGTGTTCACGTTCGGTCATCCGAATAGGCCGAGTTCAGGCCGAACTCCGAACTTCCGAACCGCGTTCACCCATCCCTATCCACAGGTCTCCACTCCAGAGACTCCCAGACTCCTCTGACACAAATTGCAAGGACTCTGAAAGAAATATTACAGCAGCGTATCCCAGCCACAGCTACAGTGGCACATTCACTGCAAAATGTGTTTCTGACACCACCTCTAACTACAGCACGCTCAACTTCCAGCATGCTTGTGTCTTCATCTGCTCCTCCTACCCTCCCATCACAACCTGCTAAAGTGTCCAATCCTGCAACAGCTGCAGGTACAAGACCACCTTCACAAATGGAATCACATGCATCTGCTTCCCGCACGTGCAGCTCTTCGTCAGCTTCTGATGGGGAGAGTTCCCAGACGTCTGAGGAACATAAGAAATCAGAGCATTCTGATACTTCTAACAAGGACACTTCTCCTTTGATGCCATCCAGTGAATTGGAAGACTCCATCTCATGTTCATTAGACAATACATCAGATCCTGCTCAGGTGGTCTACTCAGAGGATCATAAGAAGTTCCAGACTTTCATTGCAAAAGTGTCAAAAGTTTTGAATATAAAAATGGTTCCAGTGAAAGAGGAAGAAGATCCTATTTATAAAATCTTATCTAAGAAAGTTTCCTCTAAATTAACCCTTCCCCTCTCAAAAAAGCTGATGAATCAATCTAGGCTTCACTAGAAAATACAGTCAGTGACCTCTCCTGTGGATTCCCGTTATAGTGCCTTCTACCCGGTGCCAGCAGAGGATCACTCCATGTTTGTGAAACATCCCACTCTGAACTCAATGGTGGTTGAAACATCTGTGGATAGAACATCAAGGGCTTCATAAATGATTCCTTCTGACAAAGAGAGTAAATGTATAGACTTCCTAACATCTGTGGATAGAACATCAAGGGCTTCATAAATGATTCCTTCTGACAAAGAGAGTAAATGTATAGACTTCCTAGGAAGAAAAATGTTTTCTTCCTCTAAGATGATTCTCAGGGCATCTGACTATGCCTGGCAATGTCTACATTCCAGCACCTGCTATGGGACTCCTTAGGTCCACTTCTGGCCTGCATGCCTCCAGATGAAAAAAAGAAAGCAGAGGTCATTAGAGCTGAGGGTCTTTCTCTAACCCAGTCACAATTGACGACCTCAACAGACATTACTGACATGGCACCCAGAGCAACGGTGAATAGTGTGGTGGCTAGGAGGAATGCCTGGCTCTGCTCTACAGTTCTGCCATGCCAGGCTCGTGCAAGGACTGAAAACCTAAAATTCAACAAGAAGGGGCTCTTTGCTGCAGACACGGACGATGTCCTAGCAAAAATTAAGGATAATAAGAGAATGGCATATGTGTTCAGCATCTCTTGCAAAAGAAAAAAGAGGTACCCCTACACGTTCACTCCTTCAAATAAGACTTCCCGATACACCCCAGAATACTTCCAGCAATCCTGGAAGTACTTCCCTTCTTAGCCTCAGTCTTAGTCACAGAGGCAAAATAGACCACAGCAAAGGTCTCATCAGCAGACTACGTCATCAGTGTCTGCTCCCAGCAAACAGAGATCCCGTTTTTAATCGGGGCATCCAAAGCTTAGAACCAGTTCCCACAGAAATTTTCTTCCCAAAGAAATTGACTTTCTGTTTAAAAATTTGGACTCTTATTATGTGTGACAAGTGGGTTCTTGACACCATTTCCCACGGTTACACGATTCAGTTCACAAAAATCCCCTTCCCAAAAACCCCTTCTCGATCCCTTTTAAGGGATCCAACTCATAAGACATTCTTGGAACAGGAGATTTCAGCCCTCCTCTCTAAAGGAGCTATTGAGGAGGTGCCTGAAAATGTATGTGGAAGGGGCTTCTACTCTAGGTATTTTCTGGTACCTAAGAAGGATGGGGGTCTTAGGCCCATTCTAGACCTTAGAATTTTGAACAAGTTCATAAGGTCCTTTAAATTCAGGATGGTCACCCTGAAGAAAATAATCCATCTCCTTTTCAAGGGGGCTTGGTTCTCCACTTTGGATTTACAGGATGCTTATTTCCATATCCCTGTTCATCCTGCCCATTTCAAATACCTGAGATTCACATTTGAAAATTCTCACTGCCATTACAAGGTTTTGCCGTTTTGGGCTTTCTACAGGCCCCAGGGTGTTCACTAAGTGTCTGGCACCAGTGGCAGCATACCTGAGAAAATGAGGTCTCTCAGTCTTTCCTTAACTGGATTATTAGCTTCATAGTCAAAACGTCAGTTGCAGGAAGACACCCAATTCAGCATTGACCTCCTGCAGCAACTTAGATTTGTGATTAATTTTAAAAATCAAAATTAACCTCTTCACAATCCATTCAATTTATAGGTACAGAGATCAACTCAACCAAACAGAGGGCCTTTCTACCACGAGATCGGTTCCTCATGATTCTAAACGCATTGGCTACCCTCCACACCCAACCCACTCAAACCAGCTGGACGTTCCTATGATTATTAGGCCACATGACTTCAACTACCTCAGTCATGAGAGACATCAGGTTGAGGATGCGTCCCCTCCAGCACTGGTTAGCACGGAAGTACTTCCCATCAGAGGATGACATAGATCATTTCCTCACTATCCCTCCATCGATCCTGCACATTCTGTCTTGGTGGACCAGAGAAGATAACCTATTAGAAGCGATGCCTTTCTTGCAAATGGCCCCAGACATCCTACTGACCACTGATGATTCCCTGTATGGTTGGGGTGCCCACTTCAATACACTGAGGGTGAGCATCTCTTGGAACGAATGGGAACATTCTTTACACATCAATGGGCCTACATACCTGAAAACTTTTCAGATTGGTCAAGGGCAGTGGGAGGAGTTCTTAGAGGAGTCACACACCCTCTTCTGAATGGGTCATCCGATCCCACTTATGGCATCTGTTTGACTCCCCTCCCCCCCCAAATCTTTGGGGAGGTCCAAAAAGGTTGAAACCTGTGTTGATTGGCTGAGGGCAGTAGGAGGAGTTCTTAGAGGGGTCACATGAACCCCTTCCATCTGGGTCATCCTACTCCAGAAATGATGCCTGGCTGGTTTACCCCTTCTCTAGGGAAGATGCTAGGATAGATGAAACCCACGCTGATTGGTCAAGGCCCGTGGGAGGAGTTCTTAGAGGGGTCACGTGGCCCTTTCAGACAAGTCATCCTAATCAGGAAATGACACCTAATTGGTCCACTCCATCTCTAGGGAAAGAAACCCAAGCCAATTAGTCAAAGGTGGTAGTGGGAGCTCTTAGACGGGTCACATGACCTCTTTATAACAAATTGTTAGGGCTGAAATGAGAATCATTTTTTCCCCTCACAAAAATATGGCAAGAATCGGAATTGTCACTGAGATCTTGATACAATCTTGATAACAGACCAAGAACTTGGTCAAGAAATTTTTCTCAAAATACTGTTTACTGTTCACCATTACAATTACCATTTACCACAATTTACTGTTTTCTGTATACCAATTTACCATATACCGCTTACCATGTATCGCCCTCATCCTGGTAATGCGCATGCGCAAAATACAAAATGGAACTTTGCACATGCACATTACTGGGATGAATGTGGGTACATGGTAAGCAGTACATGGTAAATGAGTATACGGTAAAGGTGCGGTAAACTCGAATGGTAAACAGTATTTTGAGAAAAAAAATCTCTACCAAGAAATGTCAAGAATGGGCATCTTTCGATTATCATTTCTTGCTTAAAATGAGTTGAGAATTGTAATTCTCAGAGATAACTGAGAAAAACCCAAGATCGAGTTCCAGCCCTACAAATCATCCTACTCTGGAAATGACACCTTATTGGCTCAAACCTTCTGGGGGAGGCGGGGTCAGGCCTATGGGGAAAAAACCCATGCCCATTGGTCAAGGACCGTAGGAGGAACACTAAGAGGGGTCACATGACCTCCTCTTTCTGGTCAGGGCCACATGACACATGCCCTGGAAGTTCTACCTCCCAGGGAGGACGTCCGGCACCTGTCAAGCACAAGGGGCAGGACCGTCAGATAAAAGGGATGGGCTTTAAGTTTTATTGATGGTAGGCCCATTAAATACTTGGGTGGTAGGATTCTTGGCTCTGTTGGGGCTCAGTGCAATTGCAGGATTGCCTGATGCTAATGCTGTATCTGAGTATTAGCTAGTTTGGAATGCACTTAATAGCACTGCAGTTGAGAGAGAAAAAGAATGAGAGAGATCCCTCCCTCCCCCCCGACCCCCCTTACATACTTTCCCTGGTGCCGATTCCCAGTTTTCCCTACTGGGTGGCTTTATTTGAGTTGGCAAGATCCAGATTGTCAGGTTAAAAGAATGTTGGCATGCTGTTCACATAGGGAATGCTAATCTTGTACAAGGTTACCAAAAATGTTTATATCTGTGACAGGAAGTTAGAGCATTGTTATGATATCTGTCTAATGCACTGCAACTACGCCAAAGATGGGGGAACTTTTGTTCAGGAATAAAATAGAGAGACGATAACATATATAAATAAAACAACTACAATAAATTAGCTGTCTTTCTGTTCTCTTTGGTAAAATGTCTGGTATGGTTGTTCTTTCATGGCTGTATTTTTTCTGTATATTACATCCTACTATGCAGTAATATAGGGCCAGATATACATCTCAGTGACCCTTTTAAAAAACTTGCTCTTCTTGTAAATAGGATTACTCTGCACTTACGCAGATGCAAGTGAGACCAAATTCTAGTTCATTAAACGTGTTTGGGTCATCACAAACTGTCAGCATGGCAATGACTGTGAAATGCATTCATGTAGCCTTCTATTTCTTATAAACTGTCAGTCACTAAAGCTTTAAGTCACAAATTCAGCATTTCATCCAAAGACAAGATGAACCCACTGAGTTAATTTAACATGACTTTGTATTTCATCTTTAGGTTAAATTTGGTGCAGACTTTGGTTTTAATTTAATTGACAGATTCCTGTGCAATAAAGGCCTGTTTCAAATGGACTGCGGTGGGTCGGTGGGATGGGTGTGCGGCCGCGGTGGGTGAAGGGGTGCGTGCGCCTGTTCCCACCTCTACCCATGGAACAACCAGCACTGGAGCCCGTTGCTCCATGCGTGAGTGATGGGTGGAGCGTGGGAGCGTGCACGCACCCCCACCCACTGCCTGCGGTATTCTTATGGGTGCCCACCTACCCCCCACCCACTGTGGTTGGCGTTTACACATGGGCACCCCCCTCACCCATGTGCGGTGGGGGGGGGCACCCGTGTGAAAACGGCCAAAGTTGTGCCTGAACCAAAAGCATGAATCCCACGAATCTTCTTGACTCTTTGATCCAGCTAATTAAGTATTAAAACAATATGAAACCTCAACTTGGCTTTCTATATCAGTGGCCACAATCCCAAATGGGATCCGTGTGGGATCCTTGTGGCACAATGTGCCTTCAATGGACATATTATTGGGGCTTGGCCCATGGCCCCAATAATAATATATAGTTACAGACTCTTTACTAAAAATAACTCAGTAAGATCTTTCCTGAGTTGCTAAATTTTAGGTAGAATGACTATGGCAGGTTTCACACTTTATAATAACTGGATATAACACCGGGTATTATAATTCTGCAATATTTGTAATGTGTGAATGCACTATTCCCTTTTTATGCTGCAAAATCTCCGGTCATTGTAAGAGACAATGTGGCTTTTACAATGACTGGAGATCTTGCAGCATAAAAGGGGAATAGTGCATTCACACATTACAAAAATTGTGGAATGATAATACCCTGTATTAGCTCCAGTTATTACAATAGCCCATTGTGTAATGTGTGAAAGCAGGTAAGTTTCATTCTAGTTTGGTAGAACTAGGACCAAACTTTCCTAAAGTTCAGGGTTCTACTGACCCAAGCTTTTGGTCAAGTTCATCATTGCTGTATAGACAGGCCCATGATACACATTATGGCTTCTCAGAGAAATAACCTGTGGCAGGGCAGTGGATTCGGTCCTCACCATTCGAGGCATTTTAGGTGGTTATGAAGCTCAGGTACTCTTGGGGTTGGGAGGGATGTAGATATCTTTATTCACCAGTGGCTAGGTTTAAGCAACAAAAGACTTTATTTACATATAACAATCGAACCAATAAGAGTGTTAAAAGATAAGAAAACAGGGAAACATGGGATGAGACAGAAAATAAAAGCAAAGGGTTAAAATTACTACCTCCTATAAGCTTACTAGCTTTCAAACTGTTAGGATTATTTCTCACTGGTTCCTGGCATTCACGCCATCAAATCCTCAACCTTTCCCTCAGGCTTGGAGAGGCCTGCAAGTCCCTGAGACAAACATTGTACAGCCCTTGTCCCTAAGGCTGCATTCACAACTGCGGTGGCAGGATCCACGAGAGAAGAAGCAGCAACGGGGAGGAGCCGGAGAGCAGAAGAGCCGGTGTGAACGGGGATGTGCCGTGGCTTCCCTCGCGCATGTCAGGGCAGAATTTTGTGCCCTGACATGCGCGAGGGAAGCCACGGCACATCTCTGTTCGTACCAGCTCTTCTTCTGCTCTCCGGCTCCTCCTCGCTGCCGCATCTTCCCTCGTGGGTCTCGTCGCCACAGTTGTGAATGTGGCCTCTGTCTGTCTCCTTGTCACCCTGTGGACTGTATGCTCTAGGATAGTGCTCCCTCTAGCTTTCAAGGGGCTTATTTCCTCAGAGCCAACTCCTTCAGCTCCTGTCCCTCAGGGAACTTGTTTACTGCACTCTCTCCTCAGGAGTCACCCCATGCAGATGTTCTATAACTCTCATCCACCAACTGCCATTGAGAAGCAGCAGAATCAGGCCCTCTCCCTCTGGGAGTTCTACAGTCCCTTTGACACAGAAATAGTTGCAGCCTAGTTGCTAAACAATAACCATGTATTTTTAACACCACATACAATTATTAAACTCCTTAACCATTTCAATTCATAACAAAATCAGGAACTAGTTACTATTTTCAGTCAACATGTCAATCGCCAAGAGGTTTTTGTACTCCTACCATTTAAACATTGAGACAGCGATCCACAAAGCACTTATTTTGGAGTCCATTGAGGCTACAATTTACTCTGGAGTAGCCCCATTGAAGCCCACAGGAGTAGTCACATGTGCTTCAATAGCAACCAACAACAACCACCACTACTACACACAAAAAACAACAAAAATCAAATGATATAATAATGATAATTTACATAAAAATGAATAAAATGTTCGTTTGAGTAAAAATAAAAATAAAATGTAGAATAAACAGATATAGTGTACCTGGATTTCCAGAAAGCATTTGATAAGGTGTACCGGAGAGACTCTTGAGAAAATTAAAAAGTCATGGGATAGGAGGTAGTGTCTTACTATGGATCAGAAACTGGCTAAAAGATAGAACACAAAGAGTAGGACTAAACGGTCAGTTTTCACAATGGAGGGATGTAAAAAGTGGTGTGCCTCAGGGATCTGTATTGGGACCAGTGCTGTTTAATGTATTCATTAATGATTTGGAAAAGGGAGTTAAGAGAGAGGTGATCAAATTTGCAGACGACACCAAGTTATTCAAGGCAGTTAAAGCACCAGCAGACTGTGAGGAACTGCAACAGGATCTTACAACACTGGGTGCCTGGGCATCTAAATGTGGACAAGTGCAAAGTGATGCTCGTAGGGAAAAAATAATCCAAACTATGCATACACAATGCTGGGTACTAAGCTAGGAGTTACCACTCAGGAAAAGGATCTGGGGGTGGTTGTGGACAATACAATACAATGAAATCCACAGCGCAGTGTGCAGCAGCAGTCAAAAAGCAAATAGAATGTTAGGAATTATTTGGAAGGGGATAGAGAATAAAACTGAGGATGTCATAATGCCTCTATACAAATCAATGGTGCGACCATAGCTGAATATTGTGTGCAGTTCTGGTCGCCCCATCTCAAAAAAGACATAGCTGAACTAGAAAAGGTACAGAGAAGGGCAACAAAAATGAACAAGGGCATGGAAGGGCTCCCATTGAGGAGAGGCTTGGTAGGTTGGGACTCTTCAGCTTGGGCTGCTTTTAGACGAGCGGTGCGTGATTGCGCATCGCGATTGCGCATAATTTGAAACGTCCGCCTGTTGTAATTAGACGAGACGGAAGTGGGGTATTATGCGCATATTATGGCAGTGGCGCATTTTTAAAGTTTGCGAATTAAATAGCTCACAATCGAGCTATTTAATTCACGGACTTTAAAAATGCACCACCGCCATAATATGCGCATAATACCCCACTTCCATTTCATCTAATTACAACAGGCGGACGTTTCAAATTATGCGCAATCGCAATGCGCAATCGCGTGCCGCTCGTCTAAAAGCGGCCAGAGAGAAGAGACAACTGAGAGGAGATATGATAGAGGTCTATAAAATCATGAGTGATGTGGAACTAATAAACAAGGAATGGTTATTTATCCTCTCAACTAGTACTAGAACTAGGGGACACTCCATGAAACTCATGGGTGGAAAGTTTAAAATAAATAAAAGAAAAATATTTTTTCACTCAGCATATAATTGAGTTGTGGAATCTACTGCCAGAGGCCAAAGGCCAGTACTATAGCTGAGTTTAAAAGAGGTTTAGACAAGTTTCTGGAAGATAGGTCCATTAGCAGCTATTAGCCAGACAGGATCAGGGAACATGATGGGAGCTGGGAGAAAACAACAGGTAATAGATCCCCCATTGTGACCTGTTGGGTGCTTCTCCCAAGCCACCGTGATTGACCACTGTTGGAGACAGGATGCTGGGCTGGATTGACCATTGGTCAGACCCAGTATGGCTGTTCTTATGTTCTCAAACAGCATATCCATGTACAATACAATGTAAAAAGAATGATAAAATCCAACACGTTTTGAGCTTAACTCTTCATCAGAAATTTTCTACAAAAGGAAATATGCAGTCTTATACATGTGGTGTTTCATGAGATGTCTCTCCAGATGGTGCAGTTGGGAAACACCAGGGATATGAACCAGTTCTGGGAGCAGGCCAAGGATTCAAGGCATGGATATGAGAGATCCAGAACAACAACTTTGCCTCTGGTCACGGGAGGCAAACATTGCCCTATTATGAGCTGCTGGACTGATTCCTGTGTGTGAATGAAGCCATCCTGGTATACCGTCTCTACAGCTGCATCTTCACCAAGGGTCAGAAGTTAGTGGATATGGCTCCCCCACTGCCCGCTCCCAGTCCAACCACTCTCACTTCAACCTTTACTGTTTCCCTCATGGAAGCCGTGGCCACTGGTGGAGATTCCTCCATGCCCATCCCACAAGGGTCAATGAGGTTATGAGCACCTTGACTCTCATGCTATATTACCTTGCACTTGAAACGAGCCAGTCTCTGTTTGAGGAGACACCAGAGGTGCTAGTCGAGGGCACGGAAGACCCTGATGCCACTTTTATAGAGGAGACAGAGGAGAATGGTAAGCTAATGTTCTGGGGGGTGGGGGTGGGGAGCTGCATTTACACAGCTGCATGATAAAGGCTTCCATTTATTGTTATCTAATTATGTGGGTGTATGTGTCCCAGAATATACTCCCTGGGACACAGCAACATAGAACACGAACAGTATGTGTGGGAAGTGGGTGGGAAGGCACCATGGCGAGACAGCAGTGTGGGGTGGTGAAGAGGCACCATGGTGGGATGGTGGGCTGGGGTGGGGGAGAGGCACGATGGTGGGATGGGATGGTGGAGATGCACCATGGTAAGATGGCAGGCTGGGGGGAAGAGGCGCATGGAGGGAGGGCAGGCTGAGGGAGGAGGGAGAGGCACCATGGTGGGTGGTTGGGAAAGGGGTGCTAATGGTGGAGCTTGATTTCTGTATATTCTTTACTTCTCTACAGTGATTGTGGGAGGAGAACCACATGCCCCAGAGATCCCACCGCAGCAATCACCCCAGCAGCAACCTAGACTAGGTACCCATTCCAGATTCCTTTTGGGCAGGTGGAGGGCTGTTACATTAGGCAAGAAGAGTAGGTGGGGGCTAAAACACTGGGATGGGAAGGTGGGAGTGGGGTGGTATGAACTAGTGGCTTTCCTTGTTGCCTTGCTACTGTTGCAGCACTGCAACAGGCATGGATTGAATGCCATGCAACACGCTCCCAGTGGAACGAGGACCTTCCTGGGGGGACCACGTGGTGGATGAATATAATCCGGGATGCAATTCAGAATATGGCCTGGGAGCACAGGCAGCTTGTGCGGGACTGCGCCACTGCTGAGGCCCACCTAGACCATGGGTGGGAGGACAGGCACTGGACCTGCCTCTGGTAGCTGTTTGTGTGGTCAGACAGCATGCTTGAGAAGGCGAGTAATGAGGTGGCTGAGATGTGGGCCTACACTCAAAACAGTTTGTCCCAAATGATCCAGCTCCAGATTGATGGTCTCTAGCATGTAGCTGCCACGACCACAAGTATTGTTGCTCAGGAACAGGCACCATTTGCCAACCGCCTTCAGCAGTTCACACTTCCGCACCAAGATCCGAACCGCCTGCCCTGGTTTCCCCAGCACTAAACTCCCCAGGGAAAGTATCTGAGCCCCAAGGCATGTCTCTCTCTCCACTACTCTCAGAAGCACGCTGCCGCAGAACACATCCTCTACAACCTCCACTGGCAGAGCCATAGGAGAAGAGAGAGGAGGAAAATACCATTAGCCCCACCAAAACGAGTGTACTCATCTACAGCAAAAAGGGGAAAGTGCAGGAGGAAATGAAGAAAAAAAAATGAAAAGGCAGTTCTAAAAGAAATAAAAGCACTTTAAATTAAAGTTAAATGAAGTTAAAATAAATTAAACTTTATATTGTTAAATAAAGTTGTTATATTTTGCTTATTGTGGGAAAGGTGAGGAGTCTGGGAGGGACAGCGTGACGGTATGGCATAGCGATAAGCCACTTTGGGGGGCTGTGAGGATGGGTGCATCAAAGAGGGGTGAGGATTCCTTTGACTGTGCATTTGTATGTGGGGGGCACTTAGGGGGCCCTTGGAGAATGGTGCTATGGCATAGCAATAAGCCTCGTTGCAGGCTGTGGGTTGGAAGCACTTGCACTTGACGGTGGAGTGGGGGGGTCCATGGTAGTTGGAAGCACACCTATGCCTCTGCATTTCCTATTGCCATTCCCAGACCTGGGTAGCCTGTGAATGCCAATAGGAAAAAGCAGAGGTTCATGCCTGCAGCCGGCTAGACTGTGAATGACAATACACAGGGAAAGGAAAAAGTGGGAAATAGCACGGGCTGGAGGGTGAGATCCCCAGGAGGGAAAGTATGTCATCCTGGTCGGGGGAGGGCTGGATGGGCCAGAGAAGAACACAGTGATACACAGGAAATAGTTATAAAGACTTTATTGAACATTTTTAAAGGCCCTATCTATGATCAGTAAGCTGTCACTTAAGGCTGGGTGTTTGTGCTTGCAATGTGGTTGGTGTGCTTGCACAAGGAATCCTGGAGCTCTCGTTCTATGTGCTGCTACTGCTGTTCTGGATGGAAGATACATGGGTATCCCCTATGCGGATAGATTATGCCCTTACTGCTCGTTGGAAGTTGAGGACATTGTCCATTACCTTCTTATATGCCCAATGTTTTCTGGTGTACGTAGGAAGATGGAGGTAATGTTAGATGTTCCTCCTAATTTAACAGTGAAGCAGAAAATAGTTTTCCTCCTTGCAGGTATTAATCCATCACGCACTGAGATAATGGCTCTATATGCATATTTAATGCAAAAAGTTAGGGCTAAGAAATTGGTTATGATGAATTGTTAAATTGGACCTAATGTAAGGTTTCTGTGCCGGCAGATTATTAGTCGGTGTGTTATGATGGTTAATGTGATGGTCCTAATGTTTTGGTGCATTTTATGAAATGTGTGTGTATTTTGATTTTATATGTTATATGCTATGCATATTATGTTTGTTTTGGTTTGTCATGGCCTGTGGTCAGCACAATAAAGATTTCATTCACTCTATGTGCTGCTCCACTCTGTTTAGCTGGTCCTGGAACAGGGGCACTGGCTTGCCAGAGCTAACTGGCAGGGAGTTCTCTAATATGGCCCTGCTGGTCACACATGTTGTAGAGAACACAGTTGGTGGTTGTTAGCAGGGGAGCGGTCTCCAGCTGAAAATTGATCCTGACCGCAATTGCTCTCGAGCACTGCTTCAAAAGTCCCTTAGTCCTCTCCACAACAGAGTGTGTGGTGCTGAGCAGCCTGTTGAAGTACCTTTGCTCTGGGGTGTGGGCAATGCTGTACACCTTCATGAGCCAGAGCATCAGGGGGTAGGTAGGGTCCCCCAGAACAACAGGTCACATGAGTACCCCTTCAACGTAGGTTTCAGTGGTGGGTTCAAAGTCTCCAGCATACATGCAATCAAAGAAGGGGGACTGGTGGAAGGTGTGGGCATCATGGTTCTTTCCAAACCACTTGGCCAGCACATCCATGAACTGAGCTTGGTGGTCCACTATGGCCTGGATAATCATGAAGAAGGACCCCTTGCAGTTCAAGTAGTCATCTTTGCTATGAGGTGGGAAGATGGTGGCGATATGGCTCCTATCAATCACCCCTATTATACAGTTTGGTAAGCCCTCCCATCAGAAGTCCTCCATCAACTCTGAGGGGCCAATCAATGGTTCCACCTGGTTTAGCAGTACTTCAAGAATCATGGTGCAAACCTCAAGGAGAATAGTGCCCACCATGGAGGTTTCAACACCAAATTGCTGGGCAACAGAGCATCAGGAATCTGGGGTAGCAAGCTTCCAGATGGCAAGGGCAACATGCTTCTCCACAGGGATGGCAACAACTTCGTTGTGCTCTTTCTTTCCAGTTGTGGCCTGAGGATCTAGGCTATCTCCAGGACAAAGCAAAGCAACACGGCATCCTAAACTTTGTGATGCACTCAGTGGCTCACCACGAGGACAGGACTTTCTCCCACTGTGCTTTTCTCCTTCACCGACACAACAATCTAGGTGGGTACAGCCCTGTGGATGGCTTTGGTGCCTAAAGTTGTGTCTCCTGACAGGTACTGCTCGGCATGTATCTGCTCCCCTTGCAGGGTTTTAATCCTCCCCAGCCACGGTCTGTTGTCACTGGAGGAAGGCAGGTGCACAGTGCTGAGGGAGTAGCCGCCTCTGCATTGTTGTGCACCCCACTACCCTCACTACAGTTCGAGTGAGATGCTGCTGGCAGGTATCAATCCAGGTATGAACTTCCATGGGTGGTTGGGGATAGAAGGAACTGGACCACCTCCCAGAGTCATAGCAGTCCAGAAGAAACAAACAGCTGTTGTGGCTTCTTATTCCCATGGTTCACTGTGGCTGTGAGTCATGACAGGTGACGGAATACAGAGAAAGGGAGATGACGGGTGGAACACAGCAGGGAAGAATCTCTTCCATTAGAAGTTTTGTCGGGCTAAACATATATGTAGGGGATCAGTGGAGGATGCCCAAATGCTCAAGAACTATATGCAAGGGGCTACCTGTTTATTAGACTCTACATGCTAAACATGTGAGTGGGGTCTACATGGACCAAATCTGGACTCCAGTGGGCTATCGTCTCATTTGTTAACACCGTTAGTTGTTTCCCATGCAGAAGAAATAAGTTTTTAATACTTATTTATTTGCCTAATTATCACTGGGTGTTTTTACACACAGATTTCTCCTGGATGTTTGCTGTTACATCCTGAACTTTCTGTGTGTCTAATCACTCACCCAGATCTTAAACATCCAGCTCTTTGAATTTCTGCGTAGAACTTCTCCCAGAACTTTTGTGTGTAAAAAGTTCTCCTGGTAAACTGCTTTGCTCCAGGCAGCTGTGGTCACTTGGTTTCTATGGCAGCCTGTCACGTCTACAGTTGCGGCTACTTTAGGCTGCCTCAAGGCAGTGTGTGTGTGAGGAATGCATCCAGGAACTTACTTGTGGACTTGTAAACCCAGAAGATTGAAATACCAGCACTTTAAGGTGTGTGTAAAAATGCCCACAGAAGCAGGTATGACTCAGTTTGTTCTGGGACAAATTATTTAATACAAGGGTGCCATTTTTTACATTGGTTATTCAGAACTATATTGCATTTCAAATTATTTTTTGTTTCAAATAGGCTCAGGAAATTATCCGTATTCAGGACAGCACTTGAGTGCAAACTTATGTTTCATTCAAGTCCATTCAAGGTAAGCATGTGCTTAAGAGCAGTCTTGAATAGGTGTGGACTTACAAATATGTGTGAATGTTTTTTATTTTCTGAATCAGGACTGTTGTCTAAGAATATAAGTGAAAGGAGAATGAGGCCAAAGTATGTGCCTCATACTTAGGACTTATGAAAGACAAGGAATCCAGTGCATAAAGATGTCATTTTTTCAAGGAAGTAACAGAGGTGGAAAAAATAGTATACCACAAGCATATCACCATCAGTATTTGCTTTTGTTTTTTGTCCGATGATGAGATCTAAAAGTGCAAGAGACTAAATTCATCCCTGATGTTACTCTGTTCACTTAAACAGAAGCCATTTTTAGATGAGACAGCATTTCTCCCAGACCTCTGAATCTGGGAGAACACGAACTCTCTCTCTCTTGCGCAGGAGGTGGGGTTAAACATTCACCCTCACTGGCTGCTACTGGAAATTGGCAGGGCGCCATTGGAAACGGCAGGTGCCAGGGAACTCATGCATGCTTGGGGATCTGGACTTGTAAACCCTTGATATCGGAGGTTTACAAGTCCAGATCGCCAAGCATGCACAAGTTCCCTGGCTCCCGCTGTTTCCAATGCTGCCCTGTCAACGTCTGGTAGCAAGAGTGAACGTTTACCCCTGCCCCCACAGGGGTCCAGGAGAGAGACAGTCTTGTCTAAAAATGCCCAGAGTTGTCATTAAGGATGAATTTAGCCAAGAAATCTATATTGAGAAAATACTATATTGCTGCAAAATACTTTTTCTGTTGTGAAGTCAACCTGGTAGGAATCCAGTTCCTTGAGATGCCCCCACCTGCAGGTGCAGAATATGCCTATAAGAAGAAAAGAGCTGTGCATGCTCTCCTTCACCAGTTATTCAAACTGCCCTGGGATGGGATTTTCCTTCCAACCCCCCTCTCATCTGGAATCTTTTTGTTGTTTATTATGTTTCATCAACATCCTGGCACATTTTGATATCACAGCTTGCTCAAGGCTGGCTCTAGCTACTTTGCTGCTCTGGACAACATTTTTTCTCCCCACCTCAGAAATATCAAATATCAACTGGCCCCAAAAGAACCCTCAGTCCTCCTTTTCCAAAAATCATTTGCCATCACATCCTTCGTTACCCTCCTCTTCCCTCCTAAATGAAATGCCATCAATTGCTCAATATTAAATGCCATTGCAAGCCCTGAAATACCCCAAAAGAAGCAGGAACAACACACATGGGGAAGCCTCAGACTGGCCTTGCATTAGCACCATGGGATCCATTTGACTTTTAGAATGTTCCAGAAGATCCCTAGTGTCCCAAGGAGTTTTGAGAATTACATGGACCCCCCAGTAGCACCCACAGTCTTCTGGTCAATATGTCCACCTCATTCAAATGGAACCTGGCCATGACTAGGGCTGTAGCGGAATATCGCAGCGGTAGCTATTTCCGACGGAAACAGTGTTTCTGCAATTAGTGGAACGGCATGACAGAGGCTTTCATTCCGCTAGTTTCATTCCGCGGTTCCATTTATTTAATTCTGCTACTTAGTGGAATCGTGGAAACATGACATTTTCGCTACTTCCGCAATTCCGCCAGCGCCACAAAATAGCGGAATAGCGGTTTTCCGCAATTTCCGAAATTTTTCCGCAAATCTGCGATTTGCAGAATTCCGGCGGAATTAGCGGAATGTCCGCAGAAAAGTCGCGGTGTGGTAAAAGTTTGGCAATTCCGAAATGGCAGAACGGAATCGCGGCGCGGTAACAGCTGCTGCCGCATCAGCCCTAGCCATGACTGCCAGTGATAGAAGTTTAGCGCCCTTTGCTACCACTGCCCTGTAGTGCAGAATTATGGTGGACCATTCTCTACTGCTCTAGAGTCTGAGTAGCACATATTGAGAACACATGTAGACTAGAACTGCAACTGCTGCAAATCATCATATCATCATTGGGTGTTTTTACATGGATGCAGGGGTGCTCAACCCCATTGCAAGTCGGGGGATGAATCCTGCATCTGCAGCGTCCGTTTTAAATGGATCCAACAGCTGCTGTGACCCACAGTCTGCCCACATGGCACCCCCCTCCAGTTGGTGCTCCATGTTTGCATGGCCCGTTCCACTGGCAGTGCTCCCAGATGTTCCTGAACACCGCTAGCCAGTCTGGAGCAGAGTAGGCACTGCCTGCTCTGCTTCTGCTCCACCTGCACATCAGGCGGCCTGCCTTTACATGGATAGGCCTCCCAGGTGTGAGGCGGAGTAGAGCCATAGGTGCTGTCCACGTAGAGGCATCCATTGACTTCACTAACTAGACTGGAACAAGTGGGTACTACTCACTAAGGATCTGTTAACCCATGCCAATACATAAATGTCTTTGCAGCAGAGCAAAACCCACCCATAACTTAAATTTCACAACCTTGCTCCCCCCTACCTCTCTGCACTTATCGCCCTCCATACTCCAGCCCGTGCACTTCGCTCCTCCTCTGTCCCCTCTCTCACCCTTCCACGCCTTCCCTGCTCCCCTAAGCGCCTTCGTCCCTTCTCACTTGCTGCCCCCCATGCCTGGAACTCCCTCCCTGTCCACATCCGCCTTGCCCCCTCCCTTCATACCTTCAAATCTCTCCTTAAAACTCACCTCTTTCGCTCTGCTCTGTCTGACTCTTTATCCTGCTGAGCCACTATTCCTATACCTACGATCGGTTTACCCTTATCCTTGCAACATGGACCTGCCTGCTGTCATTCTCATCGTAACCAAGCCAAGTACGTGCACTTGAGACCTCGCATCTTCATGAATGTTAGACCCCTTGTCTCTCCCTCTGTTCCCCTTCCTAAGTCTCTCCCCCAGCTCCTGTCTCTCAGATTGTAAGCCCTAGGGGCAGGGACCGTGTCTATTTTATTACTTTGTAAAGTGCCAGGTACACTGCTGGCGCTATATACATGTTTATTAATAATAATAATAATAATAAATTTATAAAAAAATAAATGTCAAAGTATCATTTAAAAAAATCTGCTGTGTATCTGTGCTGTAGCAATGGACACCCCAATCATTGTACTGTACTTTGCATGTGCCCTAGCTGGCTATGATGTTACATAAGAGATTCTAACCCAAGCATAACAGAGTTTGCAACCAAAGTTTATTGTGATTAGTTCTAGTCATGCACTGGCTATTTTGCCTGGAAATTCCGGCATGGGCTGTCCCTTTAAAAGCATTCTTGTTCATGATTGTGTTCCAGGGTAGTGTAGCTGTGAGATCACTAAATCACCATTTAATTTGTAACTTTCTCAATCATTCAGTGAGTCACATTTCCATTATTACTGGAATGTAACACACAAACAGATTTTTTTCATGTTGTTGTTTAAAACTTGGAACTTTTTGTTTCAAGTTTGATGTCACATTGCCCAATAGACTCTAATGGACTGTTTCCCCAAAGATTGTGCTTAAGAAATGAGAAATATCACAGATACCACAACACCTTCTTTTTTCTGGAATTCAAAAGTTATTTCTGTATGGGTAAAAATAGATGTCACAGCGGCCTGCTGTGCCCCACTTAGGACCAGACCTCCCCTGCATGTCTATGCAGGCACCCTTAGATGTTGGTTCTGTTTTACCCTGGGCTATGTTGGCGGCCAGTGCAGGCTCTGACTTTGGGGAACCACTGAAGTCACAGCCCAGGCTGGCCATAACGGTCTATCACATTTTTTTCTGGGCCGCCAACATGGCCCAGGTTGGGTTCACCATGGCCGGCTGCCATGACTGGCTGTCATTGGCCACCATGGCTGCCAGTCATGGCAGGGCACAGGGTGTTGGGCACAGTGCGGGGATGAGGCTGACTGGTCACACGTTCGGCATGTGCTCCGGCTGTTGGCATGTCTGTTCGGTGCCTTGACCCAGTCCAAACCGTGTTTGCCATGACTTCCTGCCACATGGCCATCACTTCTGTTTTCACCTTATGTGTATGCATGTGCACGCCCATGTGCACATGAATGGAAAGGCCAGTTAGAACCTGGATACAGAAACTCAGACAAGCGTTTCTTTTGTCAGGTTTTGATTTCTACTCTGATTGGTCCTTCCTGGCTTATGTAGTAGCCACCATAGATTTTTTTTATGAGGACTTGCAGTGCATGTTAGCTCATTTGAAATCTTCTTCCTCCCATCCTCCAGCTAAAAGCAACAGCATTTGAAACCAGAGAAATTTTTATGCAACACACACATGTTGGCTTTTATAAACACTTTCCAACTGTTTGATGTGCCAGGGCATAGCTAGGTTGGAATGAACCATGATGCAGAAATGGAATGCCCCCACTCCTGGGACAGGAGGAAGCCACTCCGGGGCAGGGGAAGTGTGGAGGTCAGGATCACCAGCACTTGGGGAACTGAGGGATTGGGAAGGCTGACACTGCCAGGGAAAAAGGAAGTGGGGGAGGAGGGAGGTCAGGGTGCTGAGGTAAGAGAAGGGTGGGGGAGCAGGGTCAGTCCAGGGAGCAGGGACACCAGGGGGATTCTTATGTTTCTGTATATTTATAGAGAAAGAAATAAGTGAGGCACCGGAGTCTTGATAACAGGAGGGTTTGTTAATTGTTGTTTCTGCTAACAGAGATTATATAAACTTCCTGAAGGCCTCCATTAGCTGGCTTAGCCCCCCAGAACTCTATGCCACTTCCTCTCCCTAGGGGGGAGTCTGAGGCCGCTTTCAAATGAGGTGCTTAGAGGAAAGCCGTGCAGGGAGTGTTTACATGCTCCCCGCGATGCCGGAAGTAACGTGCTGTCAGCAGCGGCAGCGACTGGAGATTTGAAACTTTGAAGAGGCGCGTTCTGAAAGTCTCACTTTTCAGGCTTTCAGAACGCGCCTCTTCAAAGATTCAAATCTCCAGCCGCTGCTGCTGCTGACTAGGGATGGGCGAACAGACCACGGTTCATGTTCGGCCGTTCATGTTCGGCCATTCGCCGAGTTCGTGTTCGGCCATTCGCCGAGTTCGTGTTCGGCGGGTTCGTGTTCGGCCGTTCGGCGGGTTCGGGTTTGGCCATT
>QEPC01008849.1:1836032-1854180 GCA_003113815.1 Sphenodon punctatus
GCCGCTGGTGCTGGGGGGGGCAGCTCTTTTTTTTAACAAAAATCCAGGCTGGGCAGGGTGGGTGGGGGGTGTCCCCCCTTCCACCCGCGCAGCCTGGACTCGGGGAGGGTTTTTTAAAAAACTTTTTTGGTGGGACCGGGGACTTACATTGCAGCCATTCATTTAAATGGCTGCAATGTAAAAAAAAATCCAGTACCCGGAATCCGGTAACGGGACTGGATTTACCGGGTTGAATCCGATAATGCCGGTACGCCCAGTACCGGCATTATCGGATTCTGGATTTACTGGCACGCCCACCCCTACTAATCATCTTACCTGGAGTCATCAAATTTTAGGATATCCTCATGAGATAAGACATCTTGCTTATGGAAATATTGGAGTGGCTGCGAATGTAAAGTATAATGAATGCTGGGAATATTGGTTGTTATGTATTTTGTTTTATACCTTGTATTATATATATATGTTGTATACCTTGTACTGTATGTGTATGTTTTGGTGGTAAAGGCGAAAGCCAGCCAATAATAAACCATTTATCTATCTTCAGACCAGCCAAACCCCGCACAGATTCTGGTTCCTGCAGTCTCTCGCTGAGCCAAAATATGCGCGGGGGAGGTGGTGTGAACACGGTGTAGAAGTTACCTAGTTTATCACATAAATAATTGTGATTAATTTCAAGTTCCTGTGATAAGCTGAATTTATTTTGCCATGGTGAATATTTTAGTCATTTAAGATGTAGTGCAACCACAGCCTGTGCTTATATTATGAGATTCTTTCTTCCCCTCTAGTAACAGAAACATACACAGTTACAAGGCCGTGAGTGATTAGCCCCTGAAGGCAGGAACTTTCTGCTTCCTGCTATAGAAGAAACATCTTACTAGGATAGGATTTTCAAAGAGTTGTGAAGTCCCTCCCTCAAAAACTGAAGCAACTTAAAGCCTTTTAATGTAAACATTAAAAAATTGTGTTCAGTTTTGGGTACCACATTTCAAGGAAAATGCTGACAAATTGGGGAAGTTTCAGAGGAAAGCAGTTAAGATGATAAAGGGGTGGGAAGATGGGCTATTTGAGGAAAGGCTGAACGAATTGGGTATGTCCAGTTTTGAGAAAAGAAGAGTAATTGGTGGACACGATAGCAGATTTTTTTTAATATTTAAAAGGATGCCTCAAAAATGATGGTGAGCATTTGGTTTCTACTGTCACAGAAGACAGAATAAAAGGGAACAGGCTTAAGTTAGAACAATTTAGATTTTGGTTAAGTATTAGGAAAAACTTCCCAACTGTAGGAACTGTTGGGCAATGGAAGAAGTTGCCCAGGGAGGTTGTGGATTCTCCTTCTTTGGATGTTTTCAAAACCCAGTTAGACAAACATCTGTCTATGATGCTGTAGTCAGAGGACATCCTGCTTGTGAGCAGTTGGGTTGGACTACATGACCCTTGAGGCACCTTCTAACCTCCCAAATTCTATGATTCTATAGTAATAACATTTTCGCCTGGAAGTTCATTTTATTTTCACACAGTAACTATTTTGATGCATAAGGAATGAGAGAACTGAGAAGAGTTTCCTCACAAAGACGTCACGGCAACAGTGTTTCTAAGGCGTTAACTCTTAAAAGCATATTGTTTGTGAAATAGATGGGCTGGGATAAATGGGAAGGAGAGACATCTGTTGAGTTGCTGAAAAGACGTATGCTCCTAGTGCATCCTTCATCATGAATTTTGGAAATCTCCCCTCTCTGAGTTTATTGCTAATATTTAATTTAAGAATAGATTTGGACTTTTGACAAAATTATAGCTTGTAAACAAACACATGTTCCTTTCCTCCCTAGATTGATCTGTGTGGTGTTCATTCCTCCACTTCCTCCTGCTCCCCACACACACACACTCTGGGTCTCTTACCGATTGCTCTAGAGACAGGAAGAACTTGTGTGTGTCCCCCCACCCCCCTTGTCTTTATGCAGAGGGGCAGCACTGGAGGGAGACCTAGGAAATTCCAGCTTGAAATCTGGTAACCTTTTAGTCATTTTATCACTCCAAAGACTAGCAATGGCATTTATACTAAATGGAAAACGTGACTTTATTTTTGTATGTGTTCTCATATTTGCGTACGAGCGTTTAATGACATTTCAAGGCATCCGACAAAGCCTAATTCCTTGGATTGGTTTTGTCAAATAATAAAACGACTTGACATAAGTATAAGTGAAAGCAGATGTGGAAATATGGAATTTTAGCAGTTATTCTATGCTTCTTTTTTCTCTCTCTTGGTTTATGCCAGAAATATTTTCATTTTTGTTTTCTAGTTCCTATTCGTATTATGATGCCTTCAGGGATAGGGGGACGGAGCTGATACCTCATGGGCGTTTCCTTCATTACTGCAAATGGCCATTTTTGTAAAGCAAAAATAATTGAAAGGAAAAAAGACAGTGAAAAAAAAGAAAGTTGGTGCGGTGCCCAACTGATGCTGCAGTTCAAAACTGCCTCTCAATGACCTTTGATAAAATTAGTTCTTTTTTATGATGAATGTTTACAACTGCTTCTTGAGTGTAAATCTCTGTCATACATCGAGCTCTCCAAAAGCAAACAACCCCAGTTATGTTTTCACCTTCCCCACTTGGCTGGATTGAGTAAGTGTTAGATGGAAGAAGTCGTAAAGATGCAGGTCCAAATACATATGTGAATACAACCGCAGACAAAAGGCTAAGTGGATTTTCCCAGCATTTTAGGCTGTAAAATACATGTAGCTATTACAGCTGCTGCTTAGTGAGAAAGGAAAGGGATAGAATGGAAATGTCAATAATGGTAGCAAATGTATTATCTGTGCTTAAATGGTAGCAGATGACTGCTTGCAAAATAGTCCTTCGTATTATGTCAAACTAGAGACAGTAGAAACTATTATATTCCTGACAATAAGGAAAACCCTTAGGGGTGCAGAAGGTAGCGCATTGGCTACCCGTGGGTAATAACCGTATTTTCAGGCACCCCCCCCAGAGGGCACCTGACAGGTTACCTGGCCCTCCATCAAGTGCCAGGGTCCAAAAATACGGGTATTGCCAGGGCTTCCTGGGACACCCCAGGAAGCCAATCCCGGCACCTACGACTCCCTGGGCTGACTCACTGCCTAGCTGCTGCTGCTCCTTTGGTCCTGGCTGCTGCTCCCTGCTCCTCCGCAGTCGCTGCCCAGCTGAACCAGGGTCTTCCACTTGACTTTTTCTGAGCAGGGAGGGCAGAGCAAGAAGGTGTCTTCTGCCATGGGGAATAGGAACACTATGGAGCATAGTGGGGAGGGGGTCATGTCGTGTCTCATGCTGGAAGAGGCTTCCTCACCCCTCACTTCCAAAAAAGTCAAGCATGGGCAAGAAGACCCCGGCTGAGCTGAGTTGCAGGATGGGCAGGATCAGGGAGCAGCAGCTGGGGTGAGGACTGTAGCAGCAGCTGGGCAGTGAGTCAGCCAGGCATCTACGAGTAGCCTGTCGGGTCATGTTCAGACATCGATTGGTGCCCAAATGCAACTGGGGCCAGTCAGGCACCCCAGTTTTAATGGCCCGCCACTGGCGACTTGGCAGGTGCTCAATTGCAGCTCCACAATTTTTTTAATTTTTATTTTTTAATTTTTTAAAAATCTTGTTCCTATTGCACAGGTCTTTGGAAAACAATGCTAAAGTTGTGTTATGAGTTCTGTGTATATTTTCAGGCATCCAGCATAAAATAAGACGGTCTAACATCTATTTTGCTTTTTTGTATAAAATAGACCTTGGATTGTATGTGTAGACATACATCATGCTACGTGTCTTCTACATGTTTGCTCCTCATTTTTTGCCCCAAAATATGTGTGTGAAAACCAGGCAATGGTTAATTGACCATAGCCATTGTTACGTCTGGTAACACCTGGGGTGTGAAAGGGCCTGTGGAGGGAGGGCTAGCCAACTGGTGGGGTACTGATTGTTGTTTGTTAATTGCCTTGATTGGCATCAGGACTCACAGTGTCTGCGTGAAACTATTAAGCACTGGCCTGACCTGCTTCCTAACTCTCCCTTTAGGTGACTGGCTAACGCCTTTTCCACCAAGCCCACAAACCCCTACTTTCTAGGAACTTGGTACAGAAAAGTTTATGAGAAATCCCAGGCTAGGAGCAGTCCAGCCTTAAACAGTCTTAAAAGGAGCCAGCTCCTTCCTTGACTTGCCTGACACTTGTGGGTGTCGGCTTGATCTTGATGTGGGGAAGGGAGGAGGAAGAATGGGAAACAGCTGCTGGAAGGGGACAATTTGGTAGCTGCTACAGCACACATGAGTGAAAATGTCCTTTTGGCTGGCTATGTAACTGTGACAATGTCATCTAATCTCACATACGTTGGATTTGCTCTTGTTTAGGGTAACATTTTTTAGTACCCAGGTGTGTAGTGCTTATCTTGGCATCTGCTGAAAATTAAAGGCTAAAAATTCAATTAGATTTTATGTTGGCCATTTTACTTAATAGCTCGGACCATGAGGTGAATAAAAGTACTGCCCTTTTCCTTATGCAAGCAGTTCATTATAGGAAATCTTTTTTGCTCTTTCTGTGGCCTTTATAGATTAATTTGCTTGCAAATTTGGGGTTATATTCACTACAAGAATGGGACAGTGTCTAGGATAAGTGGATATATTACATCAGAAAAGTCTTGATTCGATGTTGATTCTGTTGCATTTATTTTTATTTTATACTTGATTTATACATGATTATTTTAAGCTGTGTGGTATATTGATTTTGTGTATCTGTGGTTGTTCTGCATTTTGTTATGTATGTTACAATGGTCTATGACCATGTAATAAATTCATTCATTCATTAGATTTTATTGTTAATTTTGTGATTTTAAGTTTGTTACCTTGAATTTTGAGAGATGTGTCTAAAGAAACCAATGTTTTCAATTTTGAGGTGGGGGTACGCTCATTGATTTTGCATGACATCTGTATTGCCTGGGTTTGCTGGTGCCAAGGAACCCCTTCTCTCAACACCTCTCCACCAGGGGAAGGCAGCACATGTTGCAGGTTGTTTGTCCTGCTGATAGCAGGTTATGTGAAGGTTAGCAGGTTATGTGGCTACTTTTTAAAATGTTGGCCTGTATTCATTGGTAAGGTGAATGGTGATTTTAACTCCAGGTCAGAAAGTGTGCAAGTGGAGTTTAAAGCAGTTGGAATACAAGAAGATCAATGCAAGTGTCAAAGTCAGCTGAATTGTTGGTTGTGAAAAATCTAACTGCATACAAGATCTATGGATCATAAATGGGGGTGATCTAGTTGGAAAAGAAGGTAAGGCTAGCTAAAAATGGAGCATTCCAGGAATGTGTCAGTGGGATAAATTGGCTAAGGTAAATAGTGATGCAAAGAGCAGTGACTAGCTGCTGTCTAGCAGAAGGGCAAAGTGACTAGCAGGAGAGTGAACCTGTATTACATAAACCTATTTTGTCATATATGTGCACCATGACAGATGTTTTTGGCATACCCAAGAGAGCACAGGCCTCTGGTATTGTGAGACTACTGTCAGACCAAACAGCATTTCACAATATGTTTTAAACATTATGAAATTGGCACCTTTAAAAGAATGTGTCTTCTCTGACAGTGAACTGCTTTCCCTTTGGTCTACAGTATTCCTGTTTGGCCTGTCAGTCATAGAATTCCAGTCTGCCCATCTAGGTTGACTGTGATTTATACCTGCCTCTTGGGTTCAATGTGAAAACACGACTCATGTTTCACACCCATGCAGAATCCCACCAAAATCTTCCAGCCTCATCTTAGTTCCCGTTTATGCATACTGAACCATTAAACCTCATGTTGGTTTTGTAAAGTGGTATAAACAGGAAGTAATTTATAGCCATCAATTCTATAAAACCCATTAGCATTCTTCCTATTCTTGAGTAACATCCACACACTTACATGTCTATTTTTATACAGCATTGCTGTAATAGTTTGTGCCCTTAAAAATGTCCAGTATATTTAAGAGCTTATCTAGCCCTGTATTTCTACCCCTATTTTTTAATCTGGCCCCAATTTTTAAATTATTAACTGTATAACTAATTAAAGTTACAGCAAATAATATCATTCAAGTGAATTTTGAATTGTGGAGAAAATGAATCTTCCAATTAGAGAACTTTGGTGTTTATTGCTCAGTCTATTACATAGTAACATTAGAGATAAATTAGGATATTTTGGAAGAGAGAAAGAAGTTTAATAGTAGTTGGAATGCTATACATAATTGAATAATTGCAATGTATATTAAGGTCAGGGATCTGATCCTGCTCACACATATGTACATGTTTAAGTGCAAGTAGACCAGTTGACTTCAGTAAGTTCATGTGCTGAAGGTTAGGCACATATAGACATTTTTGCAGAATTGTGGGCTACAGTTGCAAATGTGAGACGACAAGTAAAATGCTATATATGGAAGTTGGTGTGTTTATCTGGAAATAGAAAACTGGCATTTGACTTACAGAGTGGAACTCTCAGTTAAATAGTGAAGGCAGGTCAAATACTTTGATAATTGCCTATGAATCTGCCTCCTAGCTTTCAAGTAGAGTAGAAAGTGGCTAGCCACCCCCATCCCATACCCCAGGAATGCAAGTTGTCCATGTGTACACTGCTCACTGGTAGGCCCCTATAAAACCACCCCCTAGTAAAAAGCAAGCGTTGGGAAGGAGGCAATGTGGCTGTCACAATCCAGGGTGCATGGAACTACGTATGCTCTTTATGCCAAGCCAGAGCCCAATGTAATCTTTGTTTTCTCTCCAAAAACCAGTGGATTTATACCAGGGATATGTTTAGCCTACTACTGAAATATCCCTGGCTGCAAATGCAGGACACAATGCTAAACACATTTCAGCTGGAATGATTAAAGTGGAAAAAAGTGAAAATGTAACTAGTACTAATGAGAACTTTACATAATGCTCTTTATATAATATCAAATTATAACAATGCCTTGGAAATATTAATATTGGCCACTGGCTTGCCTCCTGCATTCTCTGTTGAACGTCAAAGTTTACGTCAAAACTTAAAGGAAGTTTGAGCTCTCCTTGAATTTTTTTGAACTCTGAGCATGTGAGTTGATTGGTGGCAGTTTGCTTTGTGTGTAGCATGGCTGCATTTAGCAAGCTGACTTAGTTGTAGATTGCAATGTTATTTGCAGCCAGGAGAGTAAAGATACTGAAAATGGAGGGTGTTTTGTATATAAAAACAAAAACTAAAATGAAAATGAATGATGTGCCTTCTGCACACATCGAGGTGTCAGGAACCAAGGAACCAGTGTCTGGGAGTCAGAACAGAGCGGAGGGGATCAGAGCTGAGCAAAGGCAGAGTCTACGAGTCAGGGAACAGAGCCAGAGTCTGGGAGTCAGGGAACAAAGTCAGAGGAGTTGTTCCACTCAGCTTCCCATTGCTACCAGCATGCTGTCTTTGTATGGCTCTATAAGAACATAAGAACATAAAAGTGCCATACTGAGTCAGACCAATGGTCCATCAAGCCCAGCATCCTGTCCTCCGACAGTGGTCAATCTTGATCGCATGAGAGAAGAACCAACAGTCACAATGGGCAATCAATTTCCCGTTGTTCACTCCCAGCTCCCGACAGTAAGAAGTTCATCCCGTAAGCTACTTGGTTAATAGCCATTAATGGACCTGAACGTATTCAGTCCTTTTTTAAACCCAGCTATACTACTGGCCTTGACAATGTCCTCTGGCAACAAATTCCAGTAAGTTAATTATGCATTGAGTGAAAATGTACTTCCTTTTATTTATTTTAAATCTGCCTGCAGCTAGTTTCATGGAGTGTCCCTTAGTTCTAGTACTATTCGAGAGGGTAGATAACCATTCCCCATCTACTCGTTCGGCACCGCTGAAGTTTTTATAAACCTCTATCATGTCCCCTCTCAGTCTTCTCTTCTCTAAGCTGAAGAGACTCAGCTTGTCAAGCCTTTCTTTGTATGGAAGCCATTCCATACCCTTTATCATTCTCATTGCCCTTCTCTATACCTTTTCTAGTTCAGCTATGTCTTTTTTGAGATGGAGTGACCCTGACTGGTTTTATATGGCTGGTAGCCAGCCAACCAGGAAGCTGGGAGGCAGGACTACAGAAGAGATTGATGGGAGCAGTGGCGGGGTCAGAGTCAAGTAGGGCGTGACAAGGGGAGCAACGCTAGGTAGGAAGCAGGCCTAGCCGATGTTGCCAACCATTGGCAAGCACTCTGTTGGCCAGGGGTTCAGGGCCAGGGCCTTGTTTGTGCCCTGGAAAAATCTGTCCCTTATTCTTCAGAATAAGCCCATAAAACCAAGATATCCAAATCACACTTGCAGAATTCAGTTCTTATAATTTGCATTGACTAGAGGAGTGATTTCCAAAGGGTGTGCTGTGGCACACCAGTGTGTTGTGAGAGCACTGGAAGTACACCTAAAAAATTATACTTTTCTTTTTTTTCTTTTCTTTCTTTTGTTGATATTTTAATCATTTATAATACACACACGCTTTTTTGGGTGGAAAAGTGAATCATTTTAATCCAGAAACACAGCAAACAGACCATGTTGGCTTCCACTCTTGAGAGATTGCTGTGTGAACAGAGTGTGCACAGCAAGCAAACCCGTTTCACGCAACAAGCCCCCCAATGGTAAGCGATCATGGGCTTCACTCCATGTTGGCTTCCCCCAGTTGTGGGAATGATGTGTGAACATAACATTCAGGGTTATGGTTAAATTTAGATTTTCCTCTTTATTTTATTTATTTATTTATTTATTTATTAAAAAACTTTTATCCCACACCCTCCTGCACTTTGACAGCCTGGAGTGGCATACAACATAAAAACAACAATAATAAAATCATCTAAAATACAACAGTATAAAAATGGACACCATAAAATTCAAAAGCAGCATAAGACAATAACCCCCCCCATCCTACCTAACCCCCTCCCCGAAGGCCCGGTGGAACAACCAGGTCTTACAACATCTACAGAAAGAGGGGAGGTCTGGGGACAGATGGACCTTCAATGGAAGGGAATTCCACAGCCGAGGTGTGGCCACCGAGAATGCCCTTTCTGCCGTCGCCACCTGGCATACCCGAGGTACTTTGAGTCGGGCGCTGCAGGCCAACCGTAAGGGCCGCAACATGACCCGAGACCTGAGGCAATCTCGCAAGTAACCAGACCCCAAGCCATTTAGGGCTTTATAGGTCATAACCAACACCTTGAATTGGGCCCAGAAGACAATAGGCAGCCAGTGCAGAGAACAGAGCACAGGTGTAATGTGCTCACAGCGGCCTGTCCCCATTAGGAGGCGGGCCACCGTATTCTGCACCAGCTGCAACCTCTGGACCATCGTCATTGGTAGCCCCACGTAGAGTGCATTACAGTAGTCCAGTTGAGAGGTAATGAAAGCATGGATTATGGTGACCAGATCCAAGCCTGAGACATATGGTTGCAGTCATCGCACCAGATGCAATTGGCAAAATGCTCCCCTCACCAATCCAGGTGGAACTACGGGTCGAGAAGCACCCCCAGACTATGAACCTGAGCTGCCAGAGGGGGACAGACCCTGCCAATGATGAGAGCCACCCCCCCCCCCAGACCTACCCACCAACATCACCTCCGTCTTGCCAGGATTCAGCCTCAGTCGGCTCACCCTCATCCAGTCCCCCACAGTTGCCAAGCACCGGGTAAGCACCGAGACTTCTGGGCCTGTGTCTCCAGAAAACACAGATAAAGTTGTGTATCGGCAGCGTACTGATGACATCGCATGCTGAACCCTCTCATGACCTCACCCAAAGATTGCATATACACGTTGAACAGGAGAGGGGAAAGAATAGACCCCTGTGGGACTCCACACGTGAGGTTCCGGGGAGATAATGTACATTCCCCCAGAACCACCCGCTGAGTTCTCCCTTCCAGGAATGAGTGGAACCATTCAAGAACAATTCCACTCACCCCAGTCCGGTCCCTCAGCCTCACCACCAGCATCTCATGACCAACGGTATCAAACGCCACTGACAGATCCAATAAGATCAAAATTGAGGATCTGCCCTGATCCGATTCATGGTGCATGTCATCTACCAAAGCCACAAGTGCAGTCTCCATGCCAAACTGAGGCAAAAACCAGACTGCAAGGGATCAAGAAAACCGACCCGGTTCAGATGCCCCTCTAACTGCTGGGCCACCACCCACTCAATAATCTTCCCTAGAAAGGGAAGGTTATAGATAGGCCGATAGCTGGCCAGGGAGTCAATGTCCAAGGATGGCTTCTTGAACAGAGGCCACACCACCACCACTTTGAGACAGCTCGGCACCCTGCCTTCCCTAAGGGAGGCATTGACCACTCCCGCCAGCAATGGTCCTTCACCAGCCAGGACGGGCATGGATCTAATTCACAATAGGTGGCCTGAACTGTTCCAAGGACATCCCCTGCATCAGCGGGCGACACCCACTGAAATTGATCCCACAACAACAGACATGGTGGAGCTTCCTGTACCTCTGATACATCCACTGTCATAAATGCAGCATCAAGATCGCAGTGAATCGGGGTAATTTTATCCACAAAAAAAGTCAGCAAACATGTCACAGCAGGCACTGGAAAATTCCAGTTCAAGGCGGAGAGAGGCTGGACTGACCAGCCTCTGCACTACCCAGAAAAGCTCCACTGGACATGACTTTGCAGACGCAATGAGGGCAGCAAAGAACCCTTTATTTGCTGCCCGCACTACAACAGTATAAGCTCTTAAACTAGCTTTATGCTGCAACTGATCAGCTTCAGTGCGAGTTTGGTGCTAACATCGCTTCAACCACCGTCCATCCTGCTTCATCTGGTGCAGGTCCTCTGTGAACCACGGTGTCCCCCGCCATTGGCTCTCTGGAAGTGGATGCTTGGGAGCCATTCGGTTGATAGTCTCAGCCAACAAGCTGTTCCAGAAGGCAACGAGGTCATTGAGTGAACGATCATCAAGATCGGAAGGCATTCCCCTACAGCATTCCGGAACCTCTCTGGTTCCATAAGTCTCTGGAGGCGGACCCAGTGAACCCCAGTAAAACAGTTTTGTGGTTTGGTCTAGACAATATTTTATGCTGCATGCAACAAATCTAAATTTACTTCACACAGTTACTAGTAAATTATGACAGTAGTTTAGATCTTGGTCACACAACGCTCTTTCAGGGTGGGTAATGGCACAAACCTATGCTCTGAGTTAACAAACTGGTCACTTTTAGGGTTTCTCAACATGGGTTTAAAAGCCCCCAAATGTATACCATGTATATGGAGCCATAACGGTTTGTGGAAAAAAGTTAATAAAAATATTCCAACAGTGCCCAATCTGGCACCATCTGCTGATAATAATCTCTCCTATAACCACCTTTGCATTACCTGCAGCTAAACAAATGCTATAGGCCCATTTCACATGGGTGTCCCTCCCCACCACACACATGTGCGGTAGGCACCTGTGTGAACATCTCCCGTGGTGGGTGGAGGATGGGTGGGTGCCTGGTGGGTGGGGATGCATGTGCACTCCTGCACTCCATCCATCTCCACCAACCTCCACCCAACACCCACGCATGGAGCAAAGGGTTCCAATGCCGGTTGTGGAAGGTATGTGGAGTGTGCACCCATCCCCACACCCACTGTGGCCCATTTGAAAAGGGCCATAGTCTCAAAATGTGGCATAACTATGTGTCTCTCTGTCTGGAGGGAGTTAAGCTTAAAGTTTTTTTGCCTCTTTCATGGATGTGTCATTAGCTTGGAGAAATCCTTGGACCAGACTCTCAACTGGTATGGAATGGCATAGCTCCATTGACTTAACATCAGGTGAGGATCTGGTTCTTTCTTCTACATACCAGACTTTTCTTCTCTAACTTTCTTCTACTTTCCTTGTCACAGGCCATCTAAGAAGCATTGGCTTCAGTCCCAAGCGGGAGCTGCACGGCACAATGCCGTCCCTGTGGAGATTCATACAGTTTGATGCACAAGCGCTTGCGCAGGATGCGCACAGTGTGCGCGGGGCATGGGATCACCCCCTTTGTCAGTCTGTGTGGCCAATATGTAGGAAAGATCGAAAACCTGTAGTGTAGCCTACAATGTTCTTCTGTTCACCGGTTTCTTGGGAAGAATGTTAGTAAGTTTCACAGCTTAGTTATCTGTACATTAGGGACAAAACCGACCCATGGTTTTATTTTGTCCAAATATTCTCAGGTATTCCAGGTTTGCATGACAATTTGTAGACGCAGAATTTAATAGTCTGCGTAGCTTCGAAAATAATTAACAGGAGGGAAAAGCCCCTTTTGTTCTAAGTGTTTCCTCAGTCAGCTACAGAAGTTTCCCACAATCAGTTAGTTACTGTTTTCACTCCACGTCTACAATGCAGTGTCAAAGAAGACATTATACTAGGTATTACAATTATTCCTTTTAGTTTCATATAAACAAAACTGGTAAATGTTGTCAGTCACAGCCACTATTTTTTAACTATGCATGATGAAATTGCAGTCATGAATAGAATAACCTCAGACTTCTTTAGAATTTCCCCTTACTGGCATTGAAGTTTTTTTGTAATTTTCTTTTTTCGTTTATATGAGCTATAAATAGAACAGCTTACTGAAATGCTTATTCAGGATGACAGAATATACAACAGTCCATATGCCTGGGTTCTGGAATAACTGAACAGCGGCCAGATAGATGTTTGTAGTTCTTGCATGTGCTATCGATGATTCAAGGGTTAGATAAATTTACTGTAGTGGGAGGTATTGGCAGAGGTAATCCTGGTATAAACATTCTCTCTTTTAGTTATAAAATACACACTACCACTGAGCTACTTTAAACTTTCAATTCTCCACATGACTAGAAGTTTTTAATCATTTCTGGTATTTAATGATAGAGAAATTTAAATAGTGGACAATATGCATTATACAGGCCTGTAACTTAACCTGAACCCAATGGGGTCCAACTGGTCCCATTGGGCTTGTGGCAGAGTAGATGCACTGTCATTCTCAGCTGCTTGGGTTCTGGTCAGGCTTCCCCTTGGCAGGAAGCTCCAATGTTACGAGGGGGTAGGAGGGTAGGGCAAGACTTACCAAAGTGAGTCAGGCTCAGAAGAGATCACATATTTCAGAACAAAGGGATGCTAATAGTAGGCAAGTGCTGACTTTTTAATTGTGACAGTTTTATTTTCTATGTATTAGAGATATTGAAACTAAGTCCAAAAAGATTTTAGGATATTTTCAAAACTGAGTGTCTAAACTTTCAGATGCATTTGGTACATGGAGATGCTATTGAAGCCAACTGATGCTTCTTATTTCTGGGAATATGGCTACTTTTATTTAAGTGGACCCAGAGCGAGGGGATGGAATCCTGTTTTTGTTGAAGTGAGTGACAAAACTTTCGCTGACTTCATTAGGGCCAAGATTTCAGCCTAATATTTGCCTAACTACAGCCACCCCGGTGTGAAAATGAATGATTTGTCCCTAGAAAGTCAAAACAGAGACAGGAAGAAAAAACATGTCTCCTGATTCCCAGTCCTATACTGAAATCACAATTACTGTCCTTGCTTTGAATCATATGGATGATGTTGGTTTATTGCATTCTCTGTCATTTCTCCCTTCATAACATTGCTAAAATCTGGCCCTTCTTTGCTGCTCCCATTAGTAAAACTTCAGGCTTTAGTCATCTCTCACTTTGACTACTGAAACCTCTTTCGTTCTGGTCTTCCCTGCTGTCACCTTGACCCTCTCACTTCTGTCGAAGACGGCTGTCTAGGTAATTCATATTATTAACTGCTTCGATCACATTCACCCTCTCCTTTGCTCCCTCCATTGGCTCCCCCTTCACATCCAGCACAAACTCCTTGTTTTCACTTCAAGGCTCTTCATGGTCTTGCTCCTCCCTATCTTTCTGCCCCCATGTCCCGCTATGTTCCCACCCAGGAACTTTTCCCCATCCCCCCTCCTTGACCCCAGAGTCTCCTGCTCCCCCAACTATCTTCACGTCTTCTGCCATGCTGCTCCCTATCCCTACAACTCTTTCTTGAAACACACGTACTTTACTCCCTCCCTTATGACCTTCACATTCCTCCTAAAAACCTACCTCTTCCATCAAGCTTTACCTAGCTCTTCCCCTCACCCCCAGACTGCTCACTGATGTTCCCTCTACTATCCTATCATTCATGCTTCCCTTCTCCCTGTAACTAAGGTATGCAGTAAGCACACGTACTTGTGAAATTTGTGACTTTTCAACTTCATGAATGTATCTATTACCCTCTCTTCTCTCCTTTCCCTTGTCCAGCCTTGATTGTAAGCCTTGCCCCAGGGCAGGATCTTGTCTCTTAATTAATTTTCAGTGCCAGAATCAGGCATGCTGCATCAATCAATCAATCAATCACTCACTCAATCAATCAATCAATCAATCAATCAATCAATCAATCTCATCATCATCATCAATAATTAATAACAGAATAGACAGTGAATGATGGATTGAGTAGTAAAGATTTGCCTTTAGATGTTCTGGTGATGGATACACCCAATTAATGCCTGTAAAAGTAAATTAACTAATATATTAATCAAAATAGTTTTCTCCTTAGGAAATATTTGTGAGTTTATAAAAAAAAGTTAAAATAAATTGAATGGTGCTTATTTGATAGAAGGCTAATAGGACTTTTGCTTCCAAACCCTGGGAAAATCCCTGCTTAAATCCTTTTATTCAGTAGATTGTATAGGTCTTAAATGAAGTTCTCTAAACTTAAGTGTTTATTGAAGAATGGGATCCTTGTTTCACAGAGCTCACATATCCTGTATTTTTTAAGGAGGCGAGGTTAAAATAAATGATTTGTGGTTGCTTCTCTCTACTTTCATTTCTAAGAGTCAAAAGTCTAAACTGAAATGCAAAAAAAAAAAAAGAGAAGTTACATGCTGAATTAGAGCAGACCCATCAAAATACCAACTGCCTTTAATTCAATGCAGGCTGAGACTCCAATCCTCAAAGGACAATACTGGTGTAAGTCCCATTCACTTCAGTGAAGTTTGTGCTGGCACAGCACTTTAAGAATTGGAGCGCAAGTCTTAAATCCTTCATGGTAATCCTGCAAGGTGTGGATGTAGAAAGAATTTTAAACAGCACAATGGACTACGAATTTAGTTTCTCCTTACTTCAAAGGACCTTGAAATTAGGATCATGTGGTTGAGTTCTAATATATATGTGGAAAGTCACAATCCTACAGTTTGCCCCATCCTTTTTTTTCACCATTGAAGTCAATAGGGGTTGAAAGCTTTCACAGAATCAAACCCTAAACTGGAATATATGAAGTTACTGTATTTGGGAGAAAGGGCTGATTGAAAGGATTCACGGTTCTGGTGGATCAGTTAATGAGGGTCAATTCATTAATTTATCTAGGTAAGGTGGCTAAATCTGAACTGTGGCATAATCTACAAATCAAAAGATGTTGTTTGACAGCTCTGCATGGTAATAACATAAAAAGACCAAGTTACTATTTGTTCCTTGCTCTTTAAGAATAGGTTTTGTCTACATCATATTCCGATCCATGTATATTTTAAAATGTACAGCTATGGGTGTTAACAAACAAGATGTTAGCCCACATTAGCCCACAGCAGGTGGGGGTCACCCTGCCCATTTATTAGGTGCTCGCCCCCCACTGGACATAAGGCCACCACCCGCCAGACTCACAGCCCCCACTTATGGCATGGTCTTGGAGAATGTGGAGCCCACTGTGTGGGTGAATGTGCGTTAATGCGGGCTAATGTGCACCCAAGCGTCCTTGTCAATTAGGTTGCGGGCAGCACCTCCACGTGTACAGGCCCCCCAGCAACATAGAGTCACAAACGGCAATCCTAGAGCATCTGAGGACCGACTGCATCCTGCCCCTCTTTCTGCTTTCACTCTCCCTGGCGCTGCCTGTGGGGGCTGCCTGCAAGCTCATGAAAAACACTCTGGGAGCTGTACTTTTATTAGGCTGGACACAGAAAACATCTGAGTGGCGGCTGTTTGGATCGAATCCAGACTGCAATGGGCTAACATCTCATTAGTTAGCACCCTATATTGTTAACTTTTATCTAGGATCATTTTTAGAAGAAATTATAAGGAAATATTATTTGGAAGAGCAGTGGATGGCACTGTTGGATTATAATTACAAACTAATAAAGAATGCAAATCTTAAATAACAGTAGCTCAGTATAATACACAAGATTTGTTGGACAGTGTCTAAGAGGCCTAAATTGGACTTAATACCACTGAACTGATGTTGAGACTGTCACAGTCAAATGGACATTTCTTGGTGGATGCCTTATTGTAAATTATTATTGAACAAAGCTATTGAAGGAGAACATAATCTTTTTAATTTAAGAATTTAGACCATATCAGAACTATAGCTCATAAAGGAGACATCAGACACCCAGGATCTAGATGCAAGAACTGAAACTTGGACTTTTATCCTTATAGTCCTTGTACTGGCATATCTGCATTTTTGGTTGATGTTTGGACTAGAGCTGAAAGAAAGTACCTGCAAAAGTGAGTTACCCTTCGAGTTTCCAGTGCCCAAACTGACCTGGTAATGATCAGGTACCAGGCAATACTTTATTACAATGTGATCAGGTGTCCGATGTCCTGAAATGTTGACTTCCAGTTCTGGAATGTCGACTTCCAGTACCGATTTTTGACATTTTTGTTAATATACCAACTCTTGACTTTGGTTTATCGGGTTTCCATCAAGTTCCAACAATTTTTCAGCAACTTATGGTCCCAGAAAACTACTTCTGGTCCCAAGTTTGTTTTTTTTAACTTTTTTTCAATTTTCCTTCTTCAAACAGTTATGGGTTTTCTGTCTGGCCCTGGAAAACCAACTTCCAGTGCTGGGAAACTACTTCTGGTCACTTTAACAAAAAATGTCATGCCTATTTTTGGTTTTCCAACTCGATATACCTATTGATATATCAATATACTGATTGGGAATCCGTAAATTGAAAAATCAGTATTGGAAGTACCAGATTTTTTTTATATTCAGGTACTGGCATTGGTACCAGAAGTACCCAATCAGTACCTGAAAATTCAGGTATTACCTGTGGGTACTAAATTTAGTAACTGTTTCAGCTCTAGTCTGGAACAATGGCAGTGGAATCATACTGAGGCAGTACTTCTCTGACTGACTCAAAATGGCTTGTCTCTCTCTTTTAGACAGCTTTCTGTGGCAAGGCTACATTTGCATGGGGAAACAAGGGGACTTTGAGGACATTTAAAAGCCTGTTATGGATTGTATACAAAAGGGGTTAAATGCATGCTCTTGAAGAGGCCCGGCACTACTTAAGCCCTATTTAAACCCTTTCCTGTAAATGGTATATACCCTTGTGTTGGCTCTTCTGCATGAGGGAGAACTTCCTGTCAAATGAACATTAATTCTACTTTAGAAATATTTGTAATTTGATGCTATCTTTTGTAAAAGTATGACTAAAATTGTGTTAGGGATTTTATATGATTTAAAAAAAATAACAGGATAGTGGTAAAGTTCTTGAGTGGAATTATTTCTGTTGTTAGTGTCATATTTTATATTGATTAGTGTTATTTTAAATTTTAGAAACAAAGGCTTGGATTGTGACGTGTTCTTAGGCACAGCCCAGTGAACTGGAGTTACGATATTTCCTAGCATCCCTCAGTCGGGGGATGCTACGATATTTCCTAGCATCCCCCCAGACTGTGGGGGTCGTTGCCCCACAGTCCATGATTTTTTTCATTGCTGGGAGGGGTATCTGAGGAGCAGAGATAGGCCCCAATCATGAGGACAGCTGCTGGGGCAGACACTTCTTTGGGGCCCTGCCCCTATTCCCTATCCTAGCAGCACCATCCCTCACCTTGGGTGTCACCAATTGTAAGCTAGGGGTGGGCAAACGCGGTTCAGAAGTTCGGAGCTCGGCCCCAACTCGGCCTGTTCGGATGACCGAACACGAACATGAACACGAACATACCGAACACCAAATGGCGAAATGGCCGAACAGTTCGGTCAGTTTGGATCACGTTCAGGTGAGTTCGGGTGGCAAAAAAAGGTTCACTGGAAGGTCAAATATGACAGGGAGGTGTAGTCAGTCACTGAGGAGCAGACTTCCAGGCACCAGGGGTGGAGAGGCTTGCAAGAAACGAAACTAATTATCTGCCTCCCCCCTTCCCAACACCT
>QEPC01008849.1:1854440-1889679 GCA_003113815.1 Sphenodon punctatus
ATATGGATATGGGATGGGGAGATAGATAGTAGAGAGTTGTAGGAGTTAGCTTAGTGATAGAGATAGCGTTAGTGATTTAGTTTTAGTGTTTGTAGGAGTAGGTCTAAATGGATTAGATAATCCATTTTGTTCATAGCATTTAGAATAGTTAATAGCAGTTAGATTTAGTGTAGATAGATAGATATAATATTAGATTAAAAAAATAAATAAATAAAACCCATATAAAAACCAAAAAAACAAATAAAAAACAAAAAACCATATAAAACCCAATAAAAAACCAAAAAACCATATAAAAAACAAAAAAACACCCATAGCAACATTTCCCGAACGGCCAAATGGAACAGCCGAACAGCCTAACCGAACGACCAAACAGAATGGCCAAACAGAACAGCTGAACCCGAACTCGGCGAACTAGCTGAATGGACGAACCGAACGGACGAATTGAACGCAGCCGAACTGAACGGACGAACTGAACGGTTGAACCGAACGCAGTCGAACCGAACGGCCAAACCCGAACCGCGATCTGTTCGCCCATCCCTATTGTAAGCCAGGCCCTTCTGCCCATGGAACCTTATTTTTCTGAATTAGCTAGCTAAGCTGGAGAAACTGGAGTGTAATCTGGAGCCCAGAGAGATGGCAAGACTAGGCAGAGCTAAGGTTCTCATTCTAATCTCTTCTTGTCCACCACCCTAAATGTAGGGGAGAGTCCTGGATGCAGTTGTTTGTTCTTCCCAGCCTCCTGTGTCTGTACTAGAGATACAGGGAGAATACATTGGGGACTGGGAAGGGAGTTTATTTCCTCTTGCATCCCTCTGTGTATCTATAAGGACAGGCCATACTCTGTCCCTAAAATGAACAGAAGACAAAGCCATCAAAGGTGCACTGTTTAAGCTAAGCTACACATGGTACCTACAAGGGTTCTGATGAAGAAACTAAATCATGCTGTCTGTGTACCAGGCTGCCCCAGATTTGTTTGTTTGAGGTGGGTGGCAATGGAATGCTGGCACAGGAAGATGAAGAGGAAAATAACTAAAGGTGGGGAAATCTGAGAAGGATGTGGTGGTAGTGATGATGTGGAGGAAAATACCTGTTGAACCAGGCATGAAGGAAGCAGCTGCTTTCAGCAAAATTTGCCAGGAAAGAAAGGAAGCCAGAGAGGCAGTTGAAGTACAGACACAGGAGGCAGAAGAGGAGAAAGGGAGAGAGAAAGCAGATACAGGGGAAAAAGCTTGAGGGTTGGCGGAGTCCTTCCTGTGCATTCCAGATAGCGCCTGTTCTTATCTCAGCAGCTTATTATCATTCCAACATCAAGGAAATTGATTCCCATGAAACGCAGGGTGTGAGTGTGTGTGGGGGGGGGGGAAGGGGAGGAGGAAATCAGCAGTGGAGTGAAGGCCGATGAAAAATGGGAGTAAGGAGGAATTAGATATGCATAAATTACTGTTCCTCACCCCCAAACAAATAATATGACCTGTGATGAACAAAATCAGAAGTAGGAAGTGGGACACTGAAGAAGAAAAGTAAGAAAGGGGGGCTCAATGGGGTACTGAATGTGAGGGAATCAGAATGGCTCTCTTAATTTCACATGGCATTCAAAATAGCTATATATATTTTAAAATGCTAACATATGGCACTCATCTAAAATATGGCACTCAAAATAGTTAAGAAATACACTTGTCTTCCAGCCAAAAGCTGCCCTCAGTTGCATGGGTGTAAGTGAGGATAGGATGGATTTAATCCAAGAATATTCTCCGGCTGTTCTCCTTTCAGTTCCTTCGACAGAGAGAGCATTCCTCACATCCTTCCTGTCCTTACCTAGACTTTTTCACTAACTCTCCCCACAGACCCTGGTCACTCTACATTCAATGGCCAAATAGGTAAGGTTGGGGGAGATTTTGGTAACCAAAGACTTCTGTCTATTAAAGGTTGCCTGGTTTGAGGTTCATACAAATTATGAGCCAAACTCCATTACAATAAAAGGAAAGAGGATGTTATCAGGCATAATGATAACCATTACACATTCATTCTGCATTGAAACCAATAGCGTTATCCTGGACACATAGCTGAATGAACAGACATTTATGCAGTTGTGTTCATGGCCATCTGATAGGACCTTTTCACACAAACTCTCTAACACTGATAAAATGGGTGTTACATTTTATTATACATGTTGCAGGGCACTCATAAAGCACACCTGTAGCCCTGCAACATGTATAATAAAATGTAACACCCATTTTATCAGTGGGTGATTTCAGACATGACGGGGTGGCATTTGGCCCATCACAGAAACAACCCTTAGATTCCCTGCTGGGATCACCCTGGCACGGCCAACAGACGTGCCAAAGGATCCCGATGGGGAATCGGGGAGGGGGCAGGGCTGCGCGGCGCAACGTGCGGCCGCATGTCCCCGCCCCCTCACGCTCCCCCACCGCCCACCCTCTGGGGAGACAGGTGGGCGCCGTCCACCTGAAATGACCATGGCCCAGAATCCCAACAGGGATTCTGGGCCATGATCGCCGTCCAGACGTGATGGGCCCCTTCATCCCCGCCGGGAATCTCATTCACCACACGATCGGCGCTGGACCAGCCGATCACGTGGCGAATGAGATTCCTGGTGGGGATTGAGCGTGGTTAACATCTGGGGCGGAACTTCTGGTTCCCCAACAGACGTTACGAGGGCATTCCTCACCACAGGGAATTGACTGTGGTTGAGCGTGATCTCGTAACGTCTGAAAATACCCAGTGTTAGAGTGTCTGTGTGAAAAGGGCCATAGTCTCCTCCCATCAGTTGTGTCCGGGATGTAGAAATGAAATCGGTAGCTCATTTTGTACTCATGGGTAATACTAAAATCCCCAAAATATTGGTAATTGCTGATTTTTGAATTGCCATCTTATTCCTGCTTATCTTTTAACTGCTTTATTGTGTTTCTGACTGTACCTAGTCATTTTCCTGTATCAGTAAGTGTTGCAAGGTGGAAATTGGGTGATTTAAACAGTATTTTGGCAATTTGGGTAACTCTTCAGGCACTAAGCGAGTACCTTCTATTGCCTGATCCACTAAAATAGTCGGAGTACTGGAAATTCAACAGGGATACATTTTTGCCAAGTACCCATTTCAGATTTAACCAGATGATATCTGTTGTTGCAAGGTACCTGGTTGTGGCAAAGAAGCCAGAAAGGACTGGCAGTCCCAGAATAAAAAGTATTGGGACTGTGTGGGCAAAGCTTCATTCCAAAGAGAATCCAATTGTGAAGGCACCCTCCACCAGATCCCTTCCCTGTAAAAAGACCCCCCTCAGTCCCTCCCCCCACCAATGTTGTTCTTTCTTCCACCCTGCCATCCCCCTACCCCACTCATCAGAGATGCCATTGCACAGAGGAATGAAACGGGCCCTGGAATAATTTATGTGACTATGTGATTATAGTTTGTGCCTTGCAATGGTAAGGGACTGGATGTAGGCAAGCCAACTGAAGCTGAATCCAGACAAGATTGGGGTATTGATGGTTGGTGGTATGTGTGACTTGGTGAGGGTGGGGACTCCTATAAGTGATAGGATCTGGTTTTGCATAGTCACTTAAGGTTCGCAATGTTGGGGTGCTCCTGAATTCATTGCTGTGCCTAGATTCTCAGATTGTGGTGGTGAGTAAGGGTGTTAATAGATGAAAGATTAGCACCGCTGGAGTCTGGGGTTGTTCGGTGGAGCCCATGCACAGTCAGCAGTCACAGGTTCAATGTGACAAACCGGACAAATGGGCAAGCGTTCCTCCCCACTCTGCTCTTCCACCCCCACCACCCCCTCCACCACCAAGATGTGGTCATTCCCTGGACCACTCTAGCTACTCCGCCTGGGACTCTATGGTCCTGGAGCACCCTAACAGACAGAAGGTAGCTATGTGGGAACACGTTCATCTGCATCAGCCAGTATTTGCCTGCACAGCGGGCTCCACATTTGTTGGGGAAACACTGAGAGTGGTGGATGCGTGGTGGGCAGGTGACGGGTGAACATTTGGTGGCCACCTAATAGACAGGCAGGTGGTCACCCTTACAGAGCGGGCTAATCTGGGCTACTGTCTCATCTATTTTCACCTTAAGAGCGCCTTTTACCATCTCCATCTGGCAAAGAGACTGCAAGCTTTTCTTATCGATCTGGATCTGGCAACCATCATTCATGCAGTGGCTTGACTACTGCAATGTACTCTATGTGAGGTTTCCCTTAAAGAGTGTTTGGAGGCTGTAGTTGGTGCAAAATATAGTATCTCACTTCTTGATGGGGGTGGAGTTCTGGGAGCATATTATACCAATGTTCCAGGGGAGCCATCATCTTCCAAGCCCAGTTGAAGGTTCTGGTTTTGAACTATAATGTTCTAAACAGCTTGGAACAAACATACCTTAGGGACTGCCTTCTCCCCTATGTCCCATTGTGCTCTCTTCGGTCAGCTGGGAGCAACCTTCTGGTTGTGCCCTCGGTGCTCTGAATACAGACAGTGATGGTGTGAGCAGAGGTGTTCTTGGTGGCTGCTCCCCAGCGGTAGAATTCTCTTTTCCCTGAGGTTCACAAAACCTTGTGTCTGTGCATGTTCCAGAAACAGTGCAAGGCATTTTTGGTGACCTCTGAATGGGTTAGGGGTGGGCGTATTTTAATTTTGTTTTATTTTATTGTGTGTACTTATTTTTTATCTTATTGTAAGAGTCTTCTGTTTTATGGTTGGGTGGGATATAAATAAATAAATAAATAATGCATATGTCCAAGGTGGTTGAGAGAGATGTTACATCCACCAACCTAATAAAACTGATTCTTGGGAACTAGGAGTGAACAACAGGGAATGGATCACTCCATTATGACCTGTTGGGTACTTCTTTGAATTGACCGAGAATGGCCATTGTCGGAGACAAAATGCTGGGCTCAATGGACTAGAGGTCTAAACCAGTATGTCATTTCTTATGCTCTTATGTAATTTATTGATTTTTAAGTTTTGTCTTCTGTCACAAACTAAATGATGTTTTTCAGCTCATGGGGTAGATTTCTACCCCAGTCCTTTGGAACTTAAATTGCCTGAATGTGTAAGCTAACATGAAATGTGATGGGGTAGTTTTCTACCCCAAGCTGGAGTATAAATCTACCTGATGCTAAAATTAATTGGGGGGTATGTTTCTACCCCAGGGCCTTTTTGCTCACATATAAAAATGGTTAATGGTAACCAACTTTCCTTTGGGGATATTGTGTACCTGTGCGCAGGTGACAATATACTAAAAGGACAAAGTTGGAGAGCCTACCCCAGGTGCACCTTTTTGCAAGAGACATGCACCCGAGGTAGGAATCCACCCCAACACAGAAGATAAGGGCTGGAAATGGAGTTACAAACAGAAATTTTATTATGTGGAAACAGAGTAATCCAAAGCCCCATGGGTCATCAACAGATTCTAGAGCTACAGAATAGCTGTCTATCACTTTAGCTTGCAGAGAACTGGTAAGAGTCACAGACTGGTATCTATTAAGTGATCCCACTGCTAGGGCTGAATTGATCAATCGAAGTGATAGCTGTTTCCATCAGAAACAGACCATGTGACTGTGCTTGTGCGATAAGGAAACTTACTGGCTTTTTCTCTAGTTCCCTTTTAGTAATTGCCAGCATTAGCTACTTCTGGTGTTCTTCCGTAGTGTGAAGAATGGCAGTTCCACTACTATTGATAGTATCCTTTCATGAAGCTACTTCTGGTGTTCCTCCGTAGTGTGAAGAATGGCAGTTCCACTACTAGTGATAGTATCCTTTCATGAACTGCCATTATTAATCATTTCCAGTAGTTCTTTGGCAGATCGGAGCAGAACCAGCCACACACACTCCACCCCTAACATAAAGTTCCTCCCTTACATGCTGCTGTTAACTTCTTCCGGTTTGTGTATGTTTGCAACTTCACTATGCAACTTTCATCATTTCTCTTATCAGCCTTGTTTTGGGTCCTTGTAAACTGTGTTTTGATTAGTGTATTTCAAGAGCTAACCTTTGGTTTCTGCATTCTGATTTGATGTTCTAAGAATTGAATTTGTGGATGTTGGGAGCTTCCTTCCCCTCACCCCCCTTTTGCTCCTTTCATCTGACTGGAGTCAAGTCACCTTGCCTCCTCCTTGGTATTGGCATTGGCCAACCCAACAGAGAATCCTCAGATTCCTCATCTGAGTGACCCTTTCTGTAGAGAGTTCTCACCAAACACACTTGGCAGATCAGCTTCCAATCCACTCACATGGTAAGCAATTGACTGATGTGTAGAATTATGGATTCAAGAGAAGAATAACCCTCAATCTAAGTTCACCCCTACTTACTTCCCTTTTAATTTTCCCCCCACTGGAAATTACACAGTCATAGATTTCCAAGAAATGATCTTTACTAAAGCAAGTGAATATATCCATATAAGTAGTCAGGTAATTGAATATTACTTGAAGCAGTATACAGATTAGATATTCAAGGAAGTAGATGGGAAATGAGGTCCAATAATACATTAATTGGCTAGCGTGGTCCCTGTGATTAGTTGAAAGACAGAATAAGATATGATCTAGAAATACCTAAATCCTAAACAGAGATGTTCTACATACGGCTAAGATGAACGCAAATGTCCCTGTCCCAAAGAGAAATACTCACCTTTTGGGAGTGCTTGTGGATGTCCATTGGTATTTCATCAGTTTCTGGTGATTCCATACTTCTGTCATTTTTCCATCATTTTTGTCACTTTCAGGACTTTTCATCACTTTCTGGAACTTTTCATCATATTCGTCACTTTCCAAGGCTTTTTTGTCACTTTCCAGGAATTTTATGACAGTTTTACAGCACCTTTATGACAATTTCCAGCACTTGCCCAGTGCTTAGTCAACATGCTTTCATCTCCACAGCCCCTGTGGGTGTACATGGGGCTCATATGGGGGTTGAGACCATCCTGTAGCAGCGCTCTTGAACTTGTGAAAGATAATGGAAAATGGTGGGAACAGGTGGAAAGTTGGTAAATTTCCATGTCATGCAGAAATTTCCAATGGAAACAGCACTTGCCGACATTTCTCATTTCAGGCCTAGTTCTATGCTATGAGACTGCCTCAGAACGATGGCCAAAGCTTCAAAGGTCTCCGAGCTTACCCACTAAAAGATCAAGGTGGAAACAGGGAGTTCTTGCCATCAAAGACCCTACCCTGAATGTCCAAGTGACATTCAGAGCAGAGTGCTAGAGTCTGGAGTTGCCCGCAACTGAGCAACTTTCAGTTCAGGGCATTTTTTTTTTATAGACCACATCATTACCAGAACTACATATATTGGGAACCACAATGATCATTCTCATTACTGTGATGATTATAAAGTGGGCCATCTTAATGTAATCTCAAGTATATAAGGTAAAATCCAATCAGCGTCTTACTGAGCTTCTCACTGCACTTTAAAAGTTTTTCTAAAACAAAAAAATAAATTAAAAAAAATTAAAATTCTAAGTCTCTCCCTCTTGACAAGATTCTAAGTTAGTAATGTCAAGCAACAATACTTCTAGGCCTTAAACGTATTATACCAACCTAAACAGTCTCTATTATTGAGCAAAGAACCACAAAACTCAGCAATATGCCTTATAAGGAGTATCTTATAGATGCAGTCAAGTTTCTACTTTTTAGATATTTTACGTACTGTTTTTTATTTTTATTTTTATTTTAAAAAATAATAAAAATAAAAACAATAACAATTGTTTCAAATTTCTTTTTTAAAGATACTTTAAAAATAATTTTAAAATTAGTTTTTTTTGAAATTTAGACAAACGCGCCACTTTCATGGCGCATGTATTTGTTACAATTTTAACTGTTTAAATATATATTTTATATTATTCCTGTTATGGTTTGGGATGGATCCATGCTATGTTTTGGAGTAGGCTGGTTGTACCAGGGCGCCCTTTGGGGTTAAGCCTTTTCCTGGATCTGTACCCCAATGAAGTCAGCCCACATGGGATCTTCACCACAAGTATACTTTAATAACAATGCGCTATGTCCATCACCATCCATATATGCAATACTCACAGGCCCCTCGTCTGGGTGCCTTTAGCATGGGCCCTGGCCAAGAACAACCCCCCCCACCCCTGTAGCCACATGGCGTGGCCAGCTCTGAGGCCAGAGAGATGGAGCTGAGCCTCAGTTGAGGGAGAAATCATGAGGGAGGGCTCTGCCTCACACAGGACTAAGCCAGTTCACAGCCAGGAGTTGCACAGGGCTCCTGGCTTCAAATCAAATTTGGATTTGATTGGAAAAAGGAGTTGCTGCTTCAGCCCCCAAGCACAAAAATACCAGACATGGGAGGAAAATGACAAAAATGCTGGAAATGGATGGAAAGTCACCAGCACCGAAATTAACAATAGCAGAAGTGCAGAACCAATGGACACTGATGAAGTACCAACAAACAGTGGCAATTGCTCTTAAAAGGTAGGTTTTCTCTGACGGTACAGGAATGGCCATTTTTGCTGCAGCACTACTCACCACTATGGGAGATGATGATATATACACCATGTCCTTAGGTTTCACATTTATTTGCTGACAGGGGAAGAATGTTAAGTTGCAGACTCTCATTATCAGTTCCAGGCTCGTGAGGTGGAGTGAACTATAATGCAGTGGTTCTCAAACTGGGGAGCAGCCCTCCCCTCTCCCCCGAGCAAATGCAGAAACAGACTGCAAGGGGGAATTTCCACAATGTTGGAGTATCAAGCGGGACAGAGAATGAGAGGGGAGGGAGATGATGATGGTGTGCCAGGACAGGGTGGTAAGGGGAACAGAGAGCAATGTGTGTGTACATGTGTGTGGTGTGGTTTGAGAAGGTCTCAAGTACCACAAGTAAGAGGAATGGAATGAGGTCTAAAAAGTTTGAGAACCACTGCTGTTAAGTTTATAATTCCTTATGCTTTTCTCACCTCTGCTTCCTATAGTCTATCGGCCACCCCGAATTCCCAACTCTGCCTCCTTCACATCCATTCACTTATTTTGCTGTCCTCTCATCTCCCCCCCCCCCCATACTTACCTTCTTGCCATGGGTGAATCTATCTTCACTTGCCCTTCTTTGCTTCTGCTTCTCCCATCATCACTGCTATTCCTAGGGTTGTCACCTATCTGAGAGATGAAAATGAGTCTGGGTTGATCTGCATAAATTTAACTAGCAGGTCAACCCTTACTATTTTCCTTGCATCTTGGGGTGTGTAATTATACCCCTTCCTCAGAGCTTCTGCCCTCATGACACCAGGGCTCTTATTTCCTCTTTCCCCCTGCGGCGGGTCTCTTGTCCCACCACTTTTTCTCCTCCCTGGTCTTCTTGCTCCTCTGTAATGGACCAGGCTGCTTACTCCCTGTAAGAGAGGGTGATTTTAGACATGATGGGGTGGCTTTGGCCCTGTCACGGAATCACCCTTTTGATTCCCTGCAGGAATCGAACCGTTGCAGCCAGCAGATGTGCCGGCCAATCCCAGCGGGGAATCGAGGGGGGGGGCCTGCGCGGCTCAACGTGCGGCCACACATCCCCACCCCCTATGCTCCCAAGGCCGCCTGTCCTCCAGGAGACGGGCGGGCGAGCGGCCAATCTGGTCATGGCATCCGCCCACCCCCCGGGGTATTGACCACAGCCTGGAATCAGCGGTGAGCATGGCCGCCAATTCTGGGCCGTGGTCAGAGGCCAGACGAGACGTTACCATGCTCAACCACGGTGAGTCCCGCCGTGGGGACAAAGAGTGATTCTTACCGGGAGTTGACCCCTGGCGGGAATCACTTTGACAACGCTTTCGGAGATGGTCCCTGGACCATCCTCGAAAGCGTGGTTATTTTGATTCCTGCCGGAGGTTCACTGTGGTGAACCTCTGGCTGGCATCAAACAGATGTTATGGGACCATTCCCCACCACAGGGGTTTGTCTGTGGTTGAGCGTGATCTCGTAACATCTGAAAATACCCAGAGTGCAATCGTCTGATAGGGCTGCTGGCCCTTTAAAAGAGCCAAGTAGCAGTCAAGAAGCTGCTAATTGACTGGCAAAGGGTTAATGGAGCTCAGCTGGCTATTAGGAAAGTAGCTGGCTACTTGGAAACAGGAAGCAGAAGTAGCTGGGCATGGCCACCCAGCTATATGACTAAGCTGAGGCAGCTAGGCCTCAGTCTGCTTGGAGACTCAAGAAGAGAAGGAGCTCTCTGCTGTGGCTGCCTGATCTCTCTGGGACTTTGTGAGAAGAGAAGCTGCCTGGATGTTGAAGAGTGCCCATCGTTGCTCCTGACTGAGAGGAGGATCTGAGGCAGCCACGGAGAAGCAGGTAAAGACTGAGTGTTACTGTTAAAGGCCAGTCAGTGGAATGAGACCTGGCTATGCTTGGGGCTAGATAGGCCCAGGGGCCGAAAGGGTTGCATGCCTGGCATAGGTAGCCTTGTGGCAGAGAACTGTATAGAAATAAACCATTAAAAGCTGATTCCCTATGTGACTGAGTACTTTGGGACCTTGATCCTGCATCCACTTACACACTGACATCGCTAAGCTGCTACATCTGGTGGAGAATGCAGGCAGCTCTAATGTTGGCCAGCAAGCCATCTTAATGAAGGGAGCTGAAGATCCCTGCAACATGGTGGCCAAGGAAGTGGAAGGTGCTGCTGCCCAGGAGTTGTGAGAGACGAGGAAAGCAGTGACAGCTCACCCAAGGACAGGGGCTCGAACAGGTTGAAGTCTGGAGGACCCATAACCAGGAAAATGTGGATCCAGAATGGAGAAGAAATGGCTGAAGGAGAATTGCGCCCAAGATGATGACAACCATTGTTGCCGAGGCTGGAAGGAGCCAGAACTACATACACCAGAAGTAATAATGCTGAGAGCGAGATTGCAATCTGGCAAGTATTGGGGACCCCTGGGGGGAGGTGCTAAGAAGAGCTACCACAATTACAGCCATTTGGGAGACTTTTGGAGGGCCTGCCCTCAGCAATGGAGGGGCCCAACGTATACAAAAACTCTGAGGAATCAGAGAGAGACATTATTTTGGTTTTATGGCCGAGGTGGCCAGGACTTTGAGCTCTGCAGAGGTTGTAGGGGCATAGGAATTGCTAACAGTCAGGCTCACCCAGAAAGACCCAATGAAAGACAGTTGGGAAAGAGAAGCATTAATAACTACAACTGTCAAGAAAAGGTACTGGAACTGCAACAAGCTGGGGCACCTTAGGAGGGCCTGCCCATTTCTGAGACCTAGAAGGCAGTTGAACCTTTAGTGCCGGCACTGTAATGAAGTAGGGCACCTGAGGAGACTGCTTGCACTTGACAAGGACAGTACCAAGACAAAGTTATGGGGCTGTTAGGCAAGCATGTGAGGGCCAAGGATAGCTCAGACAAGTTGGAGGTGTCTAGACAAGCTGGAGCTCAGACAAAGCTGGGTGCTTTGGTCTGGGTGAGAGACCAAAGCACCCAGACTAGCTTAACTGCTCAAGGGACCGCAATAACATCCAGGAATATTGGAAAGCTCATCAGATCAGAGATGAGATTGGAGAGAGAGTTAGCCTGGAATAGGAATGGGGGAGAAGATGAGTATCGGAGATTTAAGGAACGTGGACCATACTGGGATAGCAAGGAGGAGAGAGAGACTCATGAAAATAATATAATATTGGTAGGTGCTTATCCAAGCTACCCATCTAGCTTTCCCAGGGAGCAGGAGGAACAAATAGAATATATCATCCCTGCACAGCAAAATTTCCAAGTAGATTGGGATTCAGTGGGCTGCTTGACAGAGAAGTATGCCATTCCCTTTGGATCCACCGATGGTAAATCAGATAGAAGAGATGGTCCCATTTACAGAGGAAGAGGTGGAGGATATGGACACACCAATAGAAGAGGATATAGAAGATGTGGAAATGTCTTCCCTGGAATCAGAGGAAGAAGGCTCCTGCACATCTCAGGTACAGACTATGGCAGCTGAGGCCGTGGGAAGGCCAGAGGACATAAAACTGCCTCCCCTGGATTCAGAGGAGGAGGATTCCTTCATAGCCCAGACAGATACAATCCTCAGAGAATAATTTAGTTAAAATCCAACACATTTTTAATGAGCATTTTCTAACTCTTATTTTTGGGAGGCTCATAAATCACCCAGCTTGGGTGGATTTGTGCAGGGATGGCAAAAGGCACATCCCTGAAAAAAAGGGTAAATCACATCCCATTCTCCAATACATATGAAACCGCTGCCGCAAGTAAGGAGAGCCAGAACTTCTCTGTGAAACCAGCAAAACAATTCATTTCCCCCCCAACTTCATTCTCAAAAATGGCTGAATAGCTTTTGAGAACAAAAAATAAAAATCAGCCCATCCACTTGTTTGCATTTTCAGTTGCTGATATAAGTTAGCCAAAGTGTTAGACAACCTTAACTTGTAGGCAGAGTCACAGTGTTACTGCCAAGCCTATTGTCAAGTGTTTGTTTTTAAGCACAGGAACTGCCTTTGATATTGAGACAATGTTGTATAACGCTGTGGACCATAAAATCTTAGTAATTGTCCTTCTGGAATAAATGACTGCACCATCTAGTTTCCAATGGCAGCCAATGCCAGATGCTCATCATAGGAAAATAAACTCCCATTTCCCATGCACCTTAATAGGACAAAGCTATACTGAGGGGAAATATTTTCCTATCTTCAGACAGTGATTAGATTGTGCCCTGAAGCTGCTATTTGGTATCCTTCGTGCAAGTTAGATTTATGGAAGGTCTAAGACACAAACAAGCTAGTATGTGCAAGGATCATTATAGTGTGAGAAGTATTGTTTCCTTTCCTCTCATGTCGTTTCAGCACGATAGGTCACTGTGGTGGTGGTGTTTCACACATGAAGAATTTTATTAAATACGTAGAAGAGCAACATTGCCATTTACTCACTTCAGGATTTCCTCTGAGGTGCCCAAACCCTCAAAGCCCCCAGTTCTCACTGATGTGGGAATATAATATAACTTTTATGCTGGCTTCCAGAACTTTCTCAAATGGGCAGTTTTAGTAGGAACTACACACTTGTTCTCCATTTAGTTTTAGGAACTTTTTGACTTACCATGGTAGAAATATATGCGACCTGATTGAAAGTTACATCACTATTACTCCCTCGCATTCTGGTCCTACTAAACTTTTATTGCTTTCTCTGCCCATGCATCCTTGGTTACCTTTGTAGCTTTTTATAGAGATTTTCAGTGTGTGAGCCTACACACAATAAGATGACCTGAAAAATCTATTCCACACAAAGAAGCTATTAGTGATGAGTTTATTAGTCACTTGACTTTCTAAAAGTTATATTGTGCCCGTAGTTTGCAGAAACATTGGGATGCTCTCTGCTATACTATACTTTCTCCCTTACAAATCTTAGTCACATCTTAGTCAGCAGTCCACCCCCAAATGAAAGATTCTGCCCCCAGACTTCTCATTTGTGTTTCATGCAACCCCCAGAGTAAGCAGGTTTGGTTTGTGCAACTTACTGCAGTGTTCTGTATTAGTCAGAGTATTCAGACAAGCGACATCTCTGCTCCTTCTCTAGAATAACAGGGTAAGTGTGGAGGGCTGCAACATGTGTCTTCAGTAACAGGACCCAAGAGAAAAAATTATGTTATAGAATTTTTCATCTTATGAGGTGAGAAAGCCACTGTTTAGAAAACCTTGGTACATAACACCTATGGAACAGCAGTGGGAGTTTGGGGCACTGAAAATCTCTCATATTTTTTGTAAGGAGATTTAGAAACTTCTGACCTCTGTTGCATGTCCATATGCAAAAGTTACTTAGATTCCAGAATTTCCTCCCTCTCTTCTGGGTTCAAGTCTGCTTTCTCTTTTAATTGGCTCCAGGCCTCTCACTCGCCCATTCATTTTTAATCCTCTTTTTCTCTTCTCCCTCACTGAAGCATCTTTCCCCTTCCCTTATCAATTTCTTTTTGTGGATAAAATCAACGTCTCGCTTTATACAATGGGAGAACCAAAGGCTGTGGAAGCCCCGCCTTGTCTGGTTTCATGGGATCAGTTTCAGTGGGTGTTGCCCTCTGATGTGGAGAATGCTCTTGGGGCTGTCAGAGCCACCTTTTGCAAACTGGATCCGTGCCCGTCCTGGCTGGTTAAGGCCAGCCAGGAGACATTAGGGCTGTTGCTGGCGCGGGTCGTAAGTGCCTCCCTTTGGGAGAGCAGAATGCTGACCTGCCTCAAGGAGACGGTGGTGCAGCCTCTGCTCAAGAAACCATCGCTTGACATTGACACTGTCACCAGCTATCGGCCTGTCTCAGTTGTGGCTCAGCAGTTGCAGGAGCATCTGACTGGCATCAGTTTCCTGGATTGCGTCCAGCTTTCATATGGGTTTTGGTACTGAGACTGCACTTGTAGCTTTGGTCGATGACCTCAGCCAAGAATTGGATCGGGGTCGATCGACCTTGCTGATTCTATTAGATCTGTCGGCTGCTTTTGATACCATTGACCACGAGATGTTGGTGACTTGCCTGCGGGACCAGGCCAGGGTGGGTGGAGTTGTTGTCAGGGCCTGGCAGTGTATTGGCTGGGTTCATGGGGGGGCCACGGCGGAGCCCTGGCATGTGGACAACCACCCGCAGGCAAACAAGGAGCTCTTCAGGTTCCCTGGAGGAGGCCTGGGTTGACGGGGGTAATGCCACGGCCAGTTGCGGCCCGCTGGGCGCAGCGGCAAGGAGGGGTGGAGAACAGGGAAGCACCGACAGTGCTCCTGGCACTGCTGGATGCATACACACTGACCTGGGGCTCCCATGGCACTCAGAGCGCCTGCGCCAGCGGGCACTATATTGGGGCGGGGCCAAGAGCACAAAAGGTGGAAGCCGGCTGGGCTCCTTGCCAATGAACAGTGCTTTGCTCTGTGAGACCGGCCTTGCTATAGTTAGAGCTCTCTGCCCTGTGGGGATGGGCGAACAGAACCGAGTTTAGAAATTCGGTTCGGTTTGGTTCGAAAATCGAGTTCGGTTCAGAAGTTCGGTTCGGTCGACCAAACTATTCGTGTTCGGTTTGAACTCTGAACTTCCGAACAGAGTTCGGAAATTCAAATCCCATTGAACTAAATGGAATATTATCTTATAGAGATGGGCGAACAGAACCGAGTTCGGAAGTTCGGTTCGGTTTGAAAATTGAGTTCGGTTTGGAAATTTGGTTCGGTCGACCGAACTGGTCGAGTTCGATCCGAACTCCAAATTTCCGAACCGCGTTCGCCCATCCCTACTGCCCTGACCTTAGAAGCAATCTGTGTGCCTGTGAGTGTGTGTGTGTATTGATGTTAGGGTGACTGTGACTGTGAGTGGGGTATGCTTGAGAAGATGTTGACTTGTCGCTCTAGTTTTCCTTGGGTTTAGGGTCCTTCCCTATCCTCCCCTGTGTGTTTGTAGGTTCCATTACTACCTTTGTTCCCACCTTCCCCTGGGCTTCTATGGGTTTGGGGGTTACCTGGTATTGCTTCCATGCACACTAAGGATGGGCGAACAGAACCGAGATAGGAAATTCGGTTCGGTTCAGTTCGGAAATTCAGTTCGGTTTGAAAGTTCAGTTTGGTCGACTGAACTATTCGAGTTCAGTCTGAACTCCGAACTTCCGAACAAAGTTCAGAAATTCAAACCCCATTGAACTAAATGGAATATTATCTTTTGGGGATGGGCAAACAGAGCCGAGTTTGGAAATTTGGTTTGAAAATTGAGTCAGTTCGGAAGTTCGGTTCAGTTGACTGAACTGGTCGAGTTCAATCCGAACTCTGAACTTCAGGACTGCATTTGCCCATCCCTAATGCACACCCTCTGCACCGCAGTGGCTACATTCTCATACAAGGTAAGTCTTGTGGCAGCCACCCTGGTTACCGGTGCCCAATGATGATCTTGGCAGGGTCCCAGTGATGGTCCAATGCCACCGTATGATCCTGAGGGTCGTTTTCCAGGCCATGTACCAAGCACCGAAGGGTGAGTCTCCCTTTTTTCTCCCTATCCCTCATAGTTGTCCTTGACTGGTTCTGCTCATTTCTGGATGGAAGAACTCAGCAGGTTGTGCTCATGGATTGTTCTTCATCTCTTCTGAAACTGAATCCCGTGAGCTGATTAAAACTGAATTCCGACAAGACGGAGGTGATGCTAGTGGGTAAGGAAATGGGTGTGATGTCCCCTGATATTGATGGGGTTCGTCCCCTATTGGTTTCCCAGGTTTGCAGTCTGGGAGTGCTCCTCGATACCAGACTCCACCTGGATATCCAGGTGGATGCTGTGGCAGGGAGTACGTTCTGCCAACTACATCTGGTGTAGTGGCTTTAGCCATATATCTCAGACTCTGACCTGGCTACTATCATCCATTCTTTCATTACCTTGAGATTTGACTATTGTAACATGCTCTACGTGGGACTACCCATGGTGATGGTCTGGAAGCTGCAGCTGGTGCAGAATGTGGCGGCCCTCTCCTTATGGGGACGGGTTGCCGTGAGCACATTACACTGGTCCTCTGTTCGCTGCACTGGCTGACTATAGTTTTCCGGCCCCAATTTAAGGTGTTGGTTTTGACCTATAAAGCCCTAAATGGCTTGGGCCCAGCCTACCTGCAGGACCGCCTCATTCCCTGGGCCCTGGAGCAGTTGCTGTGGTCATCCGGGGGTGCCTTCTTGGAAGTCCCCTGCGTATCTGCTGGGGTTGTGTGTGAGAGTTCATTGGGCCCACCTGTTGTGTGTTCTCCTTCCCAGGTAACATCTCCTGCCTCCCCTCTATAAGGGTCAGAGGCTGCCAAGGGCAGTGCCCTTGGGTGGAGCCCGAAGGGCAACAACCAAAGGGCGCAGGGCAGGCCATTTGGGACAGAGAGGGGTTGGAAGTCCCCTTCCTGTGAGGCTAAACACATTTCTACCCCGCCCTTCTCGGATGGCTCAGGGCAGATCATGACCGATAAGGATGAAGAGCAGCAGATGCTGTGGCCGCACCACAGGGGTGTGCTGCGGGGATCCCCTCTGAACAAGTGCGTCAAAAGGGGCATGACCTTTGGAGGGGCCCTTTGGAATGGGCTTGAGGACTGAGGATTGTGTGGGAGGTTTTGATGGGAGGCAGCAATGTTTGTTAGGGGGCATTTTTGGTTGGGCAATTAGTAATCTCAGGAACTGATGGGTGGGTTATGGGGAGTTTTTGCTCCCTGGTGAGAGCAGGGAGTGAAGGGGGAATGGGTTAGGGAGGGGGTCTTGGTACCCCTGGCGAGAGGAGGAGTACAAGACATTTGGGGAGGGGTGGAATGGTACCTTGGTGAGAGAGAGGTCTGGGGGGTATAGGGTGGGGTGGACATGGGAATATGGTGATGTATTTTTCTGCCCTGGGGCTAATGTATTTATGTGTTGATGGAACTGTTATTGATTATGTATTTATCTATGTATTATGTTGCTTCATTTATTGTATTTTATATTTTAAATGTTTTGTAAACTGCCTCGAGTTGTGATCAGCGAGAGGGGCGGTATAGAAATTATGTAATGTAATGTATCTCGGGGGGCAACTCTGGGGAGGGCGTTCTTGGTGGCCGCACCTAGGCAGTGGAACTCCCTCCCAGTAGAGGGCCTCCTTTCCTTTCGATGAAGATGCAAGACCTGACTGTTCTGCCAGGCATTTGGTAAGGGTGATCGGTAGGTGAGATGGATTAAGGTGGTGAGGGCTGATTATTCCCCCCAGTTTTAGTTGAATTTTAATGTAGTGTTTTAATCTATTTTTACTGGTGTATTTTTGTATTCTGTTTTTTTATTGTTAGCCGCCTCGAGCTGCTGGGAGCAAAAAAGGTGGGATATAAAGAAATAAATGCTCTTCATCAATAGGAGCACTATGCTGCTACACCATGGGTGCATCCACATGAGCTGGGGCAGGCCAAATCCCCTATGTGTCCTGTGGCAGGCAAGTGCAGGCACCACACTTTGGGCCAGTGGGGAGAACTGACCACACGGTCTGCTCCTCTGTGGTCATTGCCAGCTCCTCCATGCCCCAGGGTGGGCCAGAAGCTGACCACATGGGACTGGATGCTCCTACTCCTGCTATGCTGTAGGATTGGACCTGCTACCACTAGGCAGCTGTTCGGGGTGGTGGACAGGGAAGAAGCCTTCTTGGGCTGTGGACCCCCTTTCCATCAGAAGCAGTGCTCATGTGCTTGGGCAGCTGCGAGAGGAGAGAGCAATCAGTTGTGAAGCGGCTGTAAGAGGAGAAAGCAAGTGGTGGTGGTGGGGGGGGTGTATGCAAGAAGGAGGAACTTCTCCTGTTGCAGCCACCCGAAAATGCAAATGCTGCTTTTGATGGAAAGGGGAGGGAGGTTCACAACCAGAGTAGGTTTCTTCTTTACTGTCCATGACACCCCTTTCCATCAGAGCTCTCACTCTCTCATTCCCTTGAACTCTCCTCTCGCAGCCTCCTGTCAGCTGAGAGAGCATCTTTCCTCTAGCAGCCATGTTAGGTGTGATTTGATGGTGCTGGTGGAACTGGATGTGGGTGAGGCTGCCGACAAACCTAATTAATGAGATACGGCAATGTGGGTGCACATTAGATGCATTGGCATGCATCTTATGCCTGTGATGTCGTTGGATGACACCGCAAGCGTGGGCTGCATGGGAGTGCAGGCAAACATTTGCCGAACATCTAATAGATGGGCAGGAAAACACCCATAGTGGGTACTAATGTGCGCTATCATCTCTTTTATTTTCCCAAACTCTCCCCTTTCTATGCCCCAGCTTGGGGAAACAATCCCTAAGGTACGGGTTCAACTTCTGTTGGTGAGAGCATGCAATTAGAGCCGCATGGGACCCTTCTTCAGGCATGCAAAAAGTAAGAACTTGCATATTTTCAGCAACAGAAATTGGTCCAATAAAATGTCATCTGAACTATTTTGCCTCCAGTTCTTACATTTGGGTCCACCATGGCAACCACCTTTTCCTTAAGGCTACAGGAGATCTGTAGAGTTGCACTTACTAAAAGCAAGGCTTTGATCCTCCGCAGGCTAGATTCAGCACTCAAATCAGGACTGGTGAAGTATGCAGTCACAAACTCATCACGATATGGTTTGACTGTCACTACCCTCTCATATTGGCACCCCATTATGCTCCTCTTGCTGTTTGTCTTTCACTATCCCCTGCTACCATCTCTCCTTCGCAGGCAACTGCATTGATTGCACTGAGGGGGGAGAATAAATCGTTTCCCAAAGTACTTCCCTTCACAGTCCTACAATCACAGAATGATTTTTCACTTCACGAAATGAGAAGTGGATGAATGCTCTAGTCAGTGTTGGGGAATGTTTCCAGTCTTTACACAACATTTTCTAAAATTAAATTCATCCATGTTATGTCTACTCCCTTCCGATGTTTTCCCAATCACAACATGAGATTCTTCCACTGGAGACAACTGGTTTATGTTCCCTTGCAGGCAAAGTGGAAACTCATTAATGAAAATGTCATCACAGCAAATACTTTTAATTCTCTCATAACCACAGACAGTAGCATGTACAAAATTTACTGACATGCTTCCTGGATACTTGTCTGTTTCAGCTGAGACCTTCTCTTGATTACACAATTCTCTCCACAGAGGAACCAATGCTACATGCATCTGGTTGTTTTTTTTCTTTCTCACAACCACATGTACTTTCTATTAATTTATAGTTTGGTCTACAAGTAACCACGCGAAAATCACCACCCCCATTCAAAGACCTGAGCAGTCTTGACATACCACATTAGCAAAGAAGTTTTAAAACATAGATCACGCAGAGTGATATTGTCCTCCTTCCTCCCACTTTGCCACACATCATTTTGTCCCTAATTTATCAAGGTGTTTAAACATATGCCTAACTTTAAGCACCCAAATACACCTATTTAGAAACAATGTTTAAGTACTTTATTGAATTAGAGCCTTAAAACCTGAAGCAGCAACACTCTTAAACACATTCATATCAAGTGAACCCCATTCAGGGAATTATTAAAGCTGCACTTCTCAGTATGCACTTAAATCTCATTGAATTAAGGACTAAAACTAAGCAGATGCTTATTGGATCTTTAACCACCAGTCCTCTGACCAATATTACTTAAAATTCTCATTGCATTTTTTCCCCGTGGAGAGATGTCACCCTAAACTGCTGCAGTTTTCCAAGACCTGCTCAAGGAGTGTCTGGCATGCTGTGTGGGGGAGAGGAAAAGAGAGAAGGTGTTTTAATAGTGGCTGATTGAAACCACTCAGGGGACTGGAATGTTAGAATAAATGCCTATGGAGGTAAATGAGTGGGCAGAGGTCAAATAGGGAAGTGGACGGTTCCAGTTAAATAAATACGATTTATCAGATAGTTCTGCAGTTTATTATCACCAGTATAACATCCCATGTGTGTGGCACACATAGCCACATCCATGACAGCTCTAGGAAGGAAGGTGCAGAATGCTTCTTCCTAGGAGGGGGAAGTACATGGAAAAACAAACAGAAAGGGGATTGCAAGTGAAAGATGCAAACGTAAGTATCTGTCGGATTCTCAAAGCAGTCTGCCAGTGTAAGCCCCGTTTGTTTCAGTGGGCTTTGTGATGGTGGAGTACTTGGAGAATGGAACCACTAGCTAAATGTTGGGTTTTTCCCCAGGCTGCTAGAGGTGGAGTTGCTTGTATTTCTGCAGTTTAACGGCTGGCGTGTTCTGTTCAAACTTGACTCCCAAATTACCACTTGGGCCAGCCTACCCTATTGCTACATTGCATTATGCCATGTATTATGCCTTACTGAGCAGCTTTTAGAATTACCATTTGGAGATGCATTCCTCAATAGTTCACACTTAATTTACTACTCAGGTAAAATACTGTTCCTTCATCACAGCCACTATGTTTAGTGAGAAATGTTTTCTATCTCTGAGCCAAGGAAATGTAAAACAACTTTTACAAATCCGTCTGTCTTTTTTCCCCCTACTGACTTTTAGGAACATTTTTTTATATGCATTTCAATTGACTTTTCGTCCCCCCACCAGTCTCTTGGTATCTCACAAGTGAAGTATTTTGTGAGGCTTGGCAGTATGAAGTGAAGTGTGTTTAAAGACAACAACACGGGGACAGAACCTACAAGTTTTTTTTTTTTTGTTTTAGGTACTGAAAATACCTTCAACAATGAGCACTGCAACACACTGGGAAGGCAAAGGGAAATCTAGGCAAAGGAAAGGAAAATAAATGCAGACCAAGGATAACCTTTATATTTTGTATTTCAGGACAACAGCTGTTTAAAAACCTTTTTTATTAGGCATCTTAATACACCTTTATGGTAAAAACAGCATAGGATGCAACTCTGTCCTACCCTCTCCATTTGACAAGGGCTCAGTCCTGCAACGCTATTCTGTCCCTCGATAAGCAAAGCATATAAGCATGTGTTTAACTTTTAACATGCATATAGCCTTCTTGGTGTCAATGGGACCACTCACATGCTTACATTTAAGGTGCTTTGCTGGAACCACGACCAGATTACTCAGCACTTTGCATGATCCTGCCCCCAAAGCAAATATCATACAGAGTGTACAGCCAGATTGGAGCTATTTCTGATCACTGTGAAGACTCGCTACTGTTTTGGATGTAGTTATGATAACATGGGGTTCTGTGTTGCCATGAATACTAAAAGACACAGAATGTAAAAAAATAACAATGTTTTCAGATTTCCATACTGCCTGTATTTCTGACTTGTGCAAAGCCTGGATTATGAACTAAAATAAATTCATATCATAGTGGCTTGTGGTGATGGGGCACAGAGGAGAGTGTTAAACAGTTATATATCCAATTTTCTTTGCAGCATGTGATTTTTGTTACTATATATGATTACAGAGTTCAACTGGGAGAAAATAAAAATAACAAACAGGAGAATGAAGTAGAGTAAATATACAGGAAATATGTACAAGAGGAAAAAAGGCTTTGGAACTGTCTGACTTTAGTCAAATACACTGCTTCCTCTCAGAGCCTGGCTCGAAGGTAGAAGTTCCATTCTATCATTCTAGATTCTCCTGTCCCCTTTCAGTGGAGAGCTGAGAATAAACTCACTAGTGGCTAGTGGGTGCTCAATCGCAGAATACCTTGGTGGAGTAAGGACAACTTATTGCCTGTATTCATTTTTCCCCCTGTAATAATTTTGCATACAGGAAACTTTTTTTAGAGGTACTTAGCCTCTCGCCATTCAAAGGCACCTTCAAAGTTTAGGTCCTAAATGGTTTGAGTGTGAGCATACAGAAAATCTAAGGCACATAAATCCTCCTAGCCACAGCTAGTACCCTAGGATCATCTTTCCACCCTCTGCTTAACGTTCTTATTATGGGAGACAGCTTATTCTGTAAGTGGTCTGTCCTACATTTTGACTGCTTTCTCACATAAACACAGTTGCTAGTGTAGAGGGTGGGACTTGCCTCCTCTTACAGTTTTAGATGTTCTCAAAGCCTCAGTTTTCTATAAGTAGTAACTTCCTAGTCTTTGTGGTTTCAGATAAAAACTTGAAGATATGACTGTAGTGTGTGTACTCTAAAGGCTCAAAAACCAAAAGACAAATAAAGAGAACCCCAAATTATTTTTTAACAGTCTCTCAAATTTTATATCATTGACATGATATGGGGAGGGGGTTCTGTCTTTATAACTTTTGACCAGTTGAAGTTGGTTAACCAAGAGGAAGCTAATACAAAATATATATATTTAAAATAGGCAGACATGGCAAACTGAGAGAACATATAGGGTGAAAACAGAGCTGCAGCTGGCGCAGCAGTTACACAGCCTGGAGAGTGGGGGTCACCCCTGGCTGGGTCAGGTCAGGACACTGAACGGACATGCACCTGACTGGGGTTGCTGGCAAGTCCTCCCCTGCCCCACCCCTGATGGGGAAGAGAACAAACACGCAGGCAGGCGGTTCTGCTCCCGCCTCCCAGTACGCCCCTAGCACCCCGTCCCCTGCCATGATGGGCAGCCATGGCAACTGCTGGCGATGGCAGTCCCCGATCCCTGGTGGATCGTACGGTAGATACGGAATGGAACAAACGCATTGTTCTGCTATGACCTTTGTTGGCCTGCCTGCACACCCCTTGGCCTGGACTGTGGGTCCAGGATCCTCCCAGCGACCACATCAGGGCCAGCTGCCTACCCGAGCCAGGGCAGCATCAGTCCCACATTTGGTGGACCAGAAACTCATGTGACAGTGAGTCCCCAGTCCAGGTGGGCCATAGTGGACCCACGTTGTGTCTGTTTTCACACAAAGTCTCTGTTGAGCCCGTCCTCGCTCAGGTTAGGAAAAAGAAGTTTAACATAAATTCCATCTCTTGTAGTTCTCTAGACAAGTGTGTTTCAGGGTGGTTTATCACAGCTCTTATAGGATTTGTTTCTCTGATTTTGAGGGTCATTATCTACACTGTACTGTGCTGGGAGAAAACTTTAAACTTCCGTATTCTATTTAAAATTTAATAGTAATATGTGATAGATGGGCAGCAATAGGACTGTTGGAAAAAGTAAACATTTTCCACAGAGAACTCTTAAAGAGAAATCAAAGTTTGTCATTAAAGCAATTAATGCAAGTTTTAATTTTTCAGCGAAACAGGACACATTTCAGTCGAGACAAGGACATACCTATAATAGGGAAAGGTGGTGCAGCTGAACCCGAACCCATGAGCCGGGGAGGGAGGGGGCACACTCCCTGGTGCATATGTGTCACCCACTGTTAGACCCTCCCTTCAGGGTCTTAGGACATGGGGGGGCCTGGGTCCCATTGGCGCTGTCTTACCGGCAGGCACCCCAAGACCTTGTGCCGTGCCTGCGCTCCTGGGACGGCCCCACCGGCACCGACCGCTGCTGATGTGCCACCGGAAACACTACAGGGACTCCAGGTCCTGCCGCCTGTGGCACAAGCGGCGGCGGCAGATCCTGGCGGTGCTGCAGAGCGCGTCCTGCTCAGCCTTCGCATGTTGGACTCCACCCCTGCGACCATGCCCCCTCCTTCCCAGTCCTGGCACTCAGAGCGCCTGCACCAGGATTCCTTGCCTAGGTCTGGGGATAAAAGGAACCATTTTCAGCTCCCACCTTGCCGGTGATCAGAGCCCTGGGCCTGTGAGACTGGCCTCTACCCTTCTGTGTGTTGCCAATGTGTGTTGATCCTTGCCGAGAGTCATGGACAAGAGAGAGAGAGAGAGAGAGAGAAAGAGAGAGCGAGCCTGAACATGTTGCGTGAGTATGTGGTGTGATTGCGTCATTCCCAGCCTTATTCCACCTCTGTGACCTAGCTTTATCCCATGTGTGCATGTCCTGTCCGCCTTCCCCGTCCGTGGGTTCTCTCACACTGGGTCCCCCCTCCACACCTCCTACAACCCCCTACCCTGGGTCCTGGGTCCAATGTGGGAGGTGGTCTAGCCCTGTGTGTTGGTGCTTGGTACATTCTCTGGTAGGGGACAGGCTGTGTGCTCCGTCTCCCTATGATGATCTAGGCAGGGAAGATTTACCTTCCAGACCGTCATATTCGATCCTGAGGGACAACTTTTCAGATGAAGCCCCCTTGCCTCCTAGGGTCTCCCCTCGTCCCGTCCAGGAAACCCACCCAAACCCCATCCCCACCCCCAGGAGAAGGGACACGAGGGCCCATTCCATCTTCTGTGCCAGGGCTCAGTCTAGCTTCTGAGTTGAGAGCTAAATAAAGTAAAGGGGGACAGATTGGACAGTGTGCTTGGACTGCCTGAGTTCTGCCAGGGAATGTTGCTCCTGTTTTCCTCTGGGGTAGAGCTGAAAGCGGGTACCTTCAAAATAGGCATACCCATTGAATTTCCAGTACCCAAATTGACCTGCCAACATTGAGTACCAATTAGTACCTGACTGCAGCCTGATTCTGGTACCTGATGTCCCAGAATGTCAACTCCCGGTACTGATGTTTTGACTTTTTTGTCGATTTTACTGACTTCCGACATTTATTTATTACTTTTCCATCCCCGAAAGTCAACTTCCTGTCCCAGAAAATTGACTTCTGGCCCTGATTTTTTTCATATCCGTCCTCCATTTTTTTTTCAGTTTTCTGACCCAATATACTGATCAGTAATTGGAAAATTGGGAATAGTAATCAGTAAAGTTTACCGATTTGGGGGGTAATACCTGCATTTTGGTGTACCGCATTGGGTAACCTAAGCACCATGGGCTACCTAAGCCTTAACAGCTTTTCCTGACTTTGCATACCTGAGAGTCCTCTCCTGCCGCCTCTTTCTGAGATTCTGCTCTGGTGTGCATTCTGCTCCTACTGGACCTTCCTGTCATGAGAAGTTACCACCAGCCTAACTTGTCTTGCCCTCATCACAGTCTGGTTGTCCAGAAGTTCCCTCAGGTTCTTCTGGAGCAAACCCAAGTATAATTCTACCCCTCTTTCTCATAAATGTACTCCACGTACCCTGCATAACTCAGGGGCTGAATGACATAACATTTCATTCCTAATAATTACTCCATTTGCCAATCACTTTATTGGCCTTTCTATGTGCTTCATCATGCTGCGGGGATCTAATGACCCCCTTCCATGCCCTATGCTCTCACATCTCTAATGTAATCTTACTCTTGGAAACATCTGCAGGATAGTCCACAAATCTTGCTATGCTGCTTTGATCAGCTCAAGCCCTGACTCATCTGGGAGACTGTTCTCTTCCAAATGGATGCCAGTGTTACCAGGTGACCTGGGCACCTTTGTAAAATTAATCATGGGCATGAGCTATATGATTATAAGCAGGGTGCATATATACAGGACATAAAGGAACTAATGTGCAAACTGCAAATCTCTCCCCCAACTCTTTCTTCTGTTTTCTCTTCTTTCTACCCCATTCGTCTACTGTTGGTTGTCTCTTTGATTTTGTCCCCATCTCTTTGATCTTTCCCTTGCCCCTGCTATATTGTCATTTAGAGTGTACATATGATTTAAAAGATTGTCTGAAGCATATATTGCATGTGTACATGCCACAATCCTGATAATGAAATGTGGAGAAAGGAGGGAGATTAAAATGAAATCCGCTCAGAAAAACTGGTTGAATAGGCCTTGCAGAGCATAATAAAAGTCAATAAAATTTGATTCTCTAGGACAGATGAGATGGGAGTAGAGCTGAAGCAGGTAGCTGGTTTGCTACCTGTGGGTAATACCCGCATTTTAGTACCATGTTGTGTACTCAATGGGCTACATATTTACCAATCGGGTACCCTACTGGTAACCATTCAGGCACCGGAACCCTACTGACTTTGGTGAAAACTGGCTGTGACCATGAGAAATCTTCATGTGCCTGCCCTTTTCCCGGAACTTTGGTCCTGGGGGACTTCAATGCCCATATCGACACCGGCCTTGTGGGAGTGGAGTGAGCATTCATGACCACCATGGCAACCATGGATTTGTCCCAGGTTGTCAGCTGCCCGACCCATGTATACCCTCGACCTGGTGTTCTGTTCAGGCCTTGAGGCGGGTGATCCAGTAGTGGGGGATGTAACAACTATGCCCTTGTTGTGGATGGATCATTACCTCCTTATGACCAGTCTCTTAGTACATCACCCCCAGAAGGGGAAGGTACCAGTTAGGATGGTCCACCCTTAGAGGCTGATGGAACCTCAACGGTTCCGGAGGCCCTAGGGGAGTTAACCCTGGACTCTGCCAGCTGCTCTGTGGATGAACTTGTCCAGGCTTGGAACATCTTGCTTGGGGAGACCATTGACAGGGTGGCTCTGAGACATCCCCTGCCCATGTCTCGACATCACAGGGCCCCTTGCTTTACTGAGGGGCTGCGAGGTATAAAGCAGGAGGACAGACGACTAGAACGACACTGGTGTTGGACTCACTCTGAATCCGACCGACTTCTCTGCAGGGCCCATTTGCGGTCCTACGTTGAGGCTATGAGGGTGGCAAAGAACGAATTCTTTGCCACCCTCATAGCAAATGCAAAGTCGCATCCGGCGGAGCTGTTCCAGGTGGTGTGGGGACTGGTCAGTCCGGCCTCCCTCTGCCTGGACGGGGACTTGTCCCACGCCCGCTGTGAGGAGTTTGCCATCTACTTTGCAGACAAGATCACTCAGATCCAGAGCAACTTTGACACTGGATTAGAGACAGTAGGACTAGAGCGTGAGGTGATGGAGGCGCCGTCTGGTCCATCTTTCTGGGATGAGTTTCAGGAAGTGACGCCAGCCGATGCTGTGGAGATCCTGGGGTCAGTGAGGGCCACTAGTCGTGAATTAGATCCTTGCCCATCCTGGTTTGTGAAAGCCTCCAGGGAGATACTGAAGTCAGTGCTGGCGGGGATTATCAATGCGTCCCTTCAGCGGGGGAGTTTGCCCCCCGGCCTCAAGGAGGCGGTGGTGTGCCCCCTGTTGAAGAAGCCATCTTTGGATGTGGACGCACTCACCAGTTACTGACCCATCTCTAACCTTCCCTTTTTAGGGAAGGTTATTGAACGGGCAGTGGCCCTGCAGCTCCAGGCTCACCTGGACAGCATCGGTTTTCTCAACCCCTTTCAATCAGGGTTTCGGCCTGGCCATGGTATGGAGATGGCGTTGGTGGCCTTGGTTGATGATCTCTGCCTGGAGATGGACGCAGGACGTTAGACATTACTGGTCCTGCTAGATCTCTCTGCCGCGTTTGATACAGTGGACCATGGGCTGCTGTTGAGACGGTTGTGTGACCTGGGGGGTCTGGATGGGACCATCCTTGGTTGGTTCCAGTCATTCCTCTCAGGGAGGACCCAGCAGGTTGTCTTGGGAGCAGAAACATCTAGCCCCCGGGCCTTGGACTGCGGCGTTCCGCAAGGTTCAGTCTTGTCTCCTTTATTATTTAATGTATATATGCAGCCCTTGGGGGAGATTGTGAGAGGGTTTGGTGTGCATTGCCACCAATATGCTGATGATACCCAGCTTTATCTTTCTTTTTCAGCTGACCCAGGCCCTGCCATCTCTGTGCTATCTCAGTGTTTGGTGGCTGTGGCGAGTTGGTTATGGAAGAGCAGACTGAAGCTCAATCCCAATAAGATGGAGGTGATGGTGGTGGGCTGGGCGGGGGAGATGGAGGGGGTGCATCCTCTCTTGTGGAGGGGGTGCATCCTCTCTTGTGGAGGGGGTGCATCCTCCATGGCTCAGTGTCTCGGGTGGGTTAGGGGAAGAGAAGGGTGCACACGGAGGGTGGGGGGAGGGAGAAGGTGATGAGGGGTTCCTCGACTGAGGTACGCTCCGTATGGGTTACCCGGGGTGGTAAGAAATCCCTCAGGGTCTTATTTGGGCTTTCCCCCCAACTTAGGGGGCAACTCATCATGGGGAAGGAGAGTACCCAATTGGCAAGGAAAGGGAAGGGGAAGAGGGGGAAAAGAGCAGCTTCTAATGAGGTACACAAAGGGTCTTGCACAGGACCCTGGACACCATGAGTAGGGAGACGTGGGGGGAAGGAGGGGTTCAGGGCTATGGGTGGAGGAGTTGGTAAGGAAGTGAAGGAAGCAAGGTTTATTGGAATGGACAGGGCTTTCACTCAGGACAATAGGCAAGGAACACACTCACATGCAGTTGGGGAATACCCACGCACTCTGTAACCACGCACACCAACACAATGGAATATAAGGAGACAGCAGGGCAATGGGAAGGGAGTGGGGATCACATTCAGGCTGCTCGCACACTGAACTCTTTGACACACACTTTCTCAAGGAAAAAGCAAGAAACAAGCAAGCAAGGGGCCAGTCTCTCCAAAGATTACCGGCGAGGCTGTGAGGTCCCGCTGCTGCTTTTATCCCTTCCTGAATGTTTACTGCCTTAGGGGAAGGGTGCCCCCCTGCCTCCCCATGCTCTGCTATGCACTGCTCCTCCAGGCGCGCACTGCGCCTGGGCGGGGCCAGCACCTTTGACTCTTCAGGATGCAGCTGGGCGGGCCCCGCCCCTGCATCAGCATCACGAGCCTCGTGAGCAGTCTCCCATGTGCCTCCGGGTTGCCTAACAATCCGAGGAGTGACCTGCCATGGCCTGACAGTACCCCTCCCCGTCCAGGGCCCCCTCTACTCCCCACCATGGTCCGGAGACCTGGTTTGGATGGATGGCACCGATGGAAAGCAAGGCGAAGCCGGGGTGTGTGTACATGGCAGGCAGACTCCCAGGAGTGTTCTGCTGGGTCACAATGTTTCCAATCGATTAAATAGTATAGTTGGCCCCCCATAATTTTAGAGTCTAGGACGGCCCTCACTTCATACTTGGGCTGATCTGATAGGATCACTGGTGAAGGTGGAGGGCTACGTTGCACAGCATAGGTGGGGGCGTGCACTTTTTTCAAGAGGGATACATGGAAAACGGGTTGGATTCGGAAACGGGTCAGGAGGGAGACAACATAGGTAATCTCATTAAGTCTTCAGGCAATGGGGTAGGGCCCCATGTAATGGTCATCTAGTTTTGTCGAGGGCCGAAGAGAGGGATAGTTCTTTCGCCTTACCCAAACAAGATCTCCTACATGTAGAGAGGGGCTGGGATGATGTCATTTGTCCGTGGCTGTCTTATAACGAAGACGAGCAGCACAAAGGAATTGAAGAGCTTTTTGTTGGGCCTTTTTTATCACGGAGACCAAGGCGCCAGCCGCCGGAACCGTTGTTGGGAGAATGTCTGGAAAACAAAGGGGTGGTGGTGGTGTGAAAACCATATGATATAAAAAATGGGAAATTCCCCAAAGAGGCATTTGGACCATTATTGTAGGTGAATTCTGCATGTGGTAATTTCTTTCTCCAGTCGTAGGTACAGAAACATCTAAGGTATCGTTTCACATGTTGATTAATCCGCTCCACTTGGCCATTTGCTTGGGGGTAGTAAGCAGACGTCGGATGGAGTTTCACTCCAAGAAGGGTGAAAAAGGCTTTCCAAAATCTTGATATAAATTGGGGTCCTCTGTCGGACACAATTTCTCGGGGCAATCCATGGAGACATACCACTTCTCGAAGGAGTAACTCAGCTGTTTTTGGAGCGGGTGGAAGGCCTGCACAAGGTATAAAATGTCCCATCTTTGTGAAATAGTCTACGATCATTAAAATGGTGTCGCATCCTTCCGACTTCGGCAGCTCCACTATGAAGTCCACGGCTACTCTTTGCCACGGGCCTTTAGGTAAAGGGGTTATTTGAAGTATGCCAACCTGTCTCGTTCGGGAGGGTCTTGGTACGGGCACACACCGGACACCCTTGAACATAGCATTCAACATCCTTTCGAACCCCCAGCCACCAAAAGGACCTCAATAAGAGGGTAAGATTTGTTGATATCCCGGGTGCCCCACTAGGGGGGGAATCATGGTGGGCCCAAAGGACTTGGGGCTGATATTTCGCAGGGATAACCACCTTCCCTTGGTAATAATACAGGCCCTGGTGATAGGTGTGTGGGTGCGGATTCCCCTCTCACATACTTACTGAGCATAGCCTCTGAATAGAAGGAAACTTAGCTGCGAATGAGGAAGGGTGGATAATAGGCTGGGGGGATGCTGGTTGATTCTCTTCCTTAAGGTAACAGCAGGACAAGGCATCTGCTAAGGTATTTTGAGAACCGGGTCGGTATTGTACCTTAAAACAGAAACGGGAAAAGAACAGAGGCCATCAGGCATGTCGGGCACAGTTTATGCGGGCAGTTTGTATGTATGTTAAATTTTTTATGGTCGGTTAAGACCAAGATTGGGTGCAGGGCCCTCTCTAGGAAGTGTCTCCAGGCACCAAAAGTGGCTTTAATTGCCAGCAATTCTTTGTCTAAGATAGTATAATTTCACTCTGCTGAAGTTAATTGGCGTGAATAAAAGGCGCAAGAGAACCGCATCCCCTTGGGTCCATGGGTTTGGGTTAGCACCGCCCCAATGGCGGAATCCGAGGCATCGGCCTCTACTATAAATGGTTGCGTTACATTAGGGTGTTGTAGAATGGGAGCTGTCATAAAGGCTCTTTTGAGGGTATCGAAGGCTTTTTGTTGCGATGCAGACTCCCTTCTTTAACAAGACCGTCAGTGGTGTTGTCTGTTCTGCATATTGAGGGATGTAGTGACAATAATAATTGGTGCTGCCTAGAAAAGGCTGGAGAGCTTTTGTGGACTGGGGCACAGGCCAATGCTGAATGGCTGCGACCTTCCCCAAGTCCATCTTTATCCCCTGAAAGGTCATGATGAATCCTAAAAATGGGACAACATTAGTGTGGAATACACATTTTTCTAGTTTACAATACAATTTATGCTGTAATAGTCTCTGAAGGATTAATAAATTCCGTAATTGATGTCGAAAATATGAGAATGTCATCGAGGTAGGCGACTACACAAATATCCAAAAGGTCCCGTAAGATATCATTAATCAGGTGTTGGAAGGTTGCTGGAGCGTTTACCAGTCCGTATGGCATCACCAGGTATTCAAAATGGCCAAACCGGATCCGAAAGGCTGTCTTCCATTTATTTCCCTTTCTTATCCTCACCAGATTATAGGCCCCCCTCAAATCTAACTTTGTAAATATTCGAGCTCCTTGGAGCTTCCCCAAAAGCTCGGGGGTCAGAGGTAACAGGTATCAATTTTTTAACGTGATAGCGTTGAGGCCGTGGTAGTCGATGCGGGGGAGTAGATCTCCCTCTTTCTTAGGTACGAAGAAAAGCGGGGCACCAGCAGGTGAGGTGGAATGCCGGATGAAGCCTTTAGCTAAATTATCTTGGATGTATAGTCGAGGAGTTTCTGTTTCAGCTGGGGGGAGATTGTAAATTCGTCCGTAGGGTGGTTCAGTTCCGGGTAATAATTCAATGGGACAGTCATAGGGTCTAAACGGAGGGAGTTCAGAGGCCTCTTGTTTGCTAAAGACTACAGCTAAATCATGATAGGGTCGTGGGATGTCTAAATTTGAGGTAGGGGTCAGAAGGGCACCCACCTCGATGACAGGGGGTGGGGCTCACACAGTGTTGTTTACAATAACTTGAAGGGAATAGTAAATTCCAGGTGACCCAATCTATGCTAGGGTTGTGGGTAGTAAGCCATGGGAACCCAAGGACAAGGGGGAACAAGAGGGAGGAAATAATATTGAATTGTAGCTGTTCGCTATGAGCCCTGATAGTACATACCAGGGGAGTGGTACATTGCTGCAACGGGCCAGAAGTAAGAGGGGACCCGTCAATTGTCTGTACTATCTCTACAGACTTCCGAGTCTGGTGGGGAATTAGGTTGCTTGATGCAAAATGTACGTCCATAAAATTCCCGGACGCTCCTGAGTCAATAAGGACTCTTTGGATAAGAGAATGGGAGGGGGATACTTGGAGAGACAGAAAAACATACAATTGACGGCTTACACCACTTCCCCTCGGGACTTTACATTTAGGGGTGCTAGCTCCTACCGAGAAACCCGCCGTTCCTCTTGGCCCAGGGCGTTTCCACCCGGGGTAACTTGGGCGGGCTTTACGGGGCATTCTCTAGAAAAATGGGAGCTTCCCCCGCAATAAAAACAAAGACGGAGTTGTTGCCGTCGTTGCCTCTCTTGCTGGTTAATAGGCCCCCTAACTGCCCCTATCTGCATAGGTTCAGGAGCTGTTGCCCCTTCTGGTTGGGAGAGGGGATTAATTTGGACCCGAGGTAACTTAACACTACCTGCCTTTCCCTGCTCCCATTGTCTCTCCGTCCTGTCGGGGACGGGCCATCAGGAGCATATAACACCTGTGCTCTGGACCCTGCACTGGCTGCCGATAGCGTGCCGAGCCAGGTTCANCTGGACCCTGCACTGGCTGCCGATAGTGTGCCGAGCCAGGTTCAAGGTATTGGTGTTAATATACAAGGCCCTCCACGGTCACGGTCAAAAAAGCCCCAAGCCTTTTGACATTTCGGCGAATCTGTAAGACCTGGCTGTTCACCCAGGCCTTTGGGGAGGGGTGTGGGGTGTGGTAGGGGGTGTTTTATTATCCCCCACCCTTATTTATTTATTATCCCAGCCGGTTTTATTGTAGTGTTTTTATGGATTGGTTTTATTATTATATTGTTTATAAATGTATAAATTGTTTATAATTAACTTGTTAGCCACCCCGAGCTGTTCGCAGGAGGGGTGGGATACAAATTGAATAAATAAATAAAATAAATAAAAATATAAATAAAAATTACGGTAGGTTTGCTGTGTGCTGGATGTGGGCAATGGGCATTAATGGGTGCATGAGCACAGATGGGAGTTCTTCCTGGTTCCAGTAGGTGGCAGCCAGGATATACCTACCTCTCCCCCTCTAACCCCCATTTCCCTAGTTCTATCTGGGAATGGGAACCTCCCTGTCTCTCTCTCTCTCTGGCCATATAGTGCCGGTGACAGCATGGGTGGGATCGTGTCTGTCTTTCCTTCAAGCAGTGGGTGGACTCTCTGTCTCTGTCTCTCTCTCTCACTCTCTCTTGGCAGCAACCTGGGCGGGCAGACAGGCACCTTGGCATGAGAGGCAGGAAGGTGGGCTGAGGCAGACTTTGAGCTTTGCGGCGACCTGGGGTACAGAACGCTTGGCACAGACAGCATATAGGTCTGGCAGCAGCAGCTGTTTCTTGATGCCATGGCATCATGGCACAGACAGCATATGGGCCTGGCCTGCGGGCCATTGTCACTGGAAGAAGCAGACATTGGGGGCCATGGTACAGAACCCTTGGCATGGATAGCATATAGGCCAAAGATCTCTTAGACAGTCGATCCAAAGAGATAGGTGGGCGCTGTTGTGAAGGGACCGGCTGGTGCTTGGGAAGGGGAGGGGCAGGCAGAGCCCCTGGGGCTGGTCCTGGGGCAGGAGTGGATGCTTCTGAATGAGGTGGAAAGACATCTCAGTGTGCGAGGAATGATGGCCCCATACCCATGACAGTGGGTGCTTAGGCTAAGGTGGCAGCTTCTAGGTTTTGGCCACAGCCCTCCCTGCCTGTAACTTGACCCCAGGACCCTGGTGGTGGGTCCTGGGGCAGGAGTGGCTGCTTCTGAATAAGTGGAAAGACATCTCAGTGTTCGAAACGACGGCCCCAGACCCATCGCGCTGGGTCCCGGGGCTAAGGTGGCAGCTTCTAGGTTTTGGCCACAGCCCCCCCTGCCTGTAACTTGGCCCCAGGACCATGACATCCAGTCCTGGGGCAGGAGTGGCTGTTTCATGGTGCAGTGGAACAACAGCACAGTGTGCAAGGAATGACGGCCCCAGACCCATCGTGGTGGGTCCCGGGCTAAGGTGGCAGCTTCTAGGTTTTGGCCACAGCCCTCCCTGCCTGTAACTTGGCCCCAGGATCCTGGCAGTGGGTCCTGGGGCTGGAGTGGCTGCTTCTGAATGAGGTGGAAAGACATTGCAGTATGCGAGGATGATGGCCCCAGACCTATCACGGTGGGTGCTTAGGCTAAGGTCGCAGATTCTAGGTTTTGGCCACAGCCCTCCCTGACTGTAACTTGGCCCCAGAACCGTGACGGCTGGTCTGGGGTTTGGAGTGACTGCTTCTCGATGTGGTGGCATGACAGCACTCTGTGTGAGGAATGACAGGTCCAAGAACCTGTGGCACAGACAGCATGTGTGGCATTGGCAGCAGCATCAAACATTGGGTTGTCCGGGCACAAAACCCATGGAACAGGAGAGACAGCAGCAGCAGCAGGATTTGCCTGTACACAGCCCCCCTGGATGGTTGGATTTGCCAGGGAATAGCTCCCAATATAGCAGCGGACGGCAGCAGCAGGATTGTGTTGGCACATTTGGATTGGCCAGGGCAAAGAACCCATGGACCAGCAGACAGCAGCAGCGGGATTACCAGGCCAGTGGGACAGTGAGGGGTACATCACCCACGGTTGCCAGGGTGGGCAGAGACAGGCACTGTGTCATGAGAGGCAGGCATACTGAGACGGGGTTCAAGCTTTGCAACCTGGGCGGGTGGGCAGGAAGGCAGCGTGGCATGAGCAGAAGGCAGGCAGACTGGGGCAGTCTTTGATCTAGACCACCTAGGCAGGCAGGCGGGCTGTCAGCCAGCGCGGCATGAGCAGAAGGCGGGCAGACCGAAGGAGGCAGGGTTCAAGCTTTGCAACCTGGGCTGGCGGGCAGGCAGCATGGTACAAGAGCGAGGAGCCCTGGGAGGGCTCAGCCCAAGCCACAGGCCAAAGCTGCCCGCCCGCCCCAGAAGCCCCGCCCACCCCCAGAAGCCCCCAGAAGCCATTGCGGCAGGGCTCCCCCCCCAGAAGCCCCCAGCCGCCATAGCAGCAGGGCTCATTCATCCCCTGCAGGTGAGCGAGGCTCCACCCCCTGGGAGGGCTCAGCCCAAGCCACAGGCCAAAGCTGCCCACCCGCCCCAGAAGCCCCGCCCGCCCCCTGAAGCCCCCAGA
>QEPC01008849.1:1894000-1921365 GCA_003113815.1 Sphenodon punctatus
AAAAATAACACCTAAATCTATCTAATATAATCTAAATAAATGATAATATGGAGGTAAATGGGTTGGATGGGTGAAATAGGAGGAGGATGGCAATGGATTAGGAATATGAAGGAAGAAAAACTGCTGGGGGACAGGGAGCTTTCTGAAACGCCTGCTATTCAGGAACAGTGACTAGCTCAGAAGGTCTTGGGAAGGGGGGAGGCAGACAGTTTTGTTTCTTGCTGCGCCCGCTTCACTGCAAGCCCCATTGGCTCCGTGCAGCCTAGCCCGTGGCCAATCACAGACTGCCAAGCCAATGGTCTGAGGCGAAAAGGGATGGTGATTTGGCAGGTTGACTGCTACTCCAAGCCACTCTCCACCCTCCACCCTTGGTGCCTGGAAATCTGCTCCTAGCTGAGTCAGATGACTTCCCCCTCCCTGCTACGTTTGGCCTTCCAGTGACCACATTTTAGCCACCTGAACTCAACCGAACGCGAACCGAACTGTTCAGTCATTTCAATGTTCGGAATTCGGTCCGGTATGTTCATGTTCGGGTTTGCGTTTGGGTTCGGTTGTCCAAACAGGCCGAGTTCAGGCTGAACCCTGAACTTCCGAACCGTGTTTGTCCATCCCTAGTCGGGGGTGGTCTTGCGGTCTCCGAGGGCATAGTCCTGGGGGACTTCAATATCCATGCTGATGCCAGTCTTGGAGGGGCAGAGCATGAGTTCATGGCCGCCATGGGCCTGTCTCAGAGGATGGTGGGTCCCACACACATTGGAGGACATACCCTAGACATGATGTTTTGCACAGGCCTTGAGGCGGGGGATATGTTAGTGGGGGAGGTGTCAGCAGAATCCTTGTCATGGACGGATCATTATCTCCTCCGGGCAGGTATCTTGGCGCATGTCAGCCCCTGGGAGGGTGAAGAACCAATTAGGATGGTTCGTCACCCGATGGCTTATGGAACCTAGAAGGTTCTAGACTGCTCTAGGGGATGTATCCTCTGATCTCGATGGCTGCTCACTCAATGACCTCGTGACCATGTGGAATTCCGTGTTGGTGGAGTCCACTGATTGGGTGGCTCCCAGGCGTCCACTCCTGAACCTCCAACAACTCGGGTCCCTGTGGTATATGGAGGAGCTGCGGCGGATGAAGCAGGAAGGGCGGTGGTTAGAGTGACGGTGGAGTCACTCACGTGCTGAAGTTGACCGACTGCAGCATAGAGTCTGGTTACGTACCTATGCTGTGGGGTGTGCCTGCTAAGTCACGCCTGGTGGAGCTTTTCTGGGTAGTGAGAGGGCTGGTCAGTCCGGCCTCCCTCTGCCTGGATTTAGAGTCATCGAATGCCCACTGTGATTTGTTTGTGGACTTTTTTGCAGATAAAATCGCTCAGATCCACCACAGTTTTGACACAATACTTTTAACAGTGAGTGAACCAGATGCAGTAGAAGCTCTGCTTCTACTGTTTTGTGGATGAATTTCAGAATGTGTCGCCCTCAGATTGGGGGATGCCCTGGGGTCTGTCCAAGCCACTTATTGTGAATTAGACCCATGCCTGTCCTGGCTGGTTAAGGCCAGCCGGGAGACTGCTGGCCATTGCTGGCAAGCATTGTCAACACCTCCCTGGAGGAGGGCAAGGTGATGGACTGCCTTAAGGAGGCGCTGGTGCGGCCCCTGCTCAAGAAACTATCATTGGACTTTGGCTTCCTGGCCAGCTATCAGCCTGTCTCTAACCTTCTCTTTTTAGGGAAGCTTATTCAGCGGGTGGTGGATCGGCAGTTGCAGGAGCATCTGGACCAGATTAACTTTCTTGATCCCTTGCAGTCAGGTTTTCACCCTGGATATGGCATGGAGACTGCACTTGTGACCTTGGTTGACAACCTCTCCTGTGAATTGGACCGGGGTAATTCGACCCTTTTGATCCTATTAGATCTCATGGCTGCATTTGATACCATTGACCATGAGTTGTTGGTCACTTGGCTGTGGGACTGGGCAGGGATTGGTGGGACCACTCTTGAGTGGTTCCACTCCTTCCTGGCTGGCAGAGTCAAGACTGTGGTCCTGGGTTATTTTTCATCTTCTCCCCTGGGCCTCATGTGTGGAGTCCCACAGAGTTCCATCTTGTCCCCTCTTTTGTTCAATGTGTACATGCAGCCGTTGGGGGAGGTTGTTAGGGACTTAGCATATGGTGTCATCAGTATGCTGATGACACCCAGCTTGATCTCTCATTTTAACCCGACTCAGACCCAGCAGTCTCAGTGCTTACTCAGTGCTTGGTCGCTGTGGGGGATTGAATGAGGGTGAGCCATCTGAAGTTAAATCCCGACAAGATGGAGGTGGTGGTCATGGGCAAGGCTGGGGGTGTGGTGGCTCCCATCATTGATGAGATCTGTGCTGCCCTGGTATCTCAGGTTTGGAGGCTGGGGGTGCTCCTGGACCCGTAGCTCCACCTTGATGGAACAAAATAACTAAGTACAAGGGGGGAAATAACAAAGCAAATGTTTGGGAGATCTATGAGATGTGTTACATTGCTGTATACTCTATCCAATGAATTAATGTAAGAGCTTGGAATATTTCACTCTATCAAATGAATTAATGTAATTGGAATAGGTTGTCTGAAGACAAATGACATGTATTGCAAGCAAGGTCTTAATTTTAATGATTTAAAATTAATTTAAGGATTTTTTCATGATTTTTTCTTAATTTTAGGGATTTATTTATTTTTTAATCAACAATTAACATTTCTTGGGAGAGGTAAAAAAAACCAGAAACCCATTAAAGAAAGAAAGGTGTTGTTTTTATACAAAACTGAATGAGTTACAGTTAAGACAAGGAATAGACATTCCCATATGTAATAAGAAGAACCATGGTTACATTTGATAATATTCTAAGATGAAAAAACCCTTGGTTTTCATATAACATAACTCTTCATGCACTCACAGTTTGCCTTGATCTTTCATCCCCAATCCTCTTTCTCTGCAGGTTGGGGGCAACACTGGCATTAGGAACACCAGGGAGGAAGTGCCAGCTGTTCCCACATGATAACAATGCCCTTCCAGCAGGGGACAATACTGAAATTGCCCATAACACTAGGGCTGGAGACAGCAGGGTGATGGGGTGACAACACTGTGAGACTCATGAAATTGCAATATTTCCTGAGGGTGGACCTTGCTCAGATGTTGGATAATATTAGGCCAGCATTTCTGTATAAAGAGTTGCCTGTATCCCACAGTCATCTTACCAACACTGACAAGTGTGGGATGACGGGGAGCTGTACCTAAAAGACCAAGGCAGAGTGTGGGTGCATGGAGGAAGTTCTAAGTTAGCACAATACACAATACTGTAGAAACCCTTTACTGCTTACATGGTACATGGCTTAAGGCTGCGGCCTTAAGTTGGAATTTCCATTGCTTTAGGAGCTCAGGTTTGTTAGTGCATGCCTTAAGTATCCCCTTAAGTCAAAGGTTTTTTGATATTAGAATTTGCTGCTGTTGTTTTTATAATAAAAAGAATATATTAAGTTCACTATTTGCAGTAATAACAACCTGCCTTATTTTTCACATTATTCCCCCAGGGTGCATTGGACAGCACCACCATCCTAGAGTCCATCCTACTGGGGCTTCCTAAGCAGCAACTAGCGCTTTTCTAGCTCCTAACCCAGGGATTGCAGGTGGCAAAAAAAACCCCATGTGTTTGGCATTTTTACACAACCTCTGTAATTCTTTGGTAGCTTCCATGACTTGGCAGTACTCTGTATTTCAGAGTGTGTTAGGAGCAGGCCAGAGTCTCTGTGGACCACTGACCCTTTAAGATAGCTAGCAGTTGCAAGGGATGGCGCTAGCAGAGCTGCCAGCACTGAGTCTAGACAGAGGACCGTGCCTAATTGGCAGACAGCTGTGTTAGGGCGTGGTAACAACCATCCCAAGAGAGAGAGAGAAGCCTGGTCTTAGAAGAGCTAGGAAAACTGCTGGAGAAGAAGGACAGCTGCCAAGAGCCTGCTAAGGGTGAGTACCAAGCCAATGGGGGTTGCTTGGGCTAAGGGGTTATGCTAGGGAACAAAGGGTGCTGTTTGACCCTGGGAACCCATGGAGACACTGGGAACCACTGAGATTGGGATATTGTATATAGAGAGACTTAATCTGATGAAGGGTTGGGGAAATAAAGATACTTTGATTTAATCTCCAAGGAAAGAAGAGTGTCTTTGGGGACAATCCTGCAGGGACTCACCATGGGCAAGATCTCACCCTGCTACACAGAGATGTGTATGAATCCTACAATAAAGAGCGCTAAAGAGGATGCAGGAAGTTCAGATGAAAATTAAAGATCAGCCTTCTGGAGATCTAGATCAAACCGTATGGGAAACAGCCATAAAGATTGTATCAGAAGTTCACAATGCAAGTAAAGATGCCCACCTCAGATACAAACCCTATGGAAAACACCCATGAAGATCACATCAAAACTTCAGACCACAAATAAAGATGTACATCTCGGAGATGTTTATCAAACCCTATGGGAAGCTAGGGGTGTGCATGTCGTTTTCGTTATATCAACAACAAAAACTAAACTTGTCATTTTCATTATCGTTATTGCAATAACGAAAATGACAAAAATAATAACAAAATAAATAATGATAACAAAAGTCGTTATTGATTTTGTTATTGCCTAGCAGCCTGGCAGGGAGGGAAATGTGGCAAGGGGAGGAGGGAGCAGACATTTCCGAGCCAGAAGGAGCAGACATTTCCGAGCCAGAAACAGTGTCGAACTCTTGAACTGGGCCTCTGATGGGAGGGGAAGGACCTGATGGATATAATCGCAGGCCAGTGAGCAGTTCAAGCAGGTCCCAGGAAGTTGAATGACACCCTGTGATTGCTCTATGCCTCCTGCCTCCTAGAACCAATCAGGAGAGCTCTGGGGGAGGGCACTGCAACCCTTTATACTGCAGGGCTGGGCTGCTTGACTCTAGTTCTGTGTTAGCTATTTCTCTGTCAGGGTGCATTTGCAGAATCTGCTGATGCTTGCACTAAAATCTTCCCATATATATCCCTACCACTTTACCTTTCCAATCCTTATTCCTTACTCTTACTTTTTACCTTTTTCCTTCTGCTGTCTGTCTCCCCTCTGTACACATACATTGAGAGGTAGATATTGGTAGTATAGTTTAGATATATATATATTCGATGATAGATATAGAACAGAGATAGATTAGAGATAGTGGTAATACCTCTGAGTTTTCCCTTTCCCTTCCCCTGTCTTTCTCCCCCTGTACATATATTATATAGATATAGATATTAGTTGTATGTATATAGGTTAGATATTTAGATACTAGGCTGTTGTATTATATATATTAGGATTATAGCATAGGAATATTTTGTATTATACATAGGTTTAGCTTAGGTTAGATTTTTTTTAAATTAATATATAGATATAGAGATAGAGATAGAGATAGAGATAGATAGATAGATATAGATATTCACACACACACACACACACACACACACACACACACACTCTAGATATTGTGTATACCAATACCAATAATGATACCAAAAACAAAATCTTTGTTTGAAATTGATACCGATAACGACAATGATAATGAAAAATGACATTTCATTATTAACAGAAATGAAAATGACACATTTTAATAACAAAAATGATAATGAAAAATGACATGGGGCCCTGGTGCACACCTCTATGGAAAACACACTTTATACCTACAACTTCTGCTTCCTGGATCCAAATGGAATGAAGTGTCCAAGTAGTGGTGGCCAGGCACCCCAATAGTCTGAACCCCACTGTTACCTGCACTAATTATGTGATTTGACAAAGTCACCATAGGAAAAAGCAAGCCCTTTCTGAACATTCAGTCCCTGCCGGAGCACCTCTTAACCAAACAGAGTGGCTGTTGCTGCTTCTCTATGATTTTAAAAATATCAATAGATGTTATAATCCAGTCACTTATTAAAGGGCCAAGAAGCAATTTCTCTTTCAGGAAATTTGTCAGCTTCAGAGACAGAATGCTGGTCTAAATGGATCACGGGTCTGATAATACCAGTGTTCCAAAAATGTTTCCAAAACATTTAGGCTAGTCAAGGCCACCAATAGAGGAGCCATTTAGTCAATGCCCCTCAATAAGCCTTGGTTGTGAATAATCTCTGCATTTGGAGACTAGGCAGGATGAAAAACAGTGCTTGTCTATTCTCAGTAGCTAAGGTATATGAAAGTAATTGTGCTTTTTTTTTTTTTTTGTCTTTTAAAAGAAAAAAGAAAGAGCATGGAAAAGACTGTGGTTGCTCATTTAAATGTGTTACTGCATTTTGTACACAGTGACTACAGCCAAGAACTCCTGTTAAATGGTGAGTAAATGGAAAAGGTCAGTGTGTTCAAAAACCCAATTATTATCAGCCTGGTTCACAGGAAAGTACAATTAATCCTCATTAGATCAGATTCTGCTGGACTGTATTACATTAGCTCCAGGCCTTTCCACTCTAGCCAATGGCTTGTCCACTGGTTTGTCCATTAAACACAAATCTCATTTTTCAAGCAGTTAGCACTTAACCCTTAATCTTTTTCTTGAGAACGTCCCTTAGAGTGCAAGACAACAAATTCAACATAAAAGCAGAGTATATCTGCAGTAGGGAGTAGGCTTTTGGGGCTACTGGCCCTTTAAAGGGAGCCACCAGTGAGGGAGGCTCAGGCGCTGGATTTAATAAAGGATAGCACGTGGATGCCTCACACCTGGGTGTGGACGTGGTTTGCCAAGCCCAAAGTCTAAGGAGTCTGAGCAAAGCTCAGTAAGGGAGAGAGACAAGGGAGAGGCAGGCAAGACCTGGGGAAGGCTCCGCCTGAGTAAACCTACCAGGGCAAGAGGCAAGAGCTGGGGTAAAGCCCTGCCTACGAGGGGCTGAGTCAGACCATAGCCAGGTTCACTTAGAGTTCACTGTCAAGTCCCCTCAACCTCTGCCCCTTCACTCCCCTCCTCTTCCACCAGCACCTGTTGCCCTTTCCTCTTTTTCTGAAGTTACCGAGGAGGAAATTGCTCACCATCTCTCCTCTTCCAAGCTCACCACTTGTTCCCCTGATCCTGTCCCTGATCCAATCTATTCTATCTCCTCTGCAGTTATCCCCTCCATCTGTCACAGCCTCAATTTATCACTTTCCACTGCGACTGTTCCTGCTGCCTTCAAACATGCTGTGGTCACACCACTCCTCAAGAAACCTTCACTTAGACCTTACTTGACCTGCTAACTACTGTTCCATCTCCCTCCTCTCCTTTGCATCCAAACTGCTTGAGCGTACTGTTCATGCCCACTGCCTGGACTTCCTTGTGACTCAGGCCATTCTTGATCCACTCCAATCTGGCTTCTGCCCACTCCATTCCATGGACACAGCCCTTGTCAAAGTCTCCAATAATCTCTTAATGGCCAAGATCAGGGGCCATTACTCTATCCTCATCCTCCTTGACCTATCTGTGGCTTTCGACACCGTTGATCACCACCTGCTCCTTGACACACTGTTCTCCTTTGGATTTTGGGACACTGTCCTATCCTAGTTCTCCTCTTACCTCTCCCACTGCACATATAGTGTATCCTTTGGTGAATCCTCCTCTACTGCTATCCTACCATCAGTTGGTGTAACCCAGGGCTCGCTCTCTCCCTCTACACTTGTTCCCTTGGTGCTCAGATCTCCTCCTATGGCTTTCAGTACCATCTTTATGCTGATGATTCTCAGATCTACCTCTCTGTACCAGAACTATCATCCAGAATTCAGTCCCAAATCTCAGCCTGCCTGTCTGACGTCGCTGCCTGGATGTCTCACCGCCACCTTAAACTTAACATGGCCAAGACAGAAGTTCTTATCTTTCCTCCTAAATACACTTCTCCCCTCCCACCTCTCTCCATCTCTGTAGAGAACACAGTCATCCTCCCAGTCCCCTCAGCCCGCAACCTTGGGGTTATCTTTGGCTCCTCTCTCTCCTTCTCTGCTCACATCCAAAACAATGCCAAAATGTGTCATTACTTTCTCTATAATATTGCCAAAATCACTGTTAAAACCCTAATCCATTCTCTCATGACATCTCACTAGACTACTGCAACCTGCTTCTCACAGGTCTCCCACTGAGCCACTTATCTCCATTACAGTCTATTCAAAATTCAGCTGCGAGACTCACCTTCCTTGCACACCGTTACGACCATCTAACCCCTATCTTCAAGTCACTACAGTTCAAGCTTCTCCCACTATCTACAAGTGTCTTCACTCTGCAGCTCCTCAGTACCTCTCCTCTCTTATCTCTCCCTGCATCCCTACTTGTGACCTCAATTCATCAGGCAAGATGAACCCTTCTCCTCCATCACTAACTCCCGACACCGCGCTTTCCACCTTGCTGCACCATATGCTGGGAACAAACTTCCTGAGGTGGTGCATCAGGGCCGCCTCCTGATCCATATTCAAGTCCCGCCTAAAAGTCCACTTCTTTGAGATTGCTTTTAAATCATGAACCCTTGTCGTAGCCGTGTGAATTTCAACCAGTTTAATGGAAATAAATAAAGACTGAATACCTGCATCCTGTAGTCCATTACTCATAGGAAGACTCTTATTTGTAGTCTCTATATCTTTGTGTCTTGATTAGATTGTAAGCTCCATGGAGCAGGGACCTTCTTTATGTTATGTGTATCTGTACAGTGCTGCGTACGACTAAGTAGTGCTATAGAAATGATAACTAGGAGGAGGCAGCAGCTAGCCTCTGGCAGAAGAGGCACCTGAGCCTAGACTGTGTCTAGTAAAGGGCCTATAGAAGGGAGATAAAAGAGCTAGCAGAGCCCAGCAGCAAGGAGGGCTGCCTTGTTAGACTGGACCTGGGTCAGAGGGTTCGTGCCTGACCAAAGGTCTTAACTGTTAGTCTTGTGTGTAACTATAATGGTGGGCATTGTACAGTAATAAAGACACTGGAATAAGAAGGGATCAAGTCTGACATGACCCATTGGGCAGCATCCTGCCAGTACTCTCCCAGGTACCTCTTCAGATTGTTATAATATCCATTTAGCTTGCACATCAAATTGTTTGTATCTTCTACCATAGCTGCTGATGTAACAAAAAAGACTTTGATTTATGAAGAAATCTGGTGAGAAATTAATCCATAATATAGACTAATTACAATAGCCTATTCTAACATTATGCAGGTTCAGATATAAAATTTCAAAATGCCTATCAGAAGTAATAAGTATAAACTTCAAATGTGTATATACGTTATGTTTAAATGTTTATATACACAATTTTAAAAATGTATATTCCATAATTATATATCAAATGGTCTTCTTCTACATGATAAGCCATAATTGTTCTAAATGAGCTGCTATGGCTTTTAGAGTCAATAGTTAAAACAAATGCTGTAGAAACTTCTAAAGTAAATTTAGTATTTACAGAAGTCATTTCACTTCAGGCAGCAGTAGTACAAAGGCTCTCCTCTTCTCTTCTAGCAGCAGGAACAGTACGGGGCCAGAACAGCAGCAGGAGCCTAGCCAGCAGCGCTGTCAGTCTACCATGGAGGAGCTGGGGTGGGGGGATCTGTCAAGGCCATTGGCAAGGCGTCGTGGCACTGGCTTCCAAGAGAAAGCGAAGCACCTGTTGGCAGAAATGATAGCCCTGGATGGCCAGCCCTTGTCAATTGTGCAGGACAAGGGCTTCCAGCAGCTGATTGGGTTCCTGGCCCCCAACTTTAAGCTGCCTTCCCGCTCCACCCTAAATCGGACTGTGGTGCCACAGCTCTACAGGGCTTTGAAGGAGCGAGTGAGGGAGCATCTGGCAGGGACTGGCGGGGGCCATGGTCCACTTCACCACTAACCTGTGGTCCCCCAGAAATGCCCAGCACGCCCACCTGGCAGTGACTGCACACTGGTGGAAGGACTCAGAGACAGCGCTTGGCAGTGGCAGGAGGGGTTCTGAAGCAGGGTATAGGTGGGCCCTGCTTCAGGCATAAGTCATGGACAGCTCCCACACCTCAACAAACCTTGACGCAGCCCTGGCCACCATGGTGAGGGAGTGGGTCACGCCAGGCGCGGCCTTCACCAAGGGGTGTGTGGTCACAGACAAGTCGGCCAATATCATAAAGGCAGTCCGTGATGGGGACTTCCAAGCATCCCTTGCGCCGCACACACCCTCAATCTTGTGGTGAAGGTCGCTTTGGTCTTGGGGGAGAAGGGGATTTGGCCAGACACCCTTAGCTCCCTGGTCGAACGGGGGAGGAAGCTGGCGGGGTTCTTCAACCACAGCGTGAAGGGCAGCAAGCTCCTCCAGGAGAAGCAGGCCGAGCAAGGGTCCTTGGTGCACATGCTTATTCAGGATGTCTCTACTAGGTGGAATTCCACCTTCCTGATGCTCGAGCGGCTTCTTAAGCAGAAAATCGCCCTGCATCAGGTGGAACTGGGGACAGACATTGAGGCACCCCAGGGTACAACAGGGAGGAATGGGAGATGATTGCTCAGACGGTCTTCATCCTGAGACCGTTCCTGGCCGTGATGGAGACCATGAGCAGCTCCACCGTCACCCTCAGTCAGGTGACCCCACTGGTCTATAGTCTCAAGGGGAGCCTGGATGAGATTCTCGGGGGCCTGGATTGCGGCCCTCCGGGCAGGAAGCTCTCTGATGAGGCACTTGATCTGGCACAGAAGCTGAAGGCGGGGCAGAGTGCGCGCTTTGATAAGCTCGTGCACTGGGAGATATATGTCCTGGCAACCATGCTGGACCCCAGGATCAAGGGCAGCATGGCACGCAAGACAGCGGTCTATGGTCTCCAGAAGGGTACGCTGGTGCAGAAGGTCCGGCAGGCAGAGCGGGCCATGCAGCAGGACGCCCCTGGGGATGGTGGGAGTGGAAGCAGCGACCCCTTCCAGCCATCTGTGTCTATCCCTGCTCCCAGGCCTAGCAGTAGCAGCTGAACCAGCAGCAGGATGAGCAGCAGCAGGACCCCTACTAGTGCCAGCAGCTCCTCCTGTGTGCAGTCCACTCTGGGGAGCATGGGACCCAGCACAAAAGGGCAAGCAGCGTGGCTGAGGGCAGTGGGGCAGGTGGTGCCCATCCAGAGCTACCAGAGGGAGTATGACGACGCCTCAGCAGCAGTGGAGACCTACCTGGAGGGGGAGCCATGTATTGATCCCAGCAGCAATTCCTTGGCCTACTGGGATGGCAAGGCCAACATGTGGCTGGCCCTGTCAAAAGTGGCCAAGGGTATCCTGTCCCCACCAACCAGTGTCCCCAGAGAGAGGGTGTTCTCTGTGGTGGGGAACATTTGCTCCCCGCACCGCCTGAGACTGGGGGCCAAGTTGGTGGAGCAGTTGCTGTTCCTGAAGGTGAACCTTCCGCTGCTGGGATTCCATGAGCTGCCCCTGGACAAGGAGTGATGGTGCAGTGGCACACGCCATCCCATGCCAGGGCCAGTCTTGGGACGGGGCTCCTCCTCCTCCTCAATCTGGGCTAGGGCTACTGTTCCTTTGTGCTGCTGAAGTGCTGTCCCACACGTCCTGCCTCTCTCTCTCTCTCTCTCTCTCGCATACTAGACAGCCTCGGCCACCTTATCTGACTGACCTCATGATGCAGGGTGGCATTGGAAAACAAACTGTAAGCCTGCCAGCCTGCCTATGGCTACATGATCTCAGCCCGCCTATGTGACACTGACTGGCTCTCCCTCTCTCATGCTCCACAGTCTTTGCTAGCCTATCAGAGTGCCCTGCTGCCAATGTCCCAGCCTGCCTGCCCTACTGCCTCTCATGTCACACTGCCTGTCTGCCCACCCAGCTTGCCGCCAAGCTCAAAGTATGCCTCAGTCCGCCTTCCTGACTCCCATGCCAAGGTGCCTATCTGCCCACCCAGGTTGCCTAGCTCAAAGCCTGCCCAAGCCCACCTTCCCTACTGCCTCTCATACCATGCTGCCCGCCCAAAGCTTGAACCCTGCCTCAGTCTGCCTGCCTTCTGCTCATGCCACGCTGCCTGCCAGCCCGCCTGCCTGCCCAGGTTGTCTAGATCAAAGGCTGCCTCAGTCTGCCTACCTCTCATGACACAGTGCCTGTCTGCCTACCCTGGGTGATGTGCACCACTGGTCTGGTAATCCTGCCGCTGCTGTCTGCTGGTCCATGGGTGCTCTGCCCTGGCCAATCCAAATGTGCCCACACAATTCTGCTGCTGCTGTCTGCTGCTGTATGGGAGATATTCCCTGACAAATCCAACCATCCTGGCTCCGTGGGTGCTGTGTACAGGCAAATCCTGCTGCTGCTGTCTCTGCTGTTCCACGGGTTCTATGCCCAGGCAACCCAATGTCTGCTGCTGCTACTGCCAATGCTGCCTCTGCTGTCCCTGCCACGGGTCCTGTCCCTGGGCAATCCAATGTCTGCATCAGCTGCCAATGCTGCCTCTGGGAAATCCAGTGTCTGCTACCAATGCTGCCTCTGCTGTCTGTGCCTTGGGTTCTGTGGCCCAGCAATCCATTGTCTGCTGCTGCTGCCAATGCCACCCATGCTGTCTGTGCCATGGGTTTTGGGGCGTGTCATTCCACTTACAGAAAGCCATTGTTCAACTGCATCAAGAAAGAGCCGCTCCAACCCCAGGACCCACCATCAGGGGTATGGGGCCAAGTTACAAGCAAGGAGGACTGTGGCCAATACCTAGAAGCTGCCACTCTAGCCCAAGGACCCACCGTCATGGGTCTGGGGCCACCATTCCTCACACGGAGACGATGTCATTCCACCACATCAGGAAACAGCCACTCCAGCCACAGAACCCTCTGACAGGGTCCTGGGGCTAGGTTTCAGGCATGGAGGGCTCTGGCCAATATCTAGAAGCTGCCACCTTAGCCCCAGGGCCCACCGTCATGGATCCAGGGCCATCATTCCTCGCACAGAGAGCCAATTTTCCAAAGCATCATGAAACAGACACTCCAGCCTCAGGACCCACCATCAGGGTTCTGGGGCCAAGTTATTGACAGGGAGGTCAGTGGCCAATACCTAGAAGCTGCCACTCTAGCCCCAGGACCCACCATCATGGGTCTGGGGCCATCATTCCTCACACGGAGAGGATGTCATTCCACCACATCAAGAAACAGCCACTTCAGCCCCAGGGCCCACTGTCAGGGTTCTGGGGCCAGGTTACTGGCAGGGAGGGCTGTGGCCAATACCTAGAAGCTTCCACCTTAGCCCCAGGGCCCACCATCATGGGTCTGGGCCATCATTCCTCGCACAGTGAGCCAATTTCCCAACGCATCAAGAAACAGCCACTCCAGCCTCAGGATCCGCCGCCAGGGTTCTGTGGCCATGTTACAGGCAGGGAGAGCTGTGGCCAATACCTAGAAGCTGCCACCTTAGCCCCAGGACCCACCATCATGGATCTGGAGCCATCATTCCTTGCACAGAGGCGATGTCGTTCCACCGCACCAAGAAACATCCACTCCAGCTCCAGGACCTGCCTTCAGGGTTCTGGGGCCAAGTTTCAGGCAGGGAGGGCTGTGGCCAATACCTAGAAGCTGCCACCTTAGCCCCAGGACCCACCGTCATGGGTCTGGGGCCATCATTCCTCGCACAGAGGCGTGTCATTCCACCACATCAAAAAACAGCCACTCCAGCCCCAGGACCCGCCATCAGGGTTCTGGGACCAAGTTACAGGCAGGGAGGGCTGTGGCCAATATTTATCTAGAAGCTGCCACTCTAGCCCCAGGACCCACCGTTGTGGGTCTGGGGCCATCATTCCTCGCACAGAGGCGTGTCATTCCACCGCATCAAGAAACATCCATTCCAGCCCTAGGACCTGCCATCAGGGTTCTGGGGCCACATTACTAGATAGATAGATAGATAGATCTTTATTGCGCGGTCATCGACCATGGCAAAAATTTCAAACATAAAACACAGGTTCCGGGAAGCCAAGCACATCACAAAGACATCCACAAATATACAAATAAAATCTATGTAATAGTACAAACTAACAATCAAAATAAGGCAGGGAAAAAAGGAAACCCGTGCATTTCCCCCCTATCAAGGGAAATATCCAAGACTACGCGAGGACTGTCCCACATGATAATCCAAACAGGGGGGGACTGGAAGGTGCATTTAACATCGGCAATGCCTAAATTCAAGGAAATTCTTCTGTCTGTAAAATGCTTGCAGGAGAAAAGAGGCAGTGTAAGAAATCACCTGCCCATCTGTACTACCTAATAGGAGACCCAGAAGGATTGACTCTGATCTACCAGGGAATAATTAAGCAGGGGTTCCAGCAGTTCAGTTCTAAGGGAATCGTATAGGTGGCAGGATAGAATAATGTGCCCAGTCGATTCAGCAATAAGATTATTGAAAGGACACAGACGCTCGGCAAAGGGAATGCCTTGGAAGTGCCCCTCTAAAACCTGCGATGGGAAGGCGTTTATGCGAGCTCGAAAGAAAAGGTGCTTAGCTCTGTTAGAGATCAGGGATGACAGATATTTGTCCATTTGTCCAACACTGGGACCCCAGGAGAGGTACATAACCAGATGGAGGGAGGCAGCGATTCTACTCAAATCGTTTTGTCGCTTGATATCACTCATTCTGAGTAAGATCTCCTTTGCCACAGTGTCGGGGAGTTTATGGGATAGATAGCTCTGTGTGCGTTTGGGGCACCAGACCCCATATAGGGGCACAAGTAGCAGCCCGCCTCTTGTATCAGGCCTGCAACTGCCCCTCTCCCCGGTCACATGCATCCCCATTTGCACTTCTCATAGCAATCTGTTCCCTCCCAGTGCCCGACCAGCCAGTTCACGTGGGCTTCTATTTCCAGAAATATGTAGCACTGAGGGGGCAGGGGAGCATGGGAAAGCATTCATGGAATGAAGGCACTGGCCCATGAATTGTTGCCATGGTCACAACCCCGTTCCATGTTGGTATGCCCCTACGCCTCCATGCGTCCACTCTGTGCCCATCATTATATAACCCATATCTCCCCTCCCCGCCCCATGCCAAACACGTGTGGTTGTGGCCAGCACTGGAATCTCAAGAGGCGGTAGGGATGAAGGGAAAGTCTCATCCATATGTGGGAATATGCAACACCCAATTGCTGACAGTGCATTCTCCCATTTATATTTGAAGCCCTGGAACAGAGCCTGCAGATGCTCTGGAATATAGCAAGTGACCTTGCTGGGACCGCCCTGCTCCTGAGTTCCATGACACAAGACCTGCAAAACATTGTACGGGGAAGAGAGTGCAATAGTGAGGGACTGGATGGAATGATAGGAATGCTGGCCATGATCTGCTTGTCAGTCCCCCTAATCACCTATTGGTTCACGTAGGACTATGTCATTCTATCTGCCTTTCCTATCATTCCTTCACTCTCTTGTGGCACCGCCTACAGGACCCTGCCCCCTGCCACAGCTGGCAATGCTGGGTGTTTACAACTAGGGCTGTAGTGGAAAGTTGCAGCGGTAGCTATTTCCACCGGAAACAGCATTTCTGCAATTAGTGGCACAGCGTGGCAGAGACTTTCATTCCGCTAGTTTCATTCAGCTACTTCCGCAGTTCTGCTAATTTCATTCCGCTACTTCCACAGCCTTCACAAATAGTGGAAACATGTCATTCTTGCTACTTCTGCCATTCCGCCAGTGCCACGGAACAGCGGTTTTCCGAAGGTTTCCAACAATTCCTCAATTTTTCCGATAGTTTCAGAATTTGCAGAATGCCGGCAGAATTAGCGGAATGTTGGCAGAAAAGCTGCGGTGTGGCGCGGGCAATTCCGAAATGGCGGAATGGAATCGCGGCGTGGTAAAAGCTGCTGCCACTTCAGCCCTATTTACAACTTCATTGGGTTTTCACAATCAGCATGGACAGAGGAGCAAAGGGATCCATGTCCACAGGGCGGGAGACGGGAAGAAAGAGGCAGGCATGGCAGCTTTATCCCTAACCTGCTTCCCAGGCATGTAATTATCACAACCCTGTCCAATAAACTCTGACCAGTGCATGTGAAGGTGCCAAGCAGAGTGACATGGGGCCATTAATGGGAGAACAGTGGTGTTCATTGGGGACGACATCATGAGGACTGGGGAAGACAGGCTCCCCTGTTTATGTTACAAGGGTCACTGCCCACCCCCTGAACCCCCAACACTGGGTGAAGCCATGGTTTCCATGTGTGGGGCCACTTCTGAGGCTACTGGTCCACCAACAGTACATGTAGTGCATATAGCAGGCTACTTGATAGCTCAATTTGCATCCCAAGCACAGGGAGCTTAACCGTGTAACCGGTAAGTTTAGTCAAGCATCTGTCTCTCCAACCTCACACCTTCATGAATGTATCCTTGTCTCTCCCTCTGTTGTCCCCATCCCTCGTCTCACCTGTAAGCCCACCAGGGCAGGGACCCTGTCTATTTTGAGCAGTTGTAAGGCACCAGATATATTGCTTGTGCTATATAAATTATTATTAATAATAATAATTCTAACCTATGCATCTTTTCCACCTGTACAGTGCAGGACCCGAGGGAGCAGTCAACCAAAGACACTATGATCCTCATGGTTCGTGAGATTGTATGAAGAACACAGAACCAGGTGCATGAGATGGCAAGAGCTCAGAGTGCCCTATGGAGCAGGGACAGGGAGGCTCAGTGTGTGGGGGGGGGAGGGGGGGCCGACTCTGTAGCACCACATCATATCTATGCAGGTTCTGTTCATGTTTGTTGTTATTTGAGTTCTTCCCACTGTTGTTGTCCTGCTTGGGTAGACATGGGGAGAAACCCAGACCCGTGAGAGCTGCATGTGCTCTGGAGAACCCATCTTCCCTTGAATCTATTGCTCATATGTGTGTTATGTCAGAGGCAATATCAGAGGTCTTGTTGTCCCACTGTTCCCGGTACACTCTCTTTGACGTTCTGTTTGAAAGGGGTACCCAGGGACAGGTCAGATATTACAGTTGTTTGATACTCTGTTGGCCGGACAGGGAACATGGAACAGCTTACACATACCTTGTCTTTGGAAGTGAGCAGTGAGGTCTTAAGCCTGCAGGATCCCCACATTTGGCCCCTAGCTGTGAGGCACCCCATATGGTGGGGCCCGAGCTGTGATGGCATGGAGGAAGACAAAAGGGCTCTCTGCAACCTGCTACCTGTCTGTGAAGGACAGATTGCTTGTATTAATGCATGTACTATTAATATGTATGCAGTATTCAGTAGGGATGGACGAACAGAATCGAGTTTGGAAATTCGGTTCGGTTCAGTTCGGAAATTCGGTTTGGTTCGGAAGTTCGGTTCAGTCGGCCGAACTATTCGAGTTCGGTCCAAACTCTGAACTTCCGAACAAGGTTTGGAAAATAAATTCAAACCCCATTGAACTAAAGGGAATATTATTGGGATGGGCGAACAGAACCAAGTTTGGAAATTTGGTTCGGTTCGAAAATCGAGTTCGGTTCGGAAGTTCAGTTCGGTTGACCGAATTGGTCAAGTTTGGTCCGAACTCCAAACTTCCGAACTGCGTTCGCCCATCCCTAGTATTCAGGGCCACCCTCCCCTCATTATTACTATAGTATCATAATCATATATGCATAGAAATGCCACCCCATATCATCAATGGCCTTGCTAGGGCTTGTTGACTGCAGCTCCATCCTGTGCCATTTGCCTGCAGAGGGCATACCTGATGATGTTGACCAACCTTTGCTCAGCCGCACCACCCTGCTGCATGTACAGGGGCACTGGGTCCCACTGGGGCAGGGTTGGAGGAAAGTCAAGGATAGCTCCATCTGTCTCCACTATGTTGTGCAGGATGCAGGATGCAACTGTCATCAGGCTAACACTCTCCAATTTGAAGTCCATCCTAGCATCCAGCATCCTCCATTGCTGCCAGGGCCGGCTTTAGTGTAAGTGGGGCCCAGGGCAAGAAACAAATGTGGGGCACCTATCTTCCGCTGGGCCTAGGGGTGCTCCCCGGCCCAGTGGTGGCACGCTACCCGGGCCTGGGCTCGGGGATGGGTGGAGGGGCACTCCCCTATGCCCATCACCAAACCTGAGCGGCCATTCAGATCACTTACCTGATCCACTGTTGCCTCTGCTGCTGCTGCCACCACCGCTGCCACCACCTCTGACCTGGGCCCCATGCCGAGCTTGAAGCTTCAGGCGGGGAGGGCACCACAGCAGCAGATTAAATCTGCCGCCATGTTGCCCACTGCCACCGGAAGTTCCGCTGCCCCCCTCCCCCCCACTTCCTGTCACAGTCTCGACCAGGGGAAATGAAGGAGAGAGAGGAAGAGGCCCCACCTCTCCCTCATTTCCCCTGGCCAAAACAGCCAGGTAGCAGAGGGGGCTAGTGGCACGAGGGAGAGGCAGGCTCTCTGCCTGCTTCTCCCTCTCGGCAGAAATGAGGGAAGAAGCAGAGGCCCCACCTCTCCCTCACTCCGTGGATGCCCCCCTTGCCTGTCAGCTTCTCGGCCAGGGGAAATGAGGGAGAGGCGGGACCTATGCCTCTCTCTCCCTCATTTCCCCTGGCTGAGACTGACAGGCAGCAGGGGGGGCACGGAGTGTGGGAGAGGCAGGGCCTCTGCCTCTGCCTCACTCCTGCTGCCCCCTCCACTGCCTGTCAGTCGGAGTCATCCGGGGGTCCAGCGCTTGGGGTCCCCAGCTCCTGGTCACTGTCAGGCCGAGAACTGGGGACCCTGAGTACGGGGGGGCCCCAGGAGCAGGGCCCGGGGCGGCCTCCCTGAGCCACCCCGCGGTAGGGCCAGGCCTAGTCAGGCCAGGATCTGAGGATCCCGAGTGCAGGGCCCCTGCAGGAGTGGGGCCCGAGGCAGCCACCCCGAGCCACCCCATCGTCGGTGTGGCCCTGATGCTGCTTCAGGGCCCTGAATGACTGCTCCACTGCACATTGGGCAGCACTCAGGTGGCCATTGCAGACATGCTGTTCCAGGGTGTTGGAGGCCACATACGCTTTCATGTGCCACAGGGTGAGTGGGTAGGTAGAATCCCCCATGATGACAGGCCTCATCTGGACACCCCCAATCATGGTGGTTGTGATGGGCCCAAATTCTCTGTTGTACATCCTCCTATAGAGTGGTGATTGTAGGAGAATACAGACATTGTGGTTTCAGCCAGACCACCCAGTGAGGACATCCATGAAGAGACCCTCATCATCCATGACCACCTGGGGTACTATGGAATGGAAACCCTTGCGATTCCTATAGTCCTCCATGGTGTGGGTTGGATATATGATCGCAATATGGGTCCTGTGAACCTGTCTATGGCCCCAATGCAATTTGAGAACCCTTTCTGATGGAAGTCCTTCATCACTGTCGGGGGGGAGGGGGGCGGGGGGGTGTCCAGAACTGCACCACCAGCTCCAGCATGCTGTCATTCAAGACTTCACAGACCTCCACAAGGATGCCGGATAGGGTGGAGATACCAGCTCCGCATTGCTGCACCACTTTGCAGCAGTTGTTTGGGGTTGCAAGCTTCCATACCACAATGGCCATCTTGTGTTCAACAGTGATGGGTGCTCACATTGCTGTGTCCTCCTGCTGCAGTTGGGGTCGTAGAAACCTGGTGATTTAGAGAATCAGCCTCCTGGGAATTCTGAAATGATCCCTCCAGTCCTCATTTCCCCAGGTCTCCATTATCCTGTCCCACCGGTCGTGGCTCCATTCTCCCACCCAGAGTCGCCTCTGGGTGGGTAGGGTGAGGTGGGTCAGAGTGGTGATGTCCCTGGCAAGCAACCTGGCAGGTTGCATCAACTCCTCGAGCAATGCATTGCAGACGTGTGGTGCAGTGAGGCCCTCCACCACAGGAGCTCCCTGTGCTGGACTGCTGGAGTCCTGCCAGTAGTGAGGCAGGTGATGGAGTGGAGGAACAGATGATAGTGATCCTCCAACTCCAGAAGGTGGCATTGAACAGACAGCTGAGGAGCTGGCTGGCCTCTAAGGTAGTATTTAGTAGGTCTAGCAGCTGCACTGTACCTGCTAGGTCCATGTCTCCCTGCTTGCCTTTCATGCCACATGGTAACAGCTTGGCACCACTATTTTCAGTCCCCTGACTGGTGTTTTGGTCTTGAGATTGGCTGCACTGGGTTCATGTCTGCCTTCTTGCCGCTGGTTTGTCACGTGACACCAGGGCACCTGCTCATTGGTTGGGACAGTCTGTACACACGCACAGATCTGTGCCTTCTGCAGGGATGGGACCATGTAGTGATACCCCAATGTGGCAAGTCACATGCGACTGTGTGTGCCCGGATCAATGGGTGTCCCCGGGGGCCCCTGTATCTTGAGAACCCATGTGGGATTTGCCATCGTGGGGGGGCTAGTGCCCCTGATCAGGGTGTGAGGTGGTCTTGAGTTTGAAGGCCCCCCTTTGGGTGCGTATGTGTTCATTTCTCCCCTCAGGGGCTGCTTGGGATGGGGGAATGGGGTCCCAGTGCAACATGTTTGCACAGGGTTTCCCCTGTCCAGCTGCGGACGGTGCTCTATGTGGTCTCATTCCTGCTTGCTGCCTGTGCACCTTGGCATCTGCTCCAAGGGGGATGGCAGTTCCCAACAGATCCCACCCTGTACTGCCAGTTCTGCAGGCCTCTTGGGAGGGCCTTTCCCTCCTTCCGTTCCCTTCCCCTCTTCATTCTGGGCACATGATGGGGTCTGCCTTTTGCTCAGACGTGGTGACTCGTGACAGGGTCCCTGGGGCTAGGCGTGTGCTGTCATGCATTTGTCCTTCTGTGCCAACCCAAGGATGTACGAGTTGCCATGGACTAGCTATGTGCCCATGGCCTGTGGGAAGTGAGGGGTTAAAGGCTGCTGTAGTGATGTTCCATTGCCATGGTACTTGAAGTGGGGGTCCTGTCTATGTGTGGGCTCCTGGGTGGGGTGTGGTGGTCTGAGCTCGGCGGGCTGGACTGGGGGGTGATGATTTCTCTAGCATTTAGAGACAAGATAGACAGGCAGGTCCATGTGTTCCTGAGCCAGTCATTTCCTGGGGCAGGGGGGAGGCACGTTTGCTGGATGTGCACCTGGTTACCCCACCCGCACAGCTGTCTGTCTGAAGGCAGCCGATATTGTGGGTGTGTGGAGCACTTGTTTCAGTCACCTGCACACCTGCTCTGGGGCACCAGAACACTTCCTGTCCATCTGAAAACACCCAATGTGCTTGCTCCAGCTTATGTTGGATTCCGGCTCACAAACCCATTTATAACATTGCCATATTACTCTACCGTAGGATAGCTGCCTGTCTATCTTGTCTCTAAATGCTAGAGAAATCATCACCACCACCACATGTAAACCCTTTTAAAGTTTTTTGCATGAGAAATTGCCTTTTTTTTTTTTTTTTTTTTTTTAAAGGAAAGAAAAAAATTGGAAGATCAAAAATTCTTGACGTTGGTTTATTTTATTTTGAAAAAAAAATCATAACCGGTCAAAGGCACTGTCAAAATGTCAAAATAGCTTCAAGATATTCAAGATAGCTTCAAGATGAACATTAAGGATAAATAAAGAATAAGTAAGCCCCATTACTTCTTTGCAAACAGACAGCCACATATCTGATAGGTAAACATTGCTATTTTATTTTTAACATAGCTTTCCAAATCTTGTACAGGAAACAATCTGTGATCTTCTATTAGAATCTGATGGGCAGAAACAAGTCTTTTAAGAGAAACCATGATTAGAGGCTGGTGCCATACATGAGACTTCTACGTGTGAAAATATCTAGGCTCAAATCTAGGGCTAAATGCTAATTGGTATTACATGAGGGAAAGAGGGACATGGGTTCACCCATAGAACTGAAGTTTTGTGTACAAATGTGTATGAACCTGGTCCCAGGTAGAATACTGCCACTAGCGTGGCCAGAGCAGAATGGGGAGAAGTCAATTCTCTCCTCTCCCTGCCCCCCCTTCTTGCCAGGCAGTACGTGCAAGCATATGTAGGGGAACAGCAATCATAGACTGTCTAGCTGCTTCTTCGTTGCTCTGAACCATATGTTGTCATTTGCATGAGCACAAACTGATTGTAAATAAGCTACTATCCGGTAGTGTTTCACACCCTCTTTGCCCTGGTATAAATGTAGGATGTGGATGAAGCTGACTCTTGGGGATGGGTGAACAGAGCAAAGTTCGGAAATTCGGTTCAGTTCGGTTTGGTTTGAAATTCGAGTTTGGAAATTCGGTTCGGTTTGGTTTGAAATTCAAGTTTGGTTTGGAAGTTTGGTTCGGTCGACTGAACAGACCAAGTTCGGTCGAATTCCGAACTTCCGAACCAAGTTCGTCCATTCAAAACCAGTTTTTTTGGTGTGTGTTGCCACTAGGGCTGGACAAACAGAACGGAGTTTGGAAATTCGGTTTGGTTTGAAATTTGAGTTCGGTATGGAAGTTCGGTTCGGTCGACTGGACAGACCAAGTTTGGTCTGAACTCCAAACTTCCAAACCGCATTCGCCCATCCCTAATAACTCTACCTTTTCCTACAGCAGGTATGACAAAGTGTCTCTTTTTTTGCATATACCCTAACATCTCTCCTCCCACACATTTTCCCTCTCTGCCCCATGCAGGCAGTATGGACTCTATCTCTGCTCAGGTTCCAATTTTTTGTACGCTCCTAGAAGTGCTCATAAGAGGAAAGACTCAAGCTGATCTGACGTTTGGTCAACATTAATTGATACTTTGATCTCTGGTTTCACCCTAGTCCTTCATGAATATTTTTCAAAGTGTGTAATGTAAATGGTGGTTGGTTTCTTCTCTGGAGGCAAGGCCAGACTTGAAACAGTATTGTGTGTTATAGGCTGGGATTAAAAATGCACTGGCAAGATCTGCTTGGGGAAGCTCTAGGACAGTGTCTGCTTACACCATCCTGGATTGAGATCTAACTAGTACTATTGGGCCCTGGCTCTCATGTGGATCAGATTTAAATGAGAGAAAGTGAAATTGGCAAAAATGATGTCTGAGACAAGCAAGTGCTGTTAATTCCTCAATTTCATAAGCATGAGAATTAATCCCCTGACCCGTCAAAGAAAAAAAATAAATAGGAAAAATGATATGCAAGATTGTCAGACTCTGTCTCAAGAAGACTTCAGAATGAGTTAGTATCAGGAGAAAATCTCCATTATCCCCAAGTGCTTCCATGAGAGTTTTATATCAAGAGAAAATGTATCATTTGGGGAAACCCCCCCCCCCAAAAAAAAACACAACAACATTGATTCATTTTCAAAATATTTGATCAAAAAGTACTGCATGTATGATATATTGTCCTGCATGTAAAACATATGCAATGTGTAGAAATTTGGCCAGGTTATACATTGTAAAATTGTATGGTATGAATTGAAACTAGGAATTATTTAAAACCTATCCAAAATATATTATGTGAAATAGAGACTTTAAATGGTTTAAAATGTATTTAATTACTTGCAATAGACTCCAGAGTGGAGTCTGGAACAGAGTGAATAATGGGTTTATCCCGTTTTTCTGTGCACAAATTGTCCTTGAGCTGAGGTGTTTAATTTAAAAGAAAAAAACTACAGAAAAAACAAAGTTAATTGATATTGATATATCATTTTGCATGGTCAAAGCACAATAAATGTTAATGCTCACCATGGGCAAAAACAGACATGACGCTAACCATCCTTTAACCACTCTTGGTGGTCATTTATGCATGTTTCAGGGCTGCATAGGGCACCAATACAGCCCTGCAACATGCATAAATAACCACCAAGCGTGGTTAAAGGGTGGTTAGCGTCATGTCTGTTTTCACCCCATGTTGCTTTTTATTTGTATTATAGTTGTGTCAACTGAACTTGGGACCACATTATGCAAAATAGTGTATGTTCTTACTACTTTGAGGTTAGACCATTTTGCAGAATGCAGGTGTGCCCAAAATGTTTCTGAAATTTACAGTCTCATCAATTCCCATTAATATGAATTGCCATGGGATGAGGCCCTTAGATGTAAATTAACTGGGGCACAGAGCATGTGTGTCTTTATATTTTATACTCTGTGTTAAAAAAAATGATTCACAATAAATGAATAACCAAATTTCATAGTCACAGAATCAGTCACCGGGCCTAGACTGAGGTGAATAGGGTAGCTTGCCACCGTTGCACTGATTTATGTTCTGTTAACATTGTTAAAGTTATCTCTTTGACCATAAAGATAAGAAGCAGGCTTTTTAAATATGTATGTATGTATGTATGTATGTATGTATGTATGTATGTGTATGAAAGAGTAAGAAAAGAAGAGGGTGCCTTCTGTGGAACTTGCGTGCATCCTGCAGATGTTGAACCTCTGTCCTCCTGTAGCTTAGGTTGCTTTATATATGTAAAATCAGACAAATGTAATGATATTTGCATTGTGCTTGGGTAAAGAACACAGAAGTTGCTATATTGGATCAGACTATGTTGAAAGGTAATTTTTATTATTATTTTTACAGTATAGTAAGTGAGTGACAGTTTACATGTTCATACAATTTCTAGCTACAACCTGATTAAATTATTGTCTAATTTGCAAGTATCACACAAGTAATAAAGAAACGAGACCACATTCACACCTGCCACTCCGTGTAGATTTTGGCTCCAGGAGAGAACCAGAAGCCAAAACATGTGTAGGGTTTGTCCGGTGCAAAAGCCCTCCCACCCTGGACGGCTTTGCCGGCGATCACACGGAAGATTACAGAGCTGGATTTCCCTGCTCTCCCATCTTATGGGTGATCGCTGGTAAAGCTGCACAGGCAGGCTTTCACACCGGACAAACCCCACGCGGGTTTTGGCTTCTGGATTCTTTCCTGGAGCCAAAATCTGTGCAGACCGGCAGGTGTTAATGTGCCCTCAGTCCCATGAATGGAAATAGCCTAGTTTCTCATTTCTGGCACTATCTAGTTCCCATTACTGATGAAGGAACGTGAACATTTCCTCATAGATGATGATAATAATAATAATAATAATAATTAATAAAATCACTGTGTATGCGAGAAATGGCCATCAGGGCCATTTTGCACATATGCAGTCCTTTCCCAAGATGGTATGAGCAGCATCAGCACCATTTTGGAAGGGGTAGCTGGTCTGCACATGTGTAGAACAGCTGCCCTTTTCCCAAAATGGTGCCGACACTGCTGGCACCATCTTGGAAAAGTGCTGCGCATGCACAGTGATTTTTAAAAAAAACAAGATTCTTACAGGATTCTTGAAAGCCTAAGCGAGATCATCCTGAGATCTCACTAGGGTTTTTCAATTCTCATGAGAATTAAATTAATTCTTGTTTCAGCCCTAAGTCTGTATATTCTATGTAGGCAAGCCATACACCCCTCTGGATGCTCTGCTCCACAGTAGGGGTTTGCATCTGTAATGTTTCCTATTAGTTATGAAAATGAATGGAGCCCCATTCGTGTTTGTAACAAATGTTTTGAAAACGGATGAATAAGCAGACGATTATAGTTTGCTTTCATCCATTTTATTTAAAAATAAAAAAATTAAATTAAAAAAGCCTGCACAAAATGACTGCCAAAGCTGTTCTGCACAAGCACACCCTTTCCCAAAATGGTTCCAGCAGCGTTGGTGCTATTTTGTGAAAGGGCAGCTGGCCTGCACATGTGCAGATTTTTGTGATTTTTAAAAATTTATTAATATTTTAAAATTTTGTTATTTTTTAATGTTTTGAATTCAAAATTAAATTTATAAAATCAATTTGCATTCGCAAAATAGCCACCAGACAATTCTGCAAAGGTGCACCGTTTTCCAATTTGGCACCATTTTGGGAAAGGGCTTCACATGCGCAGAACAACCTGATGGCCATTTTGCGCATCTGCGGTGATTTTTAAAATTTATTTTAATAAAATAGATTTAAAAAACCCAAATAGTAGGGTCATTTATGACCCCCCCTCCCCCCAACAAAAAATGAATGGGTTTTTGTAAACGACAATGAAAGCTAAAATGAAAACCGTAGGGGTACCTTCTGCACACACCTAGTCTACAGAAGCCGGTTGGTACACAGATCTGGCCCCTGACAGGTGTAAAGATCCCCACTGTAATAGGGTAGGCTTGATCCGGGATGAATTTTTGCAGGACCAGACCCCTCACAGCCAGCCCAGTCCACCTCTTATTACATGTCATATTGTTTATACAATCAGATTATATACTCAGTGTCTCATTCACATCTCATATCTGCACGAGATCCCATCTGGGGTGGGAGGCTGTCCCACCCATCCTTCTGTACACTCCCAGCCCTGGGGCCCTCAAAGCCAGACGATGCCAGCCATGTACTATATTTACTACTACAAAGTGGGGCCTCCCAGCGCTCTTGTTTGTCTCTAGTGTCAGCTTCTCCGCCTACACCCAGTCCTGGGCTCCTTACAAGTGGGTCACCACCCACTAATTTGGAACTCTCTCCTTTCAGTTCATTAGTCCTTACCCAGGACTCTCATGTTTTGGAACTTTCCCCACTGTTCTCTCCAGGGCATTTCAACTCTCCTTCTAGCTGAGTATCCTCACTGAGAGGCTCCAACCTGAGCACAGCCAGCTGCAGACTGAGTGCCTCAACCTCCTTTCTTAACTGCTTACAGTCTTGTCTCAGATTTTCCTTCACTGTTGGACTCTCTCGCAGTGCTTCCCCTCTATCATTGTCTGGACTTCCTGGTACTTCACTTCCCTGTTTCCTAGGGCGTAGAAGCTGGTTCTCTGTCTGTATATTTCAGGTCTCTCATCCCCATTCTCTGTTTTTACACTTGACAAGTACTCGAGATAATACCAGGTATTATAAATGCTAGAGTTTTGTAATGTGTGAATGCATTATTCCTTTTATGCAGTGAAATTTTGCTGCATAAAAGTGGAATAGTGTGTTCACACATTACAGAACTCCAGCATTTATAACACTCGGTATTATCTTGAGCAGTTATAAGAACCTATTTTTGGCATGTGTAAAAGCGGCAGTCTCACACTGGCGGTCTCTATTTGCATCCCTTTGTTGATGATGGCCTTACTCTTACCTAAAATGGGTACAACCCCCCTCCCTCGCTGTATAATCAAGGGCCAGTAAACTTGGACTAGGAGGACTTAAAGGGACAGGCCTCACTGGTGACCAAGGGGCCGGCAAACGTGGAAAAAGGGGAGCTTGAAAGGATAGTAGGGATGGGTGAAGGCGGTTCGGTAGTTCGGTGTTCGGCCCGAACTCGGCCTGTTCGGACAACCGAACGTGAATACAAACACGAACATACCGAACGGAACCGAACGGCGAAATGGCGAACATACCGAACATATCCGAACACCGAACGACGAAATGACCAAACAGTTCGTTCAGTTCGAATCGTGTTCGGTTGTGTTTGGGTGGCTAAAATGTGGTCTTCTGTCAGGTCACTGGAAGGCCAAATGTAGCAGGGAGGGGGAAGTCATTTGACTCAGCTAGGAGCAGACTTCCAGGCACCAGGGGTGGAGGGTGGAGAGTGGCTTGGAGTAGCAGCCAGCCTG
>QEPC01008849.1:1930350-1947167 GCA_003113815.1 Sphenodon punctatus
GGGCCGGGCAGGACAGGAGGGGGGGAAGGCAATGAGCGTGGGGGCAGGTAAGGTGGAGTTAACTCTGGGGTCAGGGAAGGTGGGGGAACTTAAGGACAGGTGGGGGCAGGGCAGTCAATGACGACGGCAGCGAGTGAGCATAACGCTGGTGGCGCTATTACCTGGGTGCATAATAGGACTCACGCTGCTTGGCCTCGGCTACTCAGTCTTGAGTTAATGTAATAACTAAGCATATTTTTTGGCATACAAAGTATGCCATGAGCAACACATCACAGCAATAATTTTATGATTAACATACAATAACAGTAATGTAAAAGTAAAAAAAAAAATTTAAGTGACACAGAACAGTGGGGATTTGAACCCGCAGAATGACACCTTCAAATTGTACAGCAAGCAGGAACCTTAACAACTATGCTAGCATGCCACATTGGTTTTGTAGGAGTCAAGAGATACTCCAACAGAGTTCTGTTGTTCTTCTGACTTCTTCTAGACTGAGGAAGTGCGGAATGAGGATTGTAATTGTAACAAACTCTTCTGTATGGACTTCATTCCTTCAACTTTCTGTACTGGTTCGATGATGTCTAAAAAATGACTCAGTCAGCCAATACACAGGTCACCTTAAACTCTCACCAGGAGTTTTGCTCCAAAAACTATAGTATGGTGGTCAATTTACGTTTACATAAAAGATCAATTTACCATTAAATAAAAACACCATTTTTATTTAAACAGACCATGTACATGCATGTATGTATTTAAGAAGAATGGGCAGTGATTGCGGCACAGAGAGACACAACACCAGCAGTCAGCACAGCACACACATGCGCAGCAGTGATGCAGCACTACATACTCCCTTTGCGGAACCACGATAAATGCTCATGACTGTCTCTCTTATATTAAATTGGCGGAAGGCAGGAAAAGGCCGCCAATTGTACATGACAACGGTGACGATCAGAAAAAACAGTAAAGCACATAAATGCTGCATCTGCAGATTCTTATAGCAGCAAATGCAGAATCACAGAGGTACCGGGTAGAATTCCATGGGGTGCAACGTGGGATGCCGAGGTTTAGGAATGGAATTGCAGCACGGTAAAAGCTCCTGCCGCATCACCTCTAGTCCAAACACGACCAAACTGTTTGGTCGTTCGAGAGTTTGGTTCGGATGTTTGGTTTGGACATCGGAACAGACCAAGTTCGGTCCGAACTCCGAACATCCGAACCACATTCACCCATCCCTAGTCCTGCATGAGGAAGGCGTTCTGGGCCACTATCTCTTTAGCCATAGCCTTAAGTGCCCACAGGTCTTCTGGGCAGCCCCCTTTGGCCTGTCCCAGTCCCTCTCTTTCTATTTGGGACCAGCTGGAGAGCAGCCTTTGAGACTCCAGTCCCCAGGACTCCAGTTTCAGGGCCCCCTTGATTATCCCTCTCAGTTGTCACATTCAGCACCATGGTCAAGGCCCATACTGAGAACTCTCAGGCAGAGATGTGTCTCTGGCCACAGTCAGACACAGACTGCCCTCTCCTCAGCCACCTCTCCTCTTATATAGCTCCAGGGGAAATAGCTAGTCCTTCAAGCTAGCAGCTCTTAAAGGGACAGTACCCTGCCCTCCCTACTGTCTCTTAACTGAGTTTTCTCTCCTGCTTCAGCGCTGACCCTGGCTGGTTTCACCAAGCTCTTTACCAGCTGATCCAGTCAGTTGCCTGGTGCAACCCAGCCTCTCCAATCCTGAGGCTGGTGCCCTTGGAACTCTTAGAGGGGCAGCAGCTTGGGCAGACTGCTCCCTGCAACACCCACCCATACACTAACCTATAATCCAGTTTGCTTGTGTGGCTCTATTTTTAGATTTGTTATACACTGCTATTATAAAAGAAATCACAGGGATGTTTAAAGGTTACGTGTTTGTCTGTGCCAAGCCCATTCAAAGGGGCATCAGACAAATTAGAAACATTTCCCTCTAGGGGAAAGACTCAGGAGACTTGTATTGTCTGAGAAATAATGAGTCATCAGGTCCTGGAATGGCAAGGACATTCATCCCAAATCTCTGATTTGGCTGCCTGTGATCAACGGGCTGAATGAATGAGGATTGCTCCTTTTATGTTTGCAGATTGGGAACCTTGCCTCTTGCCATTCCATTAGGGCTGAAACGAAAATAGAATCCCCCCTCGATGAGAATCTCACCAGACTCAAGAAGGGGGGTCAAGAACTCAGATGATCTTGCCCTCAGCAAGATCTCACGAGCAGCCAGCAGGTAAGTGTACCAGTATTTTACTGATCCCTGGGGTGGGGGGTGGTTTAACCCCCCCCCACCCCACGGATCACTCTACCTCCCCACCCAGGGATTAATGCCATTGCCTCCTACCTTGAGCTCCGGGCAGCGGTGGTGGCAATCCAGCGGCTTCAGCGCTGGCTGTGGCTGCCGGCTTCAGCACACTACTAGGCCTTCCAGGAAAACCCGGAAGTTCCCTGGAAGGCCTAGTAGCGTGCTAAAGCCGGCAGCCACAGCCAGCACTGAAGCCGCCGGAGTGCCGCCACCGCCGCCTGGAACTCAAGGTAGGAGGCAATGGCATTAATCCCTGGGTGGGAAGGTAGGGTGATCCCTGGGGTGGAGGGGTGTTAAACCACCCCCCACCCCAGGGATCAGTAAAGTACCGGTACACTTACCTGCTGGCTGCTGCAGTGCTGGTGCGGGCTCTGGGTTGCTGGTGGCGGCCCGGAGCCCGCACTAGGGGACTCAGGGGAAATTATTTTTGGTGTTTAAATCCAGGCTGGGCAGGGTGGGTGGGGAGTGTCCCCCCTTCCACCCGCACAGCCTGGACTCAGGGAGGGGGGAGGTTTTTGTTTTTTCCCATTGATTTCAATGGGGACAGTTCACCCTTCCAACCATGCAGCCTGGACTCAGGGAGGGAAAGTGTTTGTGTTTTTGTGTGTGTTTTTTTTACATTGCGACCATTCATTTGAATGGTCACAATGTAAAAAATCTGGTACGGGGGGAATCCGGCAATTTACCTGGATTACCAGGTTTAATCCGATACTGCCGGTACACCCAATACTGGCAGTATCGGATACCGGTAGATCCGGTAGTCCCACCCCTAGTGATCAGGGGGGGAAAAGTTGCCTCCTGACCACCCTGACCCCCACCCAGCTCCCCTGCTTGCCCAGGAAGTGAAATTCTGGGTGGGGGCCTGAGGACCTAGCAAGGAGTCTAGTTGGGGAGAGGGTCAGGAGTGGAGTACTTACACTCTTGAGTGGGTCCCAATAAGTGTGGCTTCTTCCTGGGTAAATATGAAAAAAAGAAGAAGCTGAGAATGCTCAGAAGGGCCTGAATTGTCTCTTCTGGGTATGCTCAGCCCTTTTCAAAGATGGCTCTGGCAGCGTTAGCATGCTTCAGGCACCATCTTGGATGCGGGAAGCTCATTGCCCAGAACTTCTGAACATGCTCAGAACAGGCCGACCTTTTCAAAAATGGTGCCTGCAGTGTGCTGATGCTGCCAGCAACATCTTTGAAAGGGCTGAACATGCCCAGGAGGGATGATTCTGAGCATGCTCAGTTCCTTTTTTAATTTTCATACTTACCAGTCTGGGAAGAGCCCATGCTGATTGGAATCTACTCAGGAGGGTATGTAATCCACTCCTGACCCCCTGCTAGTTTTCCCACTAGGCCCCTGCTACCCCTCCCAGCCTCCTGCCCAAAAGTTCCCTTCCTCGGCAGGCGTGGGGCCTGGGGGTGGACAAAGACTTGCCACCTACTCACCTCCGGCCACTTGGCCCCCCACCCAGCCTTTCAAGACTCAAGCAGAAAATTTCAGTCCTACATCCCATGTTATAACCAAATTTGCTCTATAAGGAAGTATGTTATGATGAGGATGTAGTGTAATTCCATGACCTCAGAAAGCAACAAAGATATGCAAAGTAAATTGGATATCAACTGAGTTGTGACTCCCCATCCACAGATGGAGTGATCTCCCTTCAGGTCCTGAACCACAGTTTTGGAATCTGTGGCATAACCAAAGTAAGCAAGAAAAAAAATTAGGCCTAGTAAGATTTTGATCACAGTCTGGAAGTGGGGAAATTAAAAGTATCATTCATACTCAGATGGCTATGGTGTCCAGAATCTTGCGAGCAAGAATGTGAATTTCAAATAAATCAGTTTGTAACTTCTCAGTCAAAATATATCCTGTTCACCTTCTGCCTGAAAATCTCAAAATCAAAATAGAAAATGAATATTGTAACTAATATTGTCTGCAGTTTTTGGCTTGATTAAACTGAGACAAAGAAGCTAAACTACTGGCCTAAACTGATACAGTGAATCAGTTGTTGCAGAAAAGAAAATAACTTGATAACTGACTCGCATCTTCTGCTCTAGCCTCTAGACAACACTCTTTAATGTCTTTAAAATGAAATGGAAAAGAAAAGGGGGAAAGGGAAATATGGCTTTTGAAAGCTCCATGAAAAACACATTGAAAATATCCATGCACTATGCAAGCTGCTGGAATGCTCCACCTGCATTCAACTGGCGGATGTTGCTGCATCCAAGTGTGACACACTGGAACCTTACACCAACATGCACATACGGACAGCCACAAAACAATGGTGTGGTGCAGCTTGTAAAGGGATCCCTCAACAGTCATCACCTGACGAGTGCTGCAGTTTGAGATTAGCAGGGTCACCAGGGCGGGGTGGCTTTGACTAGAACAACAGCCTTGAAACATATTTGGATAGTTAAAAGAGCACCTCAATGACAATGCACATAAATTTTAATCTGCTCATAGCATCTGTGTGACAGATTATACATTGGAAAATGAGAGAGAAAGAGGGTGAGACTGTGAGAGTGCTGTTTGCTTTCTTTGCTTGCTATCTCTTTGCTAGAATAGAGACTAAATTTCAAGTCTCATGAGGAAAATGCCAAAAACAAAACTATATCTATAGTTGCATTTATATATATATATACATAAATAAATCATGCACACGATCTTCTGCTCGTAAATCATCCCAATAACAAATGAACACGGAGGTATTCTCTAATCATGCTTCTTAACAGGTTGGCATCCTTCATAATATACTGATTACTGAAGAGGGGGGAAACAATAACCTTATCCACCAAATCCTGTCTGATCACAGCACAGCTGCATTTTCTCAAGACCTGCGTCCTTCTTGAGAACCGGAAAAGTCCTTTTGAGCCCTGGGCTGATATACTGTACCATCTTTTGTGCAGCTGTAATTCTGACATGGGGAGCCAACTTGAACTTCTGTAATCCTCAGCCCCAGACACCTCCAACGCCTGAGACTGTGTTTTTTTTTTCCAAAGGTTTTTCAGCTGTGCTGTTGAGAAAGTCACTCCATCCAAAGGGGAAAAAAAAGTAAAAAGAAAAAACATCTGTCTGCCTCCATCCAAGAGATTGTTTCTATAGCTGTAACATTTATAAAAGCAAAAGCAAAAAAAAAGAAGTTATTTTTCTAAGACGGTCTACCAATGTTTTTCAGTTCCTTTCTCCTTTTCTGTGATGGACACCATTTCCTGCCCCTACTTTTTAACCACAATATAACTTTTGTGGATATACAAAAATAATAAATACATTTTTTAAAATGGAAAAGATAATTTATGCAATCAACTGAAAGTCGACTCAGAATTGCACAATACTATTACATTTTTTCTAAGACATATATTTGGGGAGTGAGATGTTTTATGAATGGGTATACGGCTGACACATGAAACGCGTGGGATCTGTCTGAGTGCCTTGTCTGGGTCAGCTGTGACATCTGGCTCTTATGAATCTGGCATATTGTGACTCATTAATACACAAATAGTAATCCTTGATAGTATCCACTTGTGATTCTATTCGGGTGTTGTCACAAACAATGTCAAATTCCAGTGAACTGCCTGTTCTCTGAACTGTGCTGCTGTTCCAGACCCTTGGTTCTGTTCTTACAAAGAAGTCTTGTGTTGTCAAGACTCATGTGGTTCAGTACCAGTCATACATACTATGCTGTAGGACTTGACTAACGTGCCCATATATGATGTGAATGGAAGGTGTGCTTCTCAACACTGCTATAACGAAAGATGACCTATTATAAAACACTGTCCTTTTGTTCTTCCTTAATGTCTGCTTTTTAGAAAATTCCCATTTGTATGAGCAGTGTAGTGCAGGTTTGGAAAATCTCATTGACCAACTGAGTCTGTGGTTTGATGTGGGTACTTCATCTGTTGTTCATTCTGTCTTAAGTAGTTAATGATCCCTTTCTCCCACTGCGCTAATAAGTATGTGTGGGCAAGATGAGTCGCTTTGACCTTGACCTGCAACAATTGTGACAACTTCACTGTGTGAGGCAGCTTTGTAAAGAGGTCTTGATTTAGAGGTCAAGAAAATATGTTAGACGTCACAATCATGGCAGATGAAAGGCCATTGATTAATGAAACCTCTTCTGATGGTTGTGGGGTTGCCATTAATGCTCAGCATCTGGAATGAGGGGAACTTTGCTGACTCATCTTTCTGTGGAAAGGCTGTGACAAAACCAGCTATAGAAAACAAAAATCACCTACACCTCTGTTATAAGGAAATATGAGGAAAGACTTCTATTCCTGAAAGGATTCTACTCTAGACTGCTTTAATTGGGTGATTTCAGATGTTACGGGCGCCCGATTCACCACAGTGAATTCCCAGCAGTGGCGAACCGGCTAACCACCCCCCGTGGGCAAGAGAAGACCCAAACAGACATGACAGGAGCGGGACCACGGCAGGGAATCTGACTGGCAGACCACAGCCCGGGTGTCAGGAGGCGCCCAGTCCGCAGGGCTGCTGAGAGCTCTGCGGGGGTTTCCCCGCAGCATGCAAGCGGCTACAAGAGCAGACATGGGATGGCTGTGACAGCCAGGGGGCGGAGCTACGCTCAGTGCAGGGCTCAGGGAAAGAACACGCCCCAATGCAATCCCCATCAGACGAAACAGCTGTGAGCTCTGACCCCGCCCCTAACGCAACAGTGTGGCCAGGGACTGAGGCCTATATAAGACACCAGTGGGGCCTGTAGACCCTGCCGGTAATCGTTGGTGAGAGGCTGGCCCCTGGTTGCTTGGAGTTTTCCTTGGATCATTGTACCTTGAGTGAGAGAGAGAGTTCGTGTTGAGAGTGTCTGGATTCCTGTGTTTACCTTCCCTTCCCCTTGACTGAATCAGTGGTGAGTGTGTGTTAGTGAGTGTTTCCTAGTCTCTGTGTTTGTCTTGTCTTGTTGGAGTATAAGCGGTATCATCCCCATAAAGTTCCCTGCCCCTATACCTGATCCTTTTCATTGGTCCCGGTGGTGAAATCCTTGCATATCTAGAGTGAGTGTCCTTTCCCTCCCCAGTTGCATCCCGGTTCCCCCCTGTTCCCCTTCCCTTTTTCCCTGGATCCTCCTTTCCCTTCCTCACTAAACTTCACCTTGTCCTGGGCCCTGAGTATCCCCCTGAGTGCCTGGAGCCCTGGTATATTGTCTTACTTCCCCTTGGGGCAATTGGCTCACTGTTTCAGTCCCTATGATGAAAAGGGTTGCATTCTGAGTAAGAGGGAAAGCCCACCCTACAACCTGAGGGACTATATTTCCTTCCTAACGAGAATTGTTCCAGAGATTGAGCCACCCCTTTTCTTACTACCCTTGAATCCTCATGTGTGCTCCCTTGTTCCCCTTTACACCTTCCCCTCTCCTTCCCCTTTCCCTACTCACCGTGACACCGGGGCAGCGCAACAGACGTTACACCGATCCTGGGCCATGGTCAAAGCACCCGGAAGGCGCTGGGGCAGCTCGTCCCGGCTGCTGCTGCTGCTGCTGTCCCTGTCCCTCCACCGCCTTCATGTGCAGTACGACCACTGCCCCCTCCGCCTGCGCCTCCTCCTCCTCCTGCCTTGCTCTCTCGCCCTCCGCTGTCCTCTCCCTTCCACCTCGCTCAATCCCACCATGTCCCCCTGCTGCTGTGTGCCCTTTAAAATCTCCCTCCCCGGCCTGTGTTGTTGCTCATTACCCTTTGTTCCCGGCTGGGAATCATGTTGCTTGATTCTAGCCAGTGGTTGCCGTTCAGTCATTACTTTTTTTTGTTTCCCCATGTGAATCGCTTTGACCATGCTTTCGGAGATGGTCCGGACCGGAGCTCCGGAAGCATGGTTATTTTTGACCCCTGGTGGGGATTGACTGTGGTGAACACCTGGCACCCGCGAAACAGACATTCAGGGAGCTTTGGCCCCGCTGCGGGATTGACCGTGGTTCGCTGTGGTTGACTGTGATCTCATAACGTCTGAAAATACCCACTGTTTCATGTTTGTCACCTAAAATAAACTTTACTTCTCTCTCAAATTATTATTCAGGAATATGTACTATATTGCTTCTGAGAAGGAACAGGTCACTCTGAACAACAAATAGCTGATTTTTGGAAATCAAAATTCATTCTTAAAGTAATCCTTGTGAAGAATTTCGGATGTATTTGGTATGGTTTAAGCAGATAATACAAAAACATAAATAATGTTTGAGTTTCTATCACATTTTCCAGTTTGAGGCATTGAAATTTGGGGATATTAGGAACAAAATGAGTGTTTGCCCTATTTTTACTACTCTAACCAAAAGTCTGTGGAATGCTTGGCAATTTGATTATTATGGGCAGTGGGTTTATTTTTTGTAAAAGGGTAATAGAATATCTATTGTAATTAGAAGAAAAGCATATCCAGGTAGTGAACTGTTTGGCACAGTAACAGTGGATGAAAACAAATGAGATGGTGGCAAGTTGGCTCTCCAGGCCACCATGAGGAGGTCCACTGCAGCTGCCGCTCCTCAGATTGGTGGGGAGAGTAGTTCACATGAGCAGTCGCCACCAGTAATCTGGGCATGAGGGAAGCTGTCACAGGACCCTCCATGTCATGGGTCAGCCGAGGAGCCATCCATAGAAGATAGGACATCTGGACCCCTGCTACCCAGCAGGATCAGGCCACTGGGGAGAGCTGCTGCAAAACAGCTGATGGAGGGGCAGAGGCATTCTAATAATAAAGCAGCTGATGGAGGGGCAGAGGCATTCTAATAATAAAACAGCTGATGGAGGGGCAGAGGCTTAATAATAAACTTAAAGCCTATAGAATTATTGAGTTGTCACATTCCCTATAAGGAGTCGGACTTGGCATGATTAGAACAGGGCAATATTTTTCTATTGGAAAAGATCTTTCTTCAGTGTTTTGAATACTTTTGCTTATTTAGGCCCATTACCACCACTGGTGGCATCAGCAAACTGAACAGATGAATTATGTGGGGAAATTCCTTTCCCACTCTGACCCATGGTGCTATAGCAAAGTTGCACTGTGTCTGGTACTATTTTGGAGGTTATAGTAGTTCTGGGGTGCTTTGCGCAAAGAGTTGGGTGGACTACAATAAACTAATCAGCCCCGGCAACTAGCCCTCATAATTGCCCTGACCCCTGACCCAGAAGTCACTGTCGCCTCATAAAGTTTAATTTGTTCCACTGAAATCTGGCAAATTAAAATCAAATGTCATCATATGCCCATGTTTAAACAAACACCATCATATATCTGCAAATGCCCAAATTAAAGCAAATGCCCCCAAGTTGTACGCCCACAAATTCCCAAGATAAACCAAATCCAGCCTATTCCTTCATATGCCTGCATTAAATCAGATATCGATACACATGCTCTTTTCCAATTATACATACCCACACACTCCAGAACCAATTATACTCTTGCGTGGGTGCACACCCTTCCTCCCCCCATTCACACCCTCTCCCCCACCTACCTGGACATGTAGCTGATACCATTGCTGTCATCACCAGAAGCTGCCACCTGGGTTGTTCCACAGTCATTTTTGAAGCCAGTCTCTGAGAAATTGAAACTGTCTTAGCTTCAGAGTGCTGGGGAATCACTGCTGAAGCCGGGCCCCTGAGAACAGGAACTGTCATCTGAGGTGGATCGTGAGAACCCCAGAGAACCTCTGTTGTTATCAGATCCCCCCAAACCCAAATGTGTTGTCATAAGGGGAGCCCAATTAGCGTTTGAATTTTCCAACCAACTACTGGGGAGCAGTGCTGCACTCCCTCACTGTGGAAGTGCAGCACAGGTGGCAGCAATGGCTCTGCAGGTCCTAGACAGTGACCTACTGGCCAGTTGTCCACAGAGTGGCAGGAAATGGCTGCATGTTTAGCACCTGGCAGTAGCTTTCACAACTAGTACGGTGGATTGGTGATAAGTAGAACAGGTTGGCCAGCATTGCCCCTCTCCTTCCCCAGCCTGTCCCTATATACTATAAGTGCAGAGTGCAGGGAAGTACTGCGGAACAGAACTCTGTAATATACTTCTCACCCTGCAGGGAATCCAGCTATCCTACTGTAGCAGAACAACACAACTTTAACTGCTTCTGGAACCTTCCTTGATTACAAAGGAGATATCATAGGACTTAGGACCCATTGAAAAGGCCCATTCACATGAGTGGAAAGATTTAAATGGCTTAACTGGACTTTAGATCAAGTCCTTGGCCATTAGTTCTTGTTGTTTTATTTAATTTTAGCTGCAGTCTGCAGAAAGATTCCTAGAATATTGCAGACAACAGAGTCAATGGGGAATTAATTGTGCATATATCTGTCTGGTTTTATGGGTGTTTTTAAAAGAGCAAGGCTAAGGGGGCGTGTCAGTGGCCACTGAGTGGCAGATGGAGAAAGTGGGGAGGGATTTTGATGGGCAGTTCCCAGCATGGCTACCACAGCAGCCACCTCACACTCCCCCGGCCATGGACTATGGGGGAGGGGGAAGCGTGCCTGGCTGGCCTTTGAAATTGACATGTCCTGGCCATGAGCGCTGGGGAACCGGGCTCCCTCCCGCTCGCAGCCAGTCCCTGTGATTTGCAAAGGCTGTGTCCCCCACCCACAGTGCCTATGAGAGGGGCATCTGTCTGCTGGCATAAGTGTCCACCCCAGTTCATACGGACAGGGGATGTCTGTGTACCCGTTGCCACACACTTTTTTGGCTTGCCCCGCACGGTGCACCCTGGATTTCTCAGCAGTGCGCCATGACTCATGAGGGGCTGTGAGTTGGGTGCTGCATGGCACACTCCGTTGCTCCACCTTCAGACAGGTGGTCAGACAAGTGGCTCCTGGGTGGCCATGTGTGGTAGCATCTTGTTTAAAAACACCCATTGTTAAAGGATAGGTAGGATCACAATGTAGCATTCTTCATTAACTAAGAACAATTTGTAGCATAAAACGATTATCTAGGAGTTTTCCCATAATAGTGCCAAAACACATGATCAGGTAAACATGAGAAACACAAACAGAACGATAATTAATGTTTATGAATAAAAGGGAATGACTATGACTAGCACATTGGTTTTGTTTAATATCTTTGCATGGCAAGTAAGCCATAGTATTGCATTAAAAAGTAGTGAATGATTAAACTCTAGAACTGGAGAGGAACTGTATTTCAGAAGCATAATATATTGTTTTTAATTTCCATATTTCCCCTCCCCCACCTCACATCGAAATTAGTCTAAAAGAGTTAAGAAACCTGTAATGGATTAAATGTTTTACACATATGTGATGGAAAACTTGCTCTGCTAAGTTGAAAAGCAGCTTCTGGAGAACTTAATGTGGCTGTGGAGTCACAGGTGCCTGACCTCTTAGCCCTGTTACATCACTGTTGTGTATGCGTGGACCTCTTTCACCACTCAAGGCTGCCATATGGGGAGATCATATTCTGGAAAACAGAAATTTCCAGAACTGTTTGAACAGCATTGTGCCAAAGAAGATTCCCTGTGTCTCACCCTTTTATCCTCACACAGGAGCATTAAAGAACTAAACATCTCTCATTTCAACTTCCTCCCAACCTCACTTTTTTTGGCTCATGGATTATATCTTTTAGTAGCAGCTGTTTTTTCAGCTGACATTTAAACTCAGCTCACATACTTACGGTTGATTTCTAATATTTCTCTGGAAAAACACACCCTGTGTTGAATCCAGTACCTTTAAAGCATATTGGCATTTGATGGTTTTGAGAATGCTTCTATTACTAATTAATATTTACATTGATTAGTGGTTGTTTTGGGGAAGTACAGGGCTCAGGGGTCTGGTAATGGGATCTACAAGTTTTCTGTAGTAAGAGGTTGGTTCAAATCCAGCTCAAACCTGCAGTGGCCACGAAAGGTTATTAGCCTATAATAGCTATTTGCTGCTCTTAGTCCAGTGAACAGGTGTCCAGGTCATAAAAAGAAACAGAGGAAGGACACATTTGTGGTTAAAATACCAAACTAGAATTTAGGATTTCTTGGTTTAGTTCCCAGGTCTGCCACAGAACTGTGAGACATTTGGCAAATCAACTGTAATTGGGACAATTGTATTTTCTACCTCTTAGGAGTGTTCTGAGGATTTTATTTGTATTGTGAGAGGCTCAGGTGCTAGGACTAAGAGGATCTTAAAATACCTAGGTAGAGATTTAAAAAACACTACCTCAGTTGGCAGTCTCAGCTGCAGAGCTACAAACTGAATGGGCATAAAAGCAGTGACCTCTGCTCTCTCACCCTCGGTAAGTAGCTCTTCTGAGTCATAGGTGGTCCAAATGCAACCTTTCCCATAAATAGACAGATATAGAAGTGGTTGAAATTATTGAACTTATTGAAATTTTGAAAAACAAACATGTTCTACATCCTTTGACTTGCTCTAAATGGAATATTTTTGTCAAGGATGGCAAATTATCCTAAGTATTAAGTTCAGGACGAAACTACCACAAAGGCAACTGCTACATTTGCCTTCCTGGCTGCCATGATTCATAGCACCATGCTTTCTTAGTCTTGCCCTCCTGTTTTTGCTCTGTAATGCTTATGTATATGTATTTTTGCTGGAGATCTCCCTGTATGTTTTTATTGTGTATACTATATTTTATTGTTTACTTTTACTTATTTTTTCTGGCTATGGCAAAAGCTGACGCCTAATAATAAATTTACTTACTTACTTACTTACTTACTTACTTACTTACTTACTTACAAGTATTAAGTTGACATGAAAAATGTTTAAAGAAGAACTGTATGTAAAGCTGTTTCCTGTGACTTGACATTCTGAGGCAGCATGCCTTATGTAACGTGAAAGCCTATTAAATACGATATACACAGACAACACTGGTTCTCCTCTCACTCTGGGGAACTTAGTGGAGTTAATCTGAAGTTTCTGAGATCAGAATCTGGCTTGAAATGTCTACAGAAGAAGCCATGTGCTGTATTCCAAAGGCCAGATTTGATGTTGGACAAAGCTCTAAATATGTGACAATACATGAGCAACCACACCCCACGAGAAACACCATGGTTCTATTACAGCTTCCTCCTCATGCCAGGAGGTAGTAAATTGTGACTAGTTTGTTGGGATCAAAATATGACAACCTTCAACCTTTCAAATGCTCGTTCACTTAAACTCATGCCCAGCCTCAACCCCAAGTAACAAGGGTTGAGGTTGGGCAACTTCCCCATCCATCTATCTCAAGGACAGAGTAGGGCTGAAACTCAGTCCTTGCATTCTCAAATTTCTCAACAAGAATCAGGGTTCTTGGCTCATTCTTGCAAATGGGAGTGAGCTGAGAACTGCCTGGATTCTTGCCAAGAAAAGTGAGAATCTCGTAAACAGCTCCCACCCTATTTTGTTTAAAAATAAATGCTGGCTGACTGCCTCTCTGCATCCAGGACTGCTCCAGTTGCTGGGGCTGTCGACACTTGGCTTCTCTGCGGGGGAATGGGGGAAGCAAGAAAGAGGCTTCATCCCAAACTAGGGCTGTAACAGAAGTGCATGTGCACAAAACGGCCTCTGGGGACATTCTGCGCATGCGCAGTCCTTTTTCAAAATAGTGCCAGCAGCATCACCACCATTTTGGAAAAGGGCTGCACATGCAAAGAATGCTCCCTGTGGCCATTTTGTGTCTGTGTGGGTTTGGGTTTTTTTGTTTGTTTGTTTTATGAGTTATCTTGCAAAAGATCTCTGTGAGAGCATGAACTTGATTCCTGCTGTCTAAAGTCTTACGTCAACCACTTAACCACTGCACCACCCTTCATCTCCTTCAGACCTATGCTTGAATTTCAAACTCAGTCCCTAACTATATAAACAAGAGGCAAATCAAAATCATGTACCCAAATAATCTTAAACTTTGTGAAAGTTCAGAGCTTAATCTCATTTTAGTTCAGTTTCCCATCTGCAAAATGGAGCTACGTCCTTACCTCACAAGGGTGTTGGGAGATAACTAAGAATAAAGTGGTTTTCATGCAGGATTTTTGTCCAGTATCGCTTTGAAATATTAATTAATAATTATGTACCCAAGATATAATTCCAAATTCTCCTACCCTTCCATCCCAGATCATCCTCATCCTCATCCTCATTCCAGTTTGATGAAATGTACTTTGTAATGTAGCTGTATGCAAGTCAGACTGTCTCACCTTAATATGGATATGACAGAACCAGGAAAAGGTATGTAGAAAGGCAGCAAAGAAGGGCATCGAATGGTTTCCACATGAGGAAATACTAAAATGATGAAGGCTCTTTGGCTAAGAAAAGAGAGGACTACGAGAGGAATATATCAGAGATCTATACAATTATGAATGGTGTGGATAAAGTGAGGAGGGAAATGTTATTTATTATTATTGTAGAGTTAGCTTTCTGTTAAATAACACACAGCAGAAGTTTCTTCAGAACAGAACTTTACTAAGAGCTCAGAAGACATGCTTCCATACTGTACAGACTGCATGGGACAAGATGGAGGACAGAGAGAGAAGAAGAGAGGAGACGAGAGAAAAAAAACCTGTTTCATCCCCTGACCCTCCCCCTACTGGACAAACCCCATATTGAGCTTGCAGGGCTTGCAATGGGCTTTTACTTGTGACTGTTGTACATTCCAACACTCCTTCTCAATAGTCACTAGTCAAACCCACTAGGCTCATACTTCTTAATAGCTTGCGATGGCGTTCCCCTGCTAGTGGCTTCGTGAACACATCCGCTGTCATATCCTCTGTAGAGCAGTATTGCAGATCTATGAGTCCTTGTTCCTGTGAGTCTTTCATGAAATGGTATTTTACATCAATGTGCTTGGTTCTGGGGTTGATTCTTTCTGTTTGTGCCAGCACTATACATCCTTAATTGTCTTTCAGGATCGGAGTGGGTCTGTCCAATTTTTGCCCCAGATCATTCAGAAGCTGTCACAACCAGATAACTTCTTGACTGGTGTGTGTCACTGCCATGTACTCTGCTTATTATAATTATATGCATTTATATAGTGCCAGCGATGTACCTGGCGTTTACAAAGAACAAGATAGACATGGTCCCTGCTCAAGAGCTTACAATCTAAAGACAAGGGAAGGGGAGACAGGGAAGGGGAAAACAGAGGGCGAGGCAAGGGATGCAACATTCATGAGTATTCAAGAGCTCAGGTACATGTTCTTGGCTTGGTTACAGTAAATTGAAAGTTTGCAAACAACTGGTGGGGAATAATCCTGGGTGGGGATGCTTAGCAGGAGTTCAGAAGGGCCAAGTAGAATAGGTGGTTTTTAAGGAGGGACTTGAAGGCATGGAGGGTGGGGGCAAGGTGGGCGAGGGCAGGGAGGGAGTTCCAGGCGTGTGGGGTAACGAGGGAGAAGGGATGAAGGAAGTTGGCAGAGCAGGGGAGGCGTGGGAGGGTGGGGATGGAGAATGAGCGGAGTGCTTGAGTAGGGGTTCAGAGGGAGATCAGGGCAGAGAGATAAGGGGGAGCAAGGTTGTGAAGGGCTATGAACAGAGATAAGGGAAGAAAGGGGGGAGCAGGGAAGGCCAGTGAGGAGGAGGTTACAATAGTCAAGGCGTGAGATGACTAGGACGTGGATGAGAGTTTTGGCAGAGGAGACAGACAGAAAAGGGTGGATCTTAGCAATGTTGTGGAGGGAGAAGCAGCAGGATTTGGCAACGGAGTCAATGTAGGGTTTTATTTATTTATTTATTTTTTATTTTATTTTATTTATACCCCGCCCCTCCTGCAGCGCAGCCTGGGATGGCTTCCAACAATTTAAAATACAATAAAAACAATTTAAAACACTTATAACAATAATAATAAAATATTTAAACAGGGCTAAAATCATGAATATAACAGACAAAAATAGGTGGGGGAGCTAAAACCCCTCACCCTCCCCTCCCTCCCTCCCAAAGGTCTGGGCGAACAGCCAGGCTTTGCAACTTCACTGGAATGTCAACAGGCTAGGGGCTAGGCGAGCTTCCTCTGGAAGGGAGTTCCAAAGGCATGGCCTGGCCACCGAGAATGCCCTCTCCATTGTGGCCCCCCGCTTAACATGGGGGACCTCCAAGAAGGCACCCCCGTCAGACCGCAGGAGCCGCTCTGGGGTACGGAGGGTGAGGCGGTCCCTGAGGTATGAGGGGCCCAGACCGTGTAGGGCTTCATAGATCATCACCAAAACCTTGAACCTGGCTCGGCACACTATTGGCAACCAGTGCAGAGCTCAGAGCACAGGTGTAATATGCTCCCCACAGCCCGTCCCCGTAAGGAGACAAGCCGCTGAATTCTGCACTAGCTGCAGCCTCCAGGCCAGGAACAAGGGAAGCCCGCCGTAGAGCGTGTTACAGTAGTCTAGCCTTGAGGTGATGAAGGCATGGATGAGGGAGGCCAGGTCCGGACCGGAGACATACGGACGCAGCCTACGCACCAGATACAGCTCGCGAAAGGCAGCCTTAGCGACTGCCTCCACCTGCTTCTCCAGGCAAAGGTCCACATCCAATATCACCCCCAGACTCTGAACCTGTTGAGCTATAGGAGGGCGAACCCCCCCAACCAGGGGGGCCACTACCTCTTTCGCTCTC
>QEPC01008849.1:1959979-1997147 GCA_003113815.1 Sphenodon punctatus
GCATTGTACTTTATTTTAAATGTCCATTTACAACCTATAGTCTTTCTCCCTGTGGGCAGTGGAGTATGTGTTCACGTCGCATTGTCCTGCATGGACTTTACTTTTTCTTCAGCTGCTCTTACCCATTTTTCTGCTTCCCCTTCTGACATCTGCGAGATGTCCTCCCAGGATGCTGGCTCTGACAATTTACTGGTGCTGACTTTGTAATACAGACAAGTGGGGGGAATGCCTTTGTTAGACCTTGTCGACTGCCTCATTGACTGCCGGCTGTGTCTGTTCCTGCACTTCTGTTACCTTTGTGCCAATTTTGACTATTTGTTCAGAGGAACCCTTTCAGTGGTTTTGTCTGTGGTTGATTGTTCTCCTTCGCCTGGACCTTGGAGAGTTATCACACTGTTGCTTATGTTTTTCACAAAGGTCACACTGTTACTAATGGTTATTCTGTCTGTGCGTGGATCCAGGATCCTGTAGTCTTTGGAATGCTCACTGTATCCTATGAGAATGTCTTCTACTGCTCTGTTTTGCAGCTTGATATGTTTCTCCTCTGGTATATATACGTAAGTCTTACTTCCAAATATTCTGATGTGGCCCACACTAGGTTTTTGACCATGCCACAGTTTGTATGGAGTTTTTCTCACTGTTCTAGAATACAGCCGGTTTTGTAGGTAGCTATCAGCAACTGCTGCGTCACCCCAGTATCTTTCTGGTAGTCCAGAGTCTGTCAACATGCATATAACCATTTAGGTTAGCATTCTGTTTTTCCTTTCAGCTGTTCTGTTCTGCTCAGGTGTATATGGCACTGTCTTTTGGTGCTCAATTCCATGGAGTCTCAGGAAGTCCTCTACTTCCTTTCCTGTGAACTCACCTCCATTGTCAGTCTGCAGTGTCTTTGGGCTGTGCTGGAACTTTGTGCTCATCATGGTCACATAGTCCTGAAATTTGTCGAATACTTCATCTTTACTCTTCATGACGTACATGATCATGTACCTTGAATAGTCATCAATGAAAGTAATCATATACTGGTTGCCTCCTGGCATGGTAACCATCATTGGGCCACAGACGTCGCTGTGTACAAGATCAAGCAGTTTTCTGGCTCTGTTCTGACTCTTCTTATGAAGCATAGCCCTCATGGCTTTGGCTTTGATGCAACAGTCGCATTTCATGATCATGGGACACGCTGATATCTTAAGGTCTTTGGTCAACTGCTGTCTGTGCATTTCCTTGATGCTATCTGGGTGTCTATGTCCCATGCATTTATGCCATAGGTGGATGCAGTCATCGTGTGGTTTGTGCGCAGTGAGCTTCGTCTGTTCTTTTGCTGTGCTCAGATGGTACAGGTGCTCATCTGCAGTGGCTCTGGCCAGTACTTTTGTCCCACTTTGAATTATGCATTCATCTCCCTGGAAATGGATGGTGAACCCCCTCGCTGCCAGGTGCCTCACAGACAGGAGTCCCCCTTCTAAGTTGGGCACATAGAGCACATCTTTCATGGGTATGGTCAGTGTGCCTCCCTGTGATTGGTTGCAGTACAGGAATCCTTGTCTAATTCCTTCCGCGTTGATGCTTCTCCCATCTGCAAGGTAGATCCTTTCTTTACTGCTCAGATCCAGTCCTGTGAAGAATCCTTTATTGCTAGTTATGTAGCTCATTGCCCCGGAGTCTACACACCAATTTTGGGATGAGCTGTCTTGCGTTCCTCTGAAGCATCCACTCCATTGTTGAGCAACTTTGTTGTTGTTTGTGACTTTAGCCCTCTGCTTAGGTGTTCGTGGAGACAGTTTCTGCTGTTCTGCTTTCCATATATAGCAGTCTTTCTTTAAATGTCCCTTCTTTTTGCATCTGAAGCATACTCTGGTTTCCCTCCTAGGGGCTTTGTCTGAGGTTTTCAGTGCATTCTCATTACCCTGCTTTAGATCATTCTGCAGGTTATCCTTTCTGTGCTGGAATTCATCCGCAATTCTACCTTTAACAAATTCCAGCTTCAGTTCAGTCTATGGCCTTGTCTCCAGGGCATTGATGAGGGCACTGTAAGATTCAGGCAGGCTGCAGAGGAGTAGGGCTACCACATGGCTGTTCTTTATATCTTCTCCAATGCTGTGCAGCTATGCCACTACTTCCAACATGGCATTTATATGCTCCTGCATTTCACTTTCTTTGCCAAGCCTCATTTTGTATAGTTTCCTCAGTAGAAACAGTTTGCTATTCAGACTAGTTCTCTCATGCAGGTTTTGCAATGCAGTACAATACACATGCCTCTTGCTGTGGTCTCACTTCTTATATGGATTGGTTGGTCATCTTCTACCAATAAACTTATTGTAGCATTTGATAACCTGTCCTTTTTATCCCATTCCTCATGATTTGCTGCTGGTCTGTTCGTGGTAATCACCTCCCATCATCTTTAGACAGCAGCATTTCGACTTTAAACTTCCACAATTGGTAGTTTACATTGTTCAGCTTTCCTACTGAAAGTCTAAGCTCTGAGCTGCTTGCCATACTTGTTTCCCTCCCTTTCCCCTTCTGGGATTTAGGCCTTCTTATTCACAGTTAGTAGGCCTCTCTGTCTGGGAGTTTTCTTTCACAGTCTGCACTCCTTCTGTGCTGCTTCTAGTCTTCAAAATTGCCTTGAAGATGTCCTGGGACCATAACCTATTGTAGAGTTAGCTTTCTGTTCAATAACACACAGCAGAAGTTTCTTCAGAACAGAACTCTACTAAGAGCTCAGACGACATGCTTCCATACTGTACAGACTGCATGGGACAAGATGGAGGACAGAGAGAGGAGAAGAGAGGAGACAAGGAGAGAAAAAAAAAACCTGTTTCATTCCCTGACCCTCCCCCTACTGGACAAGCCCCATATTGAGCTTGCGGGGCATGCAATGGGCTTTTACTTGTGACTGTTGCACAATCCAACAATTATATCACATACTGCAAGAACTAGATACCATTCAATTAAATTATTAAGCAACAACTTTAAAACAAACTCAAGGAAGTACTTTTCTGCACAGTGTAAAGTTAACCTGTGGAAATAATTGCCATGGTATTGTGACAGGATCACACATGTCTGTGCAGGACTAGGCTCATGGGGTTGGAGTAAGTCACTGCAAAGTTGCTGCTCTCAGAGCAAATAGGGTCATAGTAAGTAACTGGCCTTTTAATGACAAAACATAGAAGTGTCAAATAAGGTCAGCTCAGGAGAGCCAGGTGAGTGTGGCTGTGTAAGTCAGTGAAGCCTCAACTTTGTACGGGTCAGTTGAGAAGCCTAAGGGGGAGACTACCAGGGAGAGGCAGAAAGCTGGTGGGGCTCAGGAGATAAGAGCTTGCTCTGGGCTGGGACAATCAGAAGGTCCTTGCTGGCAGAGAAAAGGCTAGGTAAGGCCAGGGGATAGGGCAGACTGGAGAACAGGTACATTGGCAACCTGGTAATATAAAGGTCTGTGGTTTCTTGAGGGAATGCTTGTGGTATGTGTATGTGGAGGATGGAGACTAAAACACTGTAAATGAAAATGCTACTAAAGAGGTGAGGACTAAAGAGCCCCATAGAGGGCTTCGTCCCAGACCCACAGAGGGGGCCAGCAATCTTGTCCAATGGGTGCATCTGGTGTGATGAGGACTGAGTGGGGTTTGATGCAGGGGAATTGGCCATGCCCATGGGTTGTAGGGCATGTAGCTGGAGGGCTAGTGTGGTGTAGTGGCTAAGGTGCTGGACTTGGTCCTGGGAAGCCAGGATTCAAATCCCACCCTAGCCAAAACTCATGGAATGGTCTTGGGCAAATCACAACCTCTCAGTCTAGAGTGACAGTGTTGCATAGTGGATAAGGTGCTGGACTTGGTCCTGGGAATCCAGGATTTGAATTTTGTTCTACCTATGAACTCACTAGGTGGCCTTGGGCAAGTCACAACCTCTCAGCCTCAGTTCCCCATCTGTAAAATGGGAATGTGTGTCTGCTTCTGCCTGTGTTCTCCTCACCCTTGTTCATCTTAGATTGTAATCCCACTGGTCAGGCATCTGTCTCCAAAATCTGTGACTGTAAAGTGCTGTGTATGCCTAGTAGTGCAAAATGATCTTTAGTAGTGGTAAATAAAGCACACTAAGGAGAAGATATACAGTGGACCATAGGTGACTGGTTCTATAGGGCTTCCAAAAATCTGGGAGGCATGCCCCCCCCCATGCCTCCCCATGGGTTGCCTATGCTGTGGACTGGTGTTTGGGTAGTGATCCTGCAGGGACTCAATCAAACAAGGCTCTGCCCTGTTACAGCAATGTTGTGAAGGCCAATAGTATCAAATGAGGATAATTTTGTGGAGTTTAGGTTCATCAGTGGGTATTAGCCAGGCTATTAAGAAGCCCCCTGCTTAGGCTGTCCCTTACAGTACACTCCATTTCAGGAAACCAGGAATGTATGACAGGGGATGTCCAACTATGCCCTGTTTTTTTTACATTTCCCCTGAATCATCTTTTGCTAGGCATTATCAGAGACAGGATGCAGGGTTAGATGGACCATTGATCTGACTCAGTGTGTAGCAATTAAGGAAAAAATAGAAAAAGGAGGGGTGGAGAAGAAAAGGAAAGCATAACTATATCTGATGGTTATGGCTCCCATACAAGATTAAACTTGTGGGATTTCATTAATTGTTGGTCTTGTTCCAGATCTGTATTCATTCTTGGAATAAATATGTTTAATACTTAGTTGCTCATTACATAATGAAGTCCATGAAATCCCCAAGCTGTATCATAGGTTCATGGTAGTTATGTCTTCACTCTGTGTCTTCCTTTTTTTCCCTATGCTTAGTACAGGTTGAGAGACCTTGCCTTTTGCCCCATCATTGACCTTAATCCAGTGCCTGTTTGGAGGAGGGATCACACTACAGGATGTATATAAAGTTATTTCGTTTGCTGTACAACTTAATGACTTTCCGGGTTCCATTCTCATCCAAAATATTAAGCATTATCTATGCCAAATATATAGGAAATAAATGAGAGGCAGAAAACCATCCAAAAGGCATTACTAGACATAACAAAAATCTTACTGGCTTTTGGATATGACTTGGTAATGAGGCAAGTATCTATGGCCAGAAAGTCTAGTTCTTATCCAAATATAAGGGGGGAGGGGGGGGAGAGGAGGAGGAAAAAGTTATTCACTTCTCTTGTATTATCTTATCTATAGGCAGTACATTCAGTATTGGAAGCCTTTTATTTTCAAGGACAGACAAGTTTTGCTTCCTGTGTAGTGCTGCCTGAGTAGCAGTAGTTTCCAGAAAGTGTGATTGGCTTGCAGTAAGTTAATTGAGGTAATACAATACCACCAATATATATATTGTGAGAAGATGGTTACTTTGATGCTCCCTATTTTTTTGTATTTTATCTTTCGGTAGCCATTACTCTACAACAGAATGTGTTACCCAATGTTACAATTTTAACATGATATTTGTCATTTCTCTAATATCCCAGTTTCTGGAGATAAGTGATTATGTAAGAATCTCAAATTTCATGTTATAAAAGAAATTAAATTTCCAGTTCTCATGACTGTAGAGAAAATTTCCACAATTTTTTGGGAACAAAACCAGACAAATAAAAATAATCCAAATTGTGGTGGAGTATTTTAAAAAAATAATTTAAAAAATCCACATGAATTTAAGACAAATTTGTTTAGCATTTTCAGTGTTATGGACTGGCAATACTGCTTTGTTTATCCTCCATTCTGACACGTTAGTCTATAAAATACACAAAAGAGGACATTGCACACAATAAAACTTTTAGTATTAGCACTTGTGGAATATTTCCCAAGCATGAATTACTAGATCCTTCCAGAATGCGAAGTCAAACTGTATGTAGGGACCTGCATTCATGGCATTTCCCCCATGGCCATCTGCATTGGTAAGACCTCACTGGGAATACTCTTCAATTTTGGGCACCACACCGCAAGAAGGATGTTAACAAATTAGAGAGGATTTAGCAGAAAACAACCAAGGTGATAAAGTTATTACCATGCAAGCTATCTTAGGAAAGGACAGACAGGCACCTTGGCATGAGAGGCAGGCAGGCGAGCTGAGGCAGGCTTTGAGCTTGGCAACCTGGGCGGGCAGACAGGCACCTTGGCATGAGAGGCAGGCAGGCGGGCTGAGGCAGGCTTTGAGCTTGGCAACCTGGGCGGGCAGACAGGCACCTTGGCATGAGAGGCAGGCAGGCGGGCTGAGGCAGGCTTTGAGCTTGGCAACCTGGGCGGGCAGACAGGCACCTTGGCATGAGAGGCAGGCAGGCGGGCTGAGGCAGGCTTTGAGCTTGGCAACCTGGGCGGGCAGACAGGCACCTTGGCATGAGAGGCAGGCAGGCGGGCTGAGGCAGGCTTTGAGCTTGGCAACCTGGGCGGGCAGACAGGCACCTTGGCATGAGAGGCAGGCAGGCGGGCTGAGGCAGGCTTTGAGCTTGGCAACCTGGGCGGGCAGACAGGAAGCATGACATGAGAGGTGGAAGGCAGGCTGGGGAAGGCTTTGAGATTGGTAATGGCAACCTGGGGGGGCAGACAGGCAGCGTGGCATGAGAGAGGTAGTAGGTAAGCGAGGTTGGGACCTTGGCAGGGCACTCAGGCAGGCGAAGACTGTGCAGTGCACGTGAGAGAGAGAGACAGCCAGTCAGATAGGTGGGCCAAGATCGTCTAGTCAGAGGCCGGCTGGCAGGCTTACAGCTTACCAATTCCATCCACCCAGCATCATGAGGTCAGTCAGATAAGGTGGCCGAGGCCATCTAGTATGAGAGAGAGAGAGAGGCAGGGCAGGTGCTGGGCATTGGGCGGGAGGGACAGCACCTCAGCACAGAAGCAGCAGCCCAGATTGAGGAGGAGCCCCGGCCCAAGACTTCCCCATGCATGGAATGGCGTGTGCCACTGCACCATCAATCCATGTCCAGGGGAAGCTCGGGGAATCCCAGCAGCGGAAGGTTCACCTTTAGGAACAGCAACTGCTCCACCAACTTGGGCCCCAGTCTTAGGCAGTGGGGAGAGCAAATGTCCCCCGCCATGGAGAACATCCGCTCACTGGGGACACTTGTTGGTGGGCAGGACAAGAGATCCTTGGCCACTTTCGACAGGGCTGGCCACACGTTTGTCTTGCCCGCCCAGTAGACCAAGGGATCGCTGCTGGGCTCAATGCAGGGCTCCTCCTCCAGGTAGCTCTCCACTGCTGTTGAGACGCTGTCACATGCCCTCACGTAACTGTGCCTTGGCACCACCTCTACCACTGCCCTCAGCCATGCTGCCTTCCCTGCTGTGCATGGGCCCATGCTCCCTGGAGTGCCCTGCACATACAAGCTGCTGCTGCTCTCAATAGGGGTTCTGTTGCTGGTGCTGCTACTACTCAAACTGGGGACAAGGATAGACCCCCGCCAGCTGAAAGTGGTGGCTGTTCCCATTCCCACCATCCCCAGGGGCATCCTGCTGCTGCTGCTTCCTCACACTCTTGAAACCAGACCCCTCTCTGCACGCTGGACCTTCTCCACCAGCTCAGCCTTCCAGTAGCCATAGACTTCTGTCTGCTGTGCCACGCTGCCCTTGACCCTGGGGTCCAGCATGGTTGCCATCACATATTCCTCGCATTTCAGCAGCTCATCAAAACGCCCCTTCAGCCCTGACTTCAGCTGCCGCACCAGGGCAAACACCTCAGCCCCCAGCCTCTTGCCCTCAGGGCTCCCATCCTGCCCCTGGAGAATCTCCTCCAGTCTCCTGAGGAGACTCTGGACCAGAGGGATCACCTGTCAGGCCCTGGGGCCTGAGGAGATGGGGAGCTCGTCTGCCGCGGGGTACAGGGAGCAGCGCACGCCGTCACGCCGTCCCCGCAGGCCCCATCAAAAGCACACTGCCCCCAAGCCTTGCACCCGGCGATGCAGCCGGAGCCACGCCCCCAGTAACGCCCCTTGCGCAGAACGCACCAAGCTTCCCGGCACGGGACGCGACGTGCAGAGCCACGCCCCCTGCAAATGGCCGCACGCAGGAACCGCCCCCGCAGGCGCCGTTGCGACGCTCAGCATGCCTACAGAGACACGCCCCGGCCCCACCTATATAGGGGGAAAACGCCGGGCCTACCTTTGCTGGTTATCAGAGCCCTGCTTTGTGAGACTGGCCCTGTGCGAAGAGTGTGGAGCGTGGAGCCTAGTTCAGAGTGCGAATATCTTGGTGTGGCAGAGTGTGGCAAATGAGTGAGAGAGAGAGAGAGAGAGAGTGGGACAGCGGCGTGAGAGAGAGTAAGTAACCCCGTACAGACGCGAGAGTGTTGTGCCCTGCATTCCTTCCCCTGCACTGGGTGTCCGGAACTTGCTAGCGTGCCAGGAGTCCTTAAACCCTCCCCTGAGGTTGCCCCCTGGGGGGGAGCCCCCACCCCGGTGACATCACCCCCCAACGCACTTCTTGGGCCCTGGGAACCATGTGCGTGGTGCCCGCGAACGAGGGGTTTTTCCCTGGCCGGGAAGCTGTGTGGCCTGACTCCCTGTGATGAGCTTGGCAGGGAGTGACTGAGAGCCTCCTAAACTGCCACATAAGACCCTGAGGGAACCTTTTTCAGGCCCACGACTCCCTTCCCAGAACTGGGCTCTAGCCCGGCCCCGTCGCCCATCCACCTTTTCCTGTCCCCCACCTGGGGTTTGGAGGCCGCCCTCCGCCAGACCCCACATCACCTGGCTGATGCTGGCCATGGAGGAGCTGATGGTCTCTGTCACAGCCAGGAACAGCTTCAGGATAAAGACTGTTTGCGACAGGATGTCCCATTCCACCCCATTGTACCCTGGAGGTGCCCCGTTGTCTGTCACCAGTTGCACCTGATGCTGGGCGGCTTTCTGCTCCACAAGCCGCTAGAGCATCAGGAACGTAGAGTTCCACCTGGTGAATACATCCTGCACCAGCTGGTGCACTGGGGAGCCTTGCTCTGCCTGCTTGTCCTGGAGGAGCTCGCTGCCCTTCACACTCCAGTTAAAAAAAGCAGCCAGCTTTCTCCCCCGCTTGATCAGGGAGCTAAGGGTGCCTGACCCAATCCCCTTCTCCCCCAAGCCCAGAGCATCCCTGAACACCAGGAGAAGGGAGTGCATGGTGCAAGGGATGCTGGTGAATCAACCCTCGCAGACTGCCCTTAGCATGTTCGTCGCGTTGTCTGTCACCACGCATCCCTTGGCCAAGGATGCACCTGGTGTGACTCCGTCACAATGGCAGTCAGGGCTGCCTCAATATTTACAGCGGTGTGGGGGACATCCATAACTTCGGCCTGAAGCAGGGTCCACCTATACCTTGCTTTGGGACCCCTCTTGCCACTCCCGAAAGCTGCCTCCGGGTCCTGCCACCAGTGCACCGTTACCACCAGGTAGGCATGCTGGGCATTCCTGGTGGACCACAGGTCCATGGTGAAGTGGACAGTGGCACCCCCAGCCCCTGCCAGCTGCTCCCTCACCCGCGCCTTTAGAGCCCGGTACAAGGCTGACACCACCTGCCGACTCAGGGTGGTGCAGGACGGCAGCTGAAACTGGGGGGCCAGGAAGCCAATCAAGCACCTAAACCCCATGTACCCCACCATGGAGAAGGGCTGCCCATCAACGGCTATCATTTCCCCCAATAGATGCATGGCTTTCAGCTGAAAGCCACGCCGCCCTCCGTGTCCTGCAGCTGCTGACTACTTGGCAGCTGCCCCCACCCCAGCTCCTCCATGGTGCTCTGATGCTGCTGGTGAGACTGTTGCTGCTGCTCTTCACCCTAGCAGGAATACTGCTCCTGCTGCTAGAGGCAGCTGTTGGAGCAGGACGCTTCCCCGCTATTCTAAAATGTATGCAACTAAATTTAATACAATCTAATCTGAATATCTATACAAAGGCCTAGTCCTACAAACACACTAAATATTAAAACTAAATCACTAAACACTATATCTCTATAACTAAGCTATCTATCTATCTGGGATGGGGGGTGGAACAGAAAGAACACAGGGAGGGGTACAAAACTGAAATGAAACCTAAATCAATCTAATCCTACTCTAAATAAATCCAAAAACAGGGGAAGGGAATCAGGGATGGAATATATAGAGGGAGAGGGAAAGGATTCAATGGAGGAGGGAGGGAGGAAGAACACAGGGAGGGGTAAAAAATAACAAATAACTCCTAAAGCTATCTAATCTAAATGAAGCTAGGGAGGTAAATGTGTGGGAATGGGTGAAATAGGAGGAGGATGGGAATGGATTGTTAGGAAAGGAAACTGCTGGGAGAGGGAGACTTCTGGAAACGCTGCTGAAAGGATCAGTGGCTAGTTCAGAAGAATTGGGAAGGGGAGAGGGCAATGACTTTTGTTACTTGCTGCACCTGCCTTTCCACAAGGCCCATTGACTCCATGCAGCCTAGCCATGCCAATCGCAGACTGCGAAGCCAGTGGTATGAGGAAAAGAGGGATGGTGATTGGGCAGGCAGGCTGCTATTCCAAGCCTCTCCACCCCTGGCACCTGGAGGTCTGCTCCTCAGGTGCCCCCCTCCTCCCTGGGCCTGCCAGTCACGTTTTTCCCACCTGAACTCACCCGAATGCAGCTGAATGTGGCTGAACTGTTCGGGGGTTCGAACGTTCACCTCGAACGTTCGGTTTGGTTGTCCGAACGAACTGAGTTTGGTCCGAACTCTGAACTCCCGAACTGCGTTCGCACATCCTTACCTACTGAAACTTGGGGTGTTTTGACATTTCCTGTGGATACTCCTTTATGACTTTCTTGACTTCAGTTTTGACTGTGCATCAGCCAACACTACCTGCAAACAGTCTGGCCACTTTTCTACGCAAAACTGTGCTTGGGCCTTGGCTAGTAGCATCATATCTAGTAAGGACCAACCCCTGACAGATACACCCTACCCAGAGAGTCTTCCGTTGACTGCACTGTGCTCTAACCCTGATTGGCCAAGGATTACTATTTGAGGCCTGGGCTGAAGGTAGGAAGCTATCTGTGCTATTTGATGACCCCTGCCTTTCCCTGCTTTAAGCTCCTGCCTTTGACCCAGCCTTGTTCCTGCCTCACTCCAACCTCCGTCCCTGCTTTTGCCACAGTCCTGATTCTTTCTGCCTCAGACCACCAGCCTTTCATCCTTTGTCTCGGTCCTGCTCCAGCCTTGCCCTACCATGTCACACTTTTGACTACCTGGTTGCTAGCTTGGCTCTAGTTTCCAGCTTCCAACTCTAGCTCTGACCTACTAGCTTGTGATTTGGCATCTGATCTGACCACCCCATTTTCTGACTTGACTAGATTTCTCTGCTTTTGATGCTGGTTCTGACTCCTCAGCATCAGGCTTGTTTTGATCTCCTTGCTTCTGGCAACAGCGCTACCTTTCTGGACATTGGCCCCGATCCGATGCCCCGCAGATCCCATGCAGAGTTGTGTGCTAGGGGTGTGCGAACAGAACCGAGTTTGGAAATTCGGTTCGGTTGGGTTCGAAAATCGAGTCCGGTTCGAAAGTTCAGTTCAGTCAACCGAACTATTCGAGTTTGGTTCAAACTCTGAACTTCCGAACCACGTTCACACATCCCTATTGTGCGTGCGGTTTCCATGGGGCACAATGTGCTCGCTATGGGGATCTGTGTGGGTTGTGCATAGCTGCACGCATGCACAGCCCTGCACGGGATCTGTGGGACATTGGATCAGGGCCAATGTCTTGTCTGCATACACTGGCTGTGCCGTTATTTATGTCTTCACATCCAGATGCCTAGATGAGCTGGTATCCCAAAAAACTGTCTCAGGATGGGTTAAAACTGTGACAACTGTGCTGTCACAGAATCATAGAGTCGTAGAATTTTAGAGTTGGAGGGACCTTGAGGTGAGGGTCAGCTAGTCCATCCCCCCCATTTGGATGCAGGATGACAACAGGTACAGCATCCCAGACAGATGGATGTCCAGATGGATGCCACGGGGTTCTTTACATATGTTTTCTAAACAGTAAGCTGTTGACTTGGTTAGTGCTGTTTATTATTGTTATTGTTGTTGTTGTTTGTTTGATATTTGTTCTAGCACCAGCAATGTGTTTGACACTGAACTGTTGTGGTTAGAGACAGGTCCCAATGGACTAAATCTAGGGTGTTTTTACATGAGCAAGGGGTGTGTGTGTCCGTGGTAGCGGTGTGCATGTCGTTTTCATTATTACAATAACAATAATGAAAATTGTCATTTTCATTATTGTTATTGCAATAACGAAAACGACAAATAATAATAAAGAAAATAGTAATGAAAATGACATTTGTATTTGAAATAAAGAGGAAAACACTGAAATATGTATTACCGGCTATAGCATTTTTGTTTCTTATTCAATTCTGATGAGATTTGGGGAGGTTGTACCCCCCATCAGAGGGCATTACGTGTACCACTTTGTGAAACTATTGAACAAAGGGAACCAATTATAGAAGCGATTTAAAATTTTGCTTTTAAGAAAAGCTCCATACACATTCATGGCTACAACTTCTTTATCTTCCATCCAATTTGCATGCAAACTGTGAACATTATGTCCCTCCACATGATTAACAATCCTGCCAATTTTCAGAAAGATTGGAGAAAGGGTCCTGATGGTATAAGACATTCACTTGAAAATATATTTCCACTTGTAACATTTTTATATTCCATCCTCTAGGATGTGTCGGTCTCTTCCTGGACCTCCACCTTCAATTAATTTGGTGTTGAAGGGAAATAACCCAAGGCAAGTGTTTTGTGGAAACAAGTCTTCCTAGACTTGTCTGCATTAAGAAACAAAATGGGTGAAAAGCCGAGAGCGTTCCGAGAAGCGACCACTTCCAGCCTCTTTCTCCATTCTCACTCTCACTGGTGGACACATAACATCCACCTTAAAAGTCTACAGTGTCATTTTCCAACATGCATTCTCCCAGGTCTTCCTCTTTGGAAATATGTGTCGGTGCGTGCTATTTCCCAGCCATTGCATTCTCAGGAATGACTTGCAGAAGATTACTATTGCTGGGGGCAACGGCCAGGCAACAACCAGCACTACTATCACCACAGCACAATCACACTCTCTCTCCATCTACCAATTCACCCACCAATGCTGCATTCCCTGGACCAAGGAAGAGACCAGTCCTGGCAGCAGACCAAGGACCTGAGGCCCGGATACAGAGAGATCCAGGACAACAGCTTTACCTCCAGTCACCAGAGGTAGGTATATGTCACCCTTTTACAAGCTCCTTGACAGGTTCCTCTGTGTGGATGGAGTCATCATTGCATCCTGCCTGTATGGCTGCACCTTCATGAGGGTCCAGACGCGGGTGGACATGTCTCCCCGCACTGCCTGATCCTACTGCAACTGTGCCACCTTTGTAGAGGACTAAAGAACATATAGAAATCAACCACTGACATTCGTATAATTCAAAATTCATCTACCTCGCCTCCCCCTTCCAAACCCACCATGGTGCCTTCCCACCCACTTCCCATGCCTACCATTCCTGTCCTGTGGAGCAGTTTCTCAGAAATTTTCCTGCTGCTCCTCCATAGTCTCCTGGCCACCTTTCAATCAAATAAAAATAAAAACAATTTGATAACAATAAACAGAAGCCTTTATCATTAGGGGTGTGCATGTCATTTTCGTTATTACAGTAAAGATAATGAAAATTGTCATTTTCATTATTATTATTGCAATAACAAAAATGACAAATAATAATAATGAAAATAGAAACAAAAATGACATTTTGTTTTTGAAATAAAGGTAAAATACTGAAAAACGTATTTCCAGCTATAACAATTGTTTTTCTTATTCACTTTTGATGAAACTTAGCGAAATTGTACCCCCAATGGAGGGCACTAAGTGTACCAATTTTTGAAATAATTAGATAGAGGGAACCGATTTTAGAAGCAATTGCACATTATGATTTTAAGAAAAGCGCCATACACATTCATGGCTACAACTCTTTTAACTTACATCCACTTTGCATGAAACCTGTGAATATTATGTCCCTCCACAAGGATAAGGATAAAGGGTCCTGGTGCTATAAGACATTAACTTGAAAATACATTTCCAGATGTAACGCTTGTATATTCCATCCTATTTACAAGACATTAGGCAGGAATGTATCATTTACTTGAAAATATATTTCCAGCTGTAACATTTTTATATTCCATCCTCTAGGATGTGTCGGTCTCTTCCTGGACCTCCACCTTCATCTCTGCCAAACTACAGGACAATTTGATAAAGGGTCCCAATTTACAAGCAATTGAAGCTGTCCTTTTGAAGACCATTATTCAGATAAATAGCAGCACAAGCAGTGCCAGTCAGAGGCAGGCACCTGGCATGGCAAGGGGAGAAAGGTTGTAGGAGGGAGGATGTGGAGCAACCCAAAAGACTGACAGACACATTCTCTGACCAATTACTGCATGCTTCCAGCTTTACAGGACCAATTGGTAGTGGCTTTGAGACGGGCATAGGGGGCAGCCCTGAGGCAGGCATAGAAGGGACATAACTAGGACTTTGGGGATAGCATCCCAGAAAAAAGGAGACATAGTTTACACATCCAGTCTGGCCAATTATCATCACAATCACATCGTGCAGCACTATGACAGAGGACGTGAGAGAATCTCTATTGGCTCTTTCTTAAACAGGTGCTTCTGACGTTCCAGTAACAAGTGGGGGAGAGAAGTTGGAATGGTCACAGCATAGAATGAGGCTATTTGGTTGACATTTCTGCTGGAAAATTAGCATCACAAACTGATCTTATACCACAGTGACACGTAAGAGAATCCCTGTCATAGACTCCTTCTCTGCATATGTTATGCAGGCATATAAAATTGGGACCCTTTATCTCATCTTTCTGATATTTGGCAGAGATCATCGTGAAACTGTGATATATAGTCCTGCCAAATTTCATGTACACTGGTTGGACTACAAAGATGTTACAGTCAGACATACATTAATAAGTTAATTGTGTATACCACCAGGACTCTTTATTGAATTCTTCTGAACCTTGGCAGCGATAAACGACATTAAATGTGAGGAAAAGAAGTTACAGCTAAGAATGTATATGAAGATTTTTGCAAAATAATATAGTTCAACTACTTATAAAATTGAATTCCTTTATCCAATCATTTTGGAATTTGGTAAACTTAATTCCTTCCATTGGAGGTAAAATCCTCACCCTCTATCACCTCCCTCCTTCTAGCCGCTCTCACGCACCCCCTCCTTCTCCCTCTCCCATCACCAGCAGCCTTTCTCCAGCCAACCTACCCCTTATCCTCACCCACGCCCATCCCCCCTCCCCACCCTCATCCCCCCTTACCCATTCCCCCTAGGCCCAAACCCGGCCGTTCCCCATCCCCCAACCTCATCCGCATCCCCTGCCTTCCCAAACACCAATTGCCTTTTTCCTGCTCCCTCTGGAACTGCCGCTCGTCCGTGGCTAAAGCTCCCTTCATCCACGATCTCTTCCTCTCTCGCCCCTTTCAACTCCTGGCTCTTACGGAAACCTGGATCACGCCCTCCAACTCTGTTACCCCGGCTGCTCTATCCTCCGGGGGCCTGTCGTTCTCTCACCGCCCCCGCCCTGAGGGCCTGGGTGGTGGTGTGGGCTTGCTCCTTGCTAAGCACTGCCAATTCAAAACCCTCTCCCCTCCCCCCTCCTCCTCCTTCCCTTCCTTTGAGGCCCACTCTGTGCGCTTATACTCCCCTCTACACCTTCGGGTTGCTGTCATCTACCGCCCCCCGGGTTCCCTCTCCTCTTTCCTCCCGGACTTTGAATCCTGGCTCACCTTCTTCCTCTCCGATGATATCCCCACTCTTATCCTTGGTGATTTCAACATTCACGTTGACACGCCCTCCGCCCCCTCTGTTTCCCGCTTTCTCTCTCTCGCTTCCTCCTTTAATCTCCGACTCTGGACCGACTCCCCCACTCATACTGACGGCCATTCCCTCGACCTCGTCTTCACTCGAAACTGTTCTCTAACTGACCTCTCCTTTGACCCCTTCCCTAGTTCTGATCACTTCCTCGGCTCCTTCAGCCTTTCCCACCGACCCCCCTCCGCCTCCCCCTCTATGCGCCCCTTCCGCAATATGCAGGCCCTTACTCCCTCGGAGTTTGCCGCACATCTTTCCCCCCTTCTCCCCCCCGTTTTCGCCTCCTCCTCCCCTGACTCTGCTGTCTCTGCTCTCAACGCTTCTCTCTCCTCGACCCTTGACTCTCTTGCCCCCCCCTCTGCTCGCCCCGTCCGCCCCCTCGACCCCCGCCCCTGGCTTACCCCTGCCATCCGCTACCTCCGCTCCTGCGCCCGGGCTGCCGAACGCCTCTGGCGCAAATCCCGCTCCCTCCCTGACTTCCTCCATTACAAATTCTCCCTCTCCTCCCTCTCCTCGGCTATCTCCCTAGCTAGGCAGCGCTATTATGCCTCTAGGATCGAATCTTTCTCCCGCGACCCTCGCCGCCTTTTCTCTACTTTCGACTCCCTTCTCAAACCCCCCTGCCCTCCCCCGCCCTCTTCCCTTGCTGCTCGGGATCTTGCGTCGTTCTTCACCTCCAAGATTGACAAGATCCGTCGGGATATTGCCTCCCGCCCCCCTCCGCCCCCCGCTCCCCTCCCGCCCCCTCCCCCGCCCCCCTCCCTCCTCGCATCCTTCCCTCCTGCCTCTCTCCAGGAAATCTCTGCTCTTCTCTCTTCATCCAACCCCTCCACCTGCCCCCTTGACCCGATCCCCTCCCGCCTCCTGACCTCTATTGCTCCCACTGTCGCTCCCCCCCTTCTGCATGTTGTCAATCTCTCCCTTTCCACAGGCTCCTTCCCCTCTGCCTTCAAACATGCCACTGTCTCCCCCATCCTCAAAAAGCCTACCCTGGACCCTTTCGATCCCTCTAGTTACCGGCCGGTCTCCCTCCTTCCCTTTGCTTCGAAGCTCCTGGAACGTGTCGTCTACTCCCGCTGCCTGAACCTCCTCTCTGCCAACTCCTCCCTCGACCCTCTCCAGTCCGGCTTCCGCCCCCTCCACTCTACTGAAACTGCCCTGGCCAAGATCACCAATGATCTACTTGTCGCTAAATCGAAGCGCCACTACTCCGTTCTTGTCCTCCTTGACCTCTCTGCCGCCTTTGACACTGTCGACCACTCGCTCCTCTTGGACTCCCTTTACTCTTTGGGCTTCCGTGGCTCTGTCTTTGACTGGTTCTCCTCCTACCTCTCTGACCGCTCCTTTAATGTCTCCCTCCCCGAGTCGACCTCCCCCTCCCTTCCCCTCTCGGTTGGGGTTCCCCAAGGTTCTGTCCTTGGCCCTCTCCTCTTCTCTATCTACACCCGGTCCCTTGGTGAAATTATTGCCTCCCACGGGTTCCAATACCATCTCTATGCTGATGACACCCAACTCTATCTCTCTACCCCCTCTCTCTCCTCCTCTGTCCGCTCACGCCTCGTCGACTGCCTCTCTGATATCTCCGCCTGGATGTCCCGACGCCAACTCAAACTGAACATGGCCAAGACTGAACTCCTCATTTTTCCTCCCTCCCCCTCCTCTCCCTCTGACCTGACCGTCTGCATTGATGGGGTCACCATCCGTCCTGTTCTCCGTGCCCGCAGCTTGGGCTTCATTTTTGACACGCACCTCTCCTTTAAACCTTACATTGACTCTGTGGCCAAATCCTGCCGATTCGCTCTCCTCAACATTGCCCGCATTCGCCCCTTTCTATCTGTCTCCTCGGCCAAAATCCTTGTTCATGCCATGGTTATCTCTCGCCTCGACTACTGCAACCTCCTCCTTGCTGGCCTCCCTCGCTCCCACCTGTCCCCCCTTGTGGCGATCCAAAACTCTGCCGCCAAGGTCATTCACTCTGCCCGTCGCTTCGACCATGTGACGCCTCTCCTCCTCTCCCTTCACTGGCTCCCCCTTCCTGAACGTATCCTGTTCAAACTCCTGGTTTTCACGTTCAAATCGCTCCATGACCAAGCTCCCCCTTACCTCTCGGACCTAATCGCCCTACGCGCTCCTGCGCGCGCTCTCCGCTCTTCCGCTGTCCCCTCCCTCGCTCTCCCTCGCTTCTCCTGCTCGCCCAACCGCCTTCGTCCCTTCTCCCTCGCTGCCCCGCATGCCTGGAACTCCCTCCCTGCCGACGTCCGCCTCGCCTCCTCCCTCCGCTCCTTCAAATCCCTCCTCAAGACCCACCTTTTCCATGCTGCCTTTCCCAATGCCCTCTAGTCTTTCCCCTTGCTCTTACTGTCAGCCCTCCTCTGCTGACTGCTGCTACCGACCACCTTGTAACCAAGCCAAGTACACGCACCTGAGACTTCGCATCCGCCTGAATGTTTGTTTGTCTTCTCCCATGTCTCTCCCGCTGTCCCCTCTCCTTGTCTCCCCCTCCTTGTCTTTTAGATTGTAAGCCACAGGTAGGGACCGCAGCTGATTATATGTTCTGTACAGCGCCAGGTTGTTACTGGCGCTTTATAAATGTTTAATAATAATAATAATAATAAAATACCTCCAGGTTTCAGCCAAATATAATGAAAAACCAAAATGTTACAGCCAAAAATGTGTTTTCCATTGAAACCAATGGAAAATGAAAATGAAAGCAAAAATGAAAACAACAATTTTATATTTATGAAAATGAAAATGACAGATTTAAATAACAAAAACCAAAACCAAAAACAACATGGGCCCTGGTGCACCCCTCTAGTCCATGGGTGCTGAGTGGCATGGTTGTGGGGCACCCACATGTGTGGAGTGCATGGGGAGGGTTTCACATGGGCAACTCCAAGCATGGCTACCCGAGCCATGGAGGCAGCTGCCACACATGTGGCTGGCCCCTCATGGAGCACTCCTGATTTTTCGGCAGTGTTCTATGCATGGCCATGGGTGGCTGGTGTGTCACAGGAGCACACCTTGCCCCCCACACCACCTTCATACAAGCAGTTGGAGGTGTGCTTGGTGGGGGAGCCATGCATGGATGTGTCTCGTTTCAAAGAAACCCTAGAATGGCCATGGGGAGGGGTGCTGAGTTTAGGGCTGTCCTTCAATCATTATTCAATAGGAACTTTTAGCTCATCAGCCACCTCTCAGACATCTGCTGGCTAAAATACAAACAATGTATGCATCTATGCTTATATGTATGCATTCATGAATAAGAATGAGACGCCATTTACAGGTAACATTGGTTCTTCAAGAGGAAGACTCTATGTATTCACACTACGCACCCAGTCTTCCTTGCTGCTAGGAAAAAAGAAACTGGGTCTGAGCAGGGAGCAACACCCATGTATATAAAGGGGTCCCATGATTTCATCAGTATGCTCCCCACCTGTGAGTAGTGCTAAGCTATATGTTGTTGAATCTTGATATCAGAGGGTAGTAATATACTTCCAGTGTGAATATGTAGACAACTACATGTCCTCCCATGTTATATCTCCTTCTAGTTTTATCATTAGCATGGCAGTCAGGTCATCCTTCAAAGAATGAGCAGGTAAGGAACCCATCATTTATTTATTTATTACCAAAACTTTTACCCCGCATGCTCCGCACAATGGCGGCCCAGATCTTACGGAAGGAGATCTGATTCTTTAGGGAATGTTCTGAATAAAGTCCCTCAACTCTAGTAACTTTTGAAAAGACTGTGTCTGTTTTTAGAGTTGCCAGTAGAGGGCATGCACGCAGGCAGGAAGCAGTGGAGAGACAGGGTGGGGCACGCGTCTGGGATCTTTATTCACATATTGTATTTTTATGACACGGTTAATCATTGCAAGCCATGCCTTAAAGCCTTTACTCAGGTTTTAGTCAATCCGTATGTGCCCCAGCAAGGACCAAGCTCAACATGACTCAAGGTTGTGGCCCTTTATTATTGATTTGGAAACACAATTTCTCAGAAATTAGTTAGGCCTAAATTATGGGAGGTATATTTTATATCAGTTCAAGCAGTCTCACATTAGGGGCAGAGGGGTTAATGCTGCCCTGTGCCTGTGCATGAAGTGGGTCCCATGGCAGGACAAGTGGTGTGCTGTGCTGCACCACAGGTGGGTCATCGGTTGGCTGGGCAGAGGATGCATATTCATGGGCGGAAGGAAGTGCCACTGTGCAAGGGCTTCTCTTTTGGCATGGGCTGAGTGGAGCAGAGGAGGAGAGGGTGAGCAAATCAAAAAGTTGCTTGCTGTGCAGATTCCCTGTCCTCTGCCTTGCCAATGGGACACAGGCCAAAATAGCCTTCACTGAGTGACCTGGAAGTAAGAATTCTTTCCTTCTCATCTGCCTAGCCTCAGCCCCAACGATTTAAGTTTATTTATTTATTGATGATTTGTTTTCATATAAAACCGCATAGTTCAAAACCCTAACACACAACATATACAACTAGCTACTAGGGGTGGGTAAATCAGGATTGGATCAGTACGAATCATCTGGTTTTATTTATTTATTTATTTAAAATTTTTGCTACCCTACCCCTCCTGCCACAGGCAGTTCGGGGTGGCTTAAAAGTAATAGGCAATAAAAATCAATACAAATAACATCATTAAAACTCAGAATCAGGACATAAAAAGGAAGATACAGAAATACCCCACCCACCCACCCCAACACACTCCACCCACCCCATCACCCTTCTCCCCCGCCAAATGCCTGGTGGAACAGCCAGGTCTTACAGCTCCTTCGGAAGGAGGGGAGATCTGGGCCCAACCGGACCCCGACTGGAAGGGAGTTCCACAGCCATGGTGTGGCCACCGAGAATGCCCTCCCCTGTGTAGCCCCCCCCCAAAACTCAGGGGACCTCAAGCAGGGCACCCCTGGATGACCGCAGGGGCCGATCCAGAACCCAGGGGGTGAGGCGATCCTGCAGATAGGAAGAGCCTAGGCCATTTAGGGCTTTATAGGCTAAGACCAACACCTTGAATCGGGTCCGGAAAACTACCGGCAGTCAGTGCAGAGAATGGAGCAATATGGATGAATCGTATTCATCTGATCTTACCGGGGATACAATACTATCTCTCATCAGATCCCCCAGTGATCAGCTCCTTGAAGCAGTGCTTCAAAGAACTTTCAGCTTGTGCCAAACCCATCGTGTCCCCACCTCTGCCTCCCCCAGATGCCTGCCCACCGGCACCAACCTCCCCTGGGCCCCTGTCCATGCCCGCCTGCCCCAGCACCTGCTACCAATATGTTTGGCAATATAAACTCATAGAATAACTCTTTTAAGGACCCCCTTTTTATAAATGAATTCCATCAGAGAGCGAGTACCATGCTGTGATAGTTTAGGTTAGTATCCTGTAACGTCTGTATATGGTGAATATCTGTTATATGGTCCTTGGTCCATTCCAGTGTCCAAAAAGTGTGTGTGTGGGGATATCTAAAGGACACTGGCTCTTTAAGTCATGAAACCATATGGTGTATCTGAGGTCAGCTGAATCTGTGCCAGAACCCTATGTCTTGAGTTCGGTGAGCAGAGGATGATGGCTAGACTGTAGTTATCAGTGCGCAAATATTTTGAAAGATTTGGGTCATCTTATCTTTTCTCTACAGAGAAGGTGGAAATGATGCAGAAGGAAGAAGAACAGACCAATGCGGCTCTGCCAGCACTAGTACTTCGAGGACTGGTACCCAGAATCTTTGTAACAAAAGATACCAGTATGGTCGTTAATCCATGTTCTGAACAGGCTAACGAAACCTCATGACGTAAAGGAAGGAACTCTTTTACTTAACTGTAGAACTCTTTTTCCAAAAAGAAAAAGAACCTTGAGTAAATTTAACAAACTTTAGATTTACAGAAGACTAAATAGCCTGCGTGAGTCTTGGCAGCCTGCCACACTGTGACACAGGACTTTGTGGAAATCAAGCTCCAGTGGTGTGCTGAGCTGTCAGATAAGTCACAGTTAGTGAATGTTAACTTATATTTGTTATGTTTTTAAAATAAATAACATACCCACGTACCAGACAGGGCAGGGTTAGACTGTGGGCGTGAAGGAGGGAGGAGGGAAAAACCAGAGGAAAGAAGACATCCTTTGTAAATAAATAGAAGTTTCATTATTTAGAGTTTGGTTAGCTGCTTTGCTCATAACCTCTATTGTACTGGCAGCAGACAAGGAGATGATCCAAGCAGTCTTGCAGAAGCCTTCCACCCCTACCTCTGCCAGTGGGTGTGTTTATTGTTATAGGAATTAGATTGTGAGTCTTTTATTACAGAAACTTTGTGTAACATTCTGCCCCCACTAAAATCTTGTGAAAACAAATTAAAATCCTTTGGCCATGTCTCCCTACATTTTTTGTACAGATGCTGTGTACAGCTGTGGCTTTCCTTATTTTAAATGTATATTATTTTATTCAGTATATACATTGCAGTATCAGAACGCTTCATATGGGATCGAAAGTCCATCGTGACAAAGTAAAAGACAGACAATGATTTGTCAAATTGAAATACAAGGTGACTCTGCATTATATCAAAGGCCCTTTTCACATGAGACACTCGCCCTCTGCCCATGTGTGCGACGGGAGGGCGGGGGGGGGCATCCGTGTGACAGCTGGTGGGGTCGGTGGGGGTCATTGTGTGCTCCCGTGCTTCACCGATCCCCCACACATGGAGGCATTAGACAAAACGATGATGCCTCTGTGCGTGGAGATTGGTGGAGATGGGTGTGCATCTGTGTGATGGGGCGCACATGCGCCACACACCTGTTGCGGCGCACACCCATCCCCCAACACTGCAGCTCCTTCTGGCCCATTTGAAAGGGGCCTAAATATAGCAGAATTACCGTAACAATCAGCATTGAACAAATAACTAGGTCAACAGACAATTTTACACACTTTAATTAATAATGTGTGTCAGAATATTTTTGCCTAAATATTTTTATGAATTTCAATTTGAAAAATGTTGAACATTTCTCTGTACCCATATTTTGCGTCTCCTATAGAATGGTCATAAAATGTATATTAAAAATAATTTTCAGTAGGAAAATGTTTGCAGTTTCCAAGCCATTGTTTTTCTTATCCATCGTAGATCCTTTTTACATGGACGGGTGTGGGTGAACGGGTGTTTTGGCGCGGTGGGTGGAGGGTGTGTGTTTCCTTTTACATGGATACACACCCACCTCCACCTAGCTCCACCCACGGGGCCTCCTCTGGTTTTCCGTAGGGCCCCGTGGGTGTAGGTGGGTGTAGATGGGTGGAGGTGGGTGTTGCATGGGAGCATGCATGTGCCCCCACCCATCCCATTTGGTGTTCACATGGATGAACACCGAGCGGACACCCATCCCCCCCACTGCTGGTCACTTACACGGACACCCCCCACCCCCCCCGCACACCCGCCTGAACACCAAGCACGCACGTTGGGGCGGGGGGGGACGTCCATGTAAAAATGGCCCTAGTAATTAGATGAGAACAAAACATAAAGTAGTGGAGTCTACTTTTCCCAGGAGTATTTAACCAACCAGGGTTGTATTCCAAACAGTCTCTTGAGTATTACAGTTCCTAAGTGTGTCTAGCACCACCTAGCTAACTCCCAAGTTAACACATATTTCTCCCTTTATGAACTATGTACTTCTTTTTCCAACAATAAAATAATATCATACTATCTACATTAAAGTGTTTACAGGTGTCAGTCATAGGCCCTTTTCACACAGACACTCAACCCATCGCACACATGTGTGGGTGGGGGGCGGTGTCATGGCAGGCAGGTGTGCAGTGGGGGGAGGTGTTCGGGTGAACACCGTGGGCGGTGAGTGGGTGTGTGTGCGTGCTCCACCCAGCTCCACCCACTGCACACCCATGGAGCAATTGGCCAGAATGGCGGTTACTCCATGGGTGGAGATGGGTGTGCATGCCTGTGGGAATGTCTGCCCATACACTGCAGAACCACCACTGCCTCATCCACCCATCCACCACGGCCTGTGTGAAAAGGGCCATAAACTTATGTTAAACTTCTAAAACTGTTAAATATGGAAGTAATTTGTACAAGCAAAATATCTATTTGCAGTCAGTTGCCATTGAAATGTGTTAAACTAGTCAGTAATGAGGACCAGAATTTGTGTTAATTTGTCAACAACAGATAGTATCAGACATCACAGTCCTTGCTTTCAATCATCAAAGATTCACTCACGCACAATGTAGTTCCTCTATGGGTGATTTCAGAAGTGACGTGGTGAATGTCCACCACAGTCAACCTCAGTCAAACGCAGGGGGTGGTGAAAGCATTGTGCATGTCTGTCTGCTCGCATCCAGATGTTCACCACAGTCAAACGTGGCCCGGGGTGAAGCTAACCATGCTTCGTGAGGTCGGGTCGGGAGGAGGTCCAGAAGTGTGGTGACTGGTCACCACGGAAGGGGTGAATGAAAAGTAACTTCTGAACAGAAACCCACAGGAAGGAATTGACCCCAGTCTCGGTGCATTCTGGGGCTCGAACCGTGGTCCACATCTCCACTGCATGTCTATTGTGTTCCCCCGGCCCATGTTCTCTCTGATTGCCCCCGGGTGATGGTCACGATCCTGTCACTTCTGTTGGGGCCGCACATGTCACCACAGCCCACGGTGAATCCATTCACACCGGGGTGGGATTCACTGTGGTGAATTGGAACGTGTCACTTCTGAAATCTCCCTATGCGTTTTACTGTTTTAGCTCGCTGGGGAAATCTCTTTTCACTGGGAGACGCTGGGCCTGTTGTCAGAAACATGTTGGTGCCTGACATGGGTTGCTCACCAGAGTGCTTCAATCTGTTATCAGGATGTGGAGATGAGACTCCATAGCCAGGCAGGAGTTTAATATAAAAATATAAAACAATCCCACTTAAAACCACTCCCAGGGGTTCATTCCTCCAATGAAACACAGAAGGCAACATACAACATAAATGACCAAACCAAACAGAAATTATATTGTCAGACCAACAAGATAATAAAGAACTTTAAAAAAATATATGTATAAACCACCTTGATATAATTTTCAGCATTCTATTTTCAACTTTGAACGTTTTTCAGTTTGCAATTTTCCACTGGAGAATCAGATTTTTCTTTAAAAAACACACATCATGTTTTCATGAAATTTTTCATAACAACAAAACCACATTTCTTCTTCATTATCCTCTCACCAAGTCCCACTTTAGGTATTTGGTACCATATAGCACCAAAGTTGGAGTATACCAAGCACTTTTTTGTCTTTATTCCCACACTCTGACATCAAAACACAACAAGCCCCCTCGCGACGCATGAGACAAGAGCCAACGCCATGGAGGACAGCTGCTTGGACAGCAGCTTCCTGCATGTCCTGCCTAATATGTGCCTCCATTGTAGCCTGGGACTGCCAGCAGCTGCAGCAGTTACCCCAGCCCCTTCTCAGGAAGAGAAGCTTCATGTTTCTTTGGTGTCTGTGGCTGTGTGTCATGGCGTAGGGTAAGCAGCTGGGCGGGGCTTGGGGTTGGGAGAAGGGGAAATAACTGCCCGTATGAATTGTTTGCATGGCCGGTCCCTGGTGGTGGAAGTGAGTGGAGGCTGCCTGAGTGGGCGCAATGACCACCCAAGGAACCATCCATTAGAATCCCTCCCCACACACTCCACCTGAGTGGGTGCTCTGCGGCTGTTCCACTGAGAGGACACGGACACACACGCACCCAGCTGTGCTCGTTTAAAAATGGCCATTGTTTCCAAGTCAGTGGAGGTAATAATTCCACCTTATCCAGCTGCTTTGAACTGCTCAACGCTGGAGTATTGTGTCCAGTCCTAGGCACCCCATTTTAAGAAGGATATTGACAAATTGGGGGTGGGATCAAAAGAGTGCAGCAAAAATTATAAAAGGTCTAGAAAGGAAGTCATATGAGGAAAGGTTGAAGGAACTGTGTATGTTTAATCTAGCAAAGCGAAGAGTAAGGGCAGACATATAAGGAAAGGTTGAGCACCGGTGTGGTGTAATGGATAAAGTGCTGGACTTGGTCCTAGGAAGCCAGGGTTTGAACACTGCCCAAGCCATGAACTCACTGGGTGGCCTTGGGCAAGTCACAACCTCTCAGACTCAGTTCTGCATCTGTAAAATGGGAATGTGTGTGTGTCGCCTTGTGTTACCCTAAACCCTTGTCTATCTTAGATTGTAAGTCCACTGGGCAGGGACCTGACTGTAAAGCGCTGTGTATCCCTAATACTGTTATAGAAGTGCAGTCTTCGAATATCTAAAGGCCTGCCACCAAGAAGAAGGCAGGAAACTGTTTGTCATTACTACAGAGGATAGGACTACAAATAATGGACTCAAATTACAGGAATTTACATTTCAGTTTGATATCAGGGGAAAAAAATCCTAACAGGATGAGCTGTCTGGCAATGGAACAAGTTGCCTAGGGAAGCCATAGGCTCTCTGTCACTGGAAATGTATTATTATCATCTGATGGGGATGTTGTAGTCATCCTGCTTCCAAGCAGGGAATTACACAAGAAGACCCTCAAGGATCTTCCAACTCTGACATTCAGTGATTCTACTTTTTAAACCATTCTTTAATTAGATAATCTCACACTGACTGGACATATTTCAGCAGCTGCTCTGAACAACTACCTATATATTTTGCAGCAGTACATGGGTACTCAAACCATTGACTAGGCCACATTGTGCTAGGCACTGTACATAGTCAACACATAACAAAATGGCAGACCTTATACCAAAGGTCTCAAAGCAAAATTAACATTCTGTCCTAGGGAAACACTAGTAGTTACTATAGGGAATTACTGTGGGCTAAGTTGGAAAACCTCTCTATGGATAAACGGCTACTCACTCTCATACGTCTGCTTCACTCCAATTCTAGTTTGGCTGTTAGGCTCACTGATCAGGGACACCTGACCTCCTGGTTGCCAAATTTTACTGGGGTTAGGCAGGGTTGTATCCTGGTGCCCTCATTGTTTAATTTATTCCTCAATGATTTAATTCCCAGAATGACACGCCCGGATTCCCCCCCCCCCAAAAAAGTTGGCTTCTCAAGTGGTAGGATGTCTGCTGTACGCAGACGACACAGTCAACCTGTCATAAACAAAGGTTGGATTGGACAGACAATTGGGTGAACTCGCAGCCTATTGCCATAGCAATAAACTAGCGATAAACTATAAGAAAACCAAAGTTTTGGTTTTTGGGAAGCGTAGGAAGGTTTACCATTGGCAGATAGGTGGGCATCCTATTGACCAGATACAGTCTTATAAGTACTTGAGTTTTATGTTTCACCCTACACTTAGCTGGTCCCTTCATCGGGACCTGGCCCTTAATAAAGTTAAGGATGTGGTGGCGGCCATCTCCTGCTTTTTTGTAAGAAGGGGCACGGTAGCCTGGTTAGTGCAATTAGAACCTTAAATGCTAAAGCCCGCGCCCAACTTTTCTACACAGGGGCAATCTGGGCTATCGACGCTCTAGTCGCACTTAATGCTTTTCAAGCTAGGGCTTTTAGGCTGCTGTTATGCATTCCAAATGGGACCCCTTCAGTTGCTGTTAAGAGTCGAACTAGGACAGCTTGTTTGGGACAAGGCTGTCTGGATTCAGGCGGTCCATCTGTGGCTCCGCCTTTACCAGGGGGAGCATTCAGGACTATTGGGTTTTATACCTCTAGATTCCTTTGTGTCTCCATGACTAAAGAGGGTGGCTACCCAAGTGGCTGGTTGGGACCTCCCTAGTGACCACCTGCAGAGAACCCAGCCAACAAGGGCTAGGAAGGAGGCCCATTCGAGGATTGAGCATATTGATTTTCAGGAGGACTGGGCTGTGGTGGATACCCTTGCCTCCTTAGCCCACTTTAAGCACGTGGCCCCTAGTCTGTGTGTCATGGCTTCTTACTTGGTCTCCCTATACTCTGGTAGGAGATTGTTCCTGTTCCTCTGTGCACGCATAAATATGCTCCCGATTTGCTTACTTGAAGGACATTATTTGGGTGTCCCTTTTGGATTTAGACTTTGTCCTTTTGATCACACCGAAATCGAATCAGTGGTGCATATTTTGTTTACTTGCCAGTTGTACAGGTTGCCCCGTGAACAATACCTACAATCCCCTCTGGATAGATTTCCTGGTAGGACGTCCTCTGAGCTTTTATGCATATTTTTATCAGATACCAACCAGCAACTTTCTGACGCAGTGTCAGCTTTTCTTGTCCAGTCCTTTGTGAATAGGGACAAGTTTTTAAAGTTCTTGCCTGTTGGCTAGGCAGCCTGAACGAACTTGGTGGTGATGTGTAATCTATTTGCGCTCATGTACTAAGGAAGCGGGGCTGCTCTGCTTCTGATGTTATGTTATGTATTGTTATCTTTGATTTAGATTTTTGTATACTTAGGGGCTATAGGGCCTGTTTGTATGGTGGATACCGATATTTCTGTCTGTGTATTTATGTTTGTTTGTCGTGTTTCTTTGTTGATACTTTATGCAAAGACCTTTGGTCATGCATTTAAATAAACTATGTATCTAGTTACTTGTAATAGCAAGTTAGGCAAGCAGTCTGAAGGAACGCTCTTATACTGTGGTAGAGCAGGAAGACGATACAGAGATTCCTAGCAGATGGGGATCTTGAGGGTGTACTGAGCACAGTAATTCTGAGGGCGCTGATAAACGAGCCCGCTCCCAAGTGGGAGAGGGCTCAACCCTGCGTCTAAACCCCACGTTACTCTCTGCGATGTGTCTGATGTTTAAAAGAGCATCAGGCGCATCCCAGAGAGTAACTGCGCATGCTTGTCCTTGCGCAGCATCTCTGTGCGTGTGCTCCCTGCCCTCATGACCCAGAAGTGTGGGTTAAAGCCAGCACACTGGCAATCCGCGTCTAAGGGGGAAGGATCGCTGGGCCGGCCGGACGTGGGAAAGACGCTGCTGCTGAGCGCGTCAGACATTTAAATGGACAAAAATAATGGCAGCTGTAAAAGGGATCAGCCACCATTTTCGTCTCATTTATAAATGCCCTGAGAGAACAACAGGTGCCTCTTGGAAAATGTAAATCGGTTGGGGGAGAACATAGGAACATAAGAAGTGCCATATTAGCTCAGACCAATAGTCCATCAAGGCCAGCATCCTGTGTCTGACAATGGTCACCTTCAGTTGAGTCTGAGAAGTACACAATAGGTCACATGGGGTATTTTCAGACGTGACGGAGCGGCTTCGCCCCGTCCTGAAAACAACCCAGAGATTCCCCGCCGGGATCACCCAGGCACAGCAAACAGACATGCCGGGGATCCCGGCGGGGAATCAGGGAGGGGCCGGGGCCGCGGCCGCGCAGCGCAACGTGCCATGCTCCCTCACGCTCCCTTGCCGCCCGCCCTCTGGGGAGACGGCGGGCGGCGAGGCCAATGCCACCGCAGCGTCTGGCCGAGTTCACCACGGCCCAGAATCCCGCCAGGGATTCCGGGCCGTGATAGCTGACCAGACGTTACTTTTTATTGATGCCCGCCTGGAATCACTTTCACGACGTGTCTGCGGATTTTCCTGCTGGGAGCCCAGGAAGCGTGGTTGAAATTGACCCCATGTGGGTATTCAGGGTGGCGGACATCTGGCGGCCGCCGAACAGACGTGCAGGGCACAGTGATCACAGGTGGGTATTCACTGTGGTTTACTGTGATCTCGTCACATTTGAAAATACCCACGGCGTGATCCATTCTTAGATATTTACTCCCAGTTCTTGACAGAGGTTACTTCTCCCAAACAAATTAAGAAAATAAGTGCCATATTGGGTCAGACCAATGGTCTATCAAGCCCAGCCTCACAGCCTGTTTTCTCTGACAGTGGCCACTCTTGGTCTCTTCAGAAAAGTACCCATGGATACAGTTTCACCCATCAAAACAGAAACTTAGATAAACTAGCCCTTTGCACCAGAGTGAGTCCAACTGAGGTGAACTAGACTATTGTCAATGCAAAAGTCCAGCACCAAACAACATCACAGGCACACTAATAGTTTTATTTTTAAATGGGTCACAACCTACTTGATTAAATAGATTAATACAGAGTCAAAATGGATAAAGCATACCTAACGTATTTTTTTGAGAGTACAACTGTCAGAAAAGTAAAGCAATAAGGTGCAGTAAATTGTAACTATTAGGAAAGTAACATGTTACAACAAGTGCATGAAATTCATTTTGTGAATGAAGAAAGTGCCACACACACACTAATGAAATGTATTATGTGCAAGCCTTTTGGGGGCATCCTGTAATACTGAATGTGTGAGTAAATGACTAAATCATGTTGCTTCCTGCTGGCTGGCACAAAAGATGGATAAGAGACCTACTAGCTGAGGCAATTCCCTGTTACCTCAGGCATTGGAGATCTATGATTTTTAGAACTGAAGAATCACTCAGGTATGTGTTGATGTTTCTCTGTGCAGGGCCAAATCAAAGCAAAGTAGGTGTCTAGGCCTGTCACAGCATTGGGCTTCTCTTACCATGGCCCAGACTTTGTACTACACAATGACGCTGCCACAAGAGCTAGATACTTCCATTCTTATAAAATGAAAGACAAGATCTTGATGCAGTCACATTACTCCAACAGCTAGAGCTTTAGACACTGGCCTGTAGTATTTTGCCTATGACTTAATCTGGCTCTGTCTTCATGTGTGATTTATACAGTACGAGTGTGTGGCATAAGGTTTCATTAGCTGGCAATTCTCAGTGCAGGTCCCCAGTGAGATCCTGACTTTGAAGTATTAGAGCGTGCTGAGGACGCATCTTGCATGGTGCTTTTTTAGATGCATCAAATATACTCCTTTTACCACCATCTTGTCTGCCACTCTTATGCAAGTTTAGTGATTCCGTTGTTAATGAACTAAGAGTTTAGACATGGTCTGTAGCCTCCTGAGCAATTATTTTAGTCTCTGCCATAGTAGACTCAATTTGGCTAGCAGTAACTATAGCTTTCTGAAAAGTTAGTTCTGGCTCAAGCACTAATTGCTCACATAAGTGTGGTATCGTTATGTCCTTCACAAGCTGGTCTCAGATCATCTCATCAAGATGTAACTCCATGCCGGCTTGTAAGATACAATATACTGGTCAGTATGTTCACCTAATTTTTGTGCACCCTGGAATAATTTTTAAAGTGCTGACATGTTTACTTCTAGTATGATAAAGTACTTTAAAGCTGAAGTAAGCAGCAGTAATAATGATTTTTCAGAAGAGATAAAATATAAAACACATGCTGGCCTTCAGTACCTAGACAGAAATCTAGTTTTCTGCTTTTTGGAAGTTGCCTCTTCTAACAGAAAAAATAAAATAAAAAAATTAAGATGTATATAAAGTGTTTCTAAAATGACCATTTATAATTTGACAAAGTAGGCAAACAAAAAGCAGGACATTTTTTCACAGATCAGCTGCATGCAGTTTGCCAGCCAATCAGTAGCTGTAGTCACAAAACAGATCAAGAAGCTCAAAAAGGTGTGATCTACAACCCATTAAAATCAATGGGCATAAGGCAATAAAGAAATGCAGGAGGAGGTGTAACTGAAAGATGCGCAAACTTTGGAGCAAAGATTTATGTTCTACTAGCCGTTAACCAGCAATAAATTGCAGCGCGTTATCAATTTACCCCATGGCCACCATTGGCTGTCATGGCTGGCCATCAGCCAGGCAGAGCAGACAGGCCGCCAGGCATAGGGCACAGGCATGCGAATTCACGTCTGTGCCTCTCCTAGTGAACATATGCCAACCCTACTGCTAATTCCTCTGCTAACTTGGCTGTGGTCAGAACAGCCTATTGTGACATCAGCAACAGCTGTAGAGCAGCTGCGACAGCAGCAACTGGTGTTCATTTTGCTTTACCTATGGGCTGATGTTCGGTGAACGAAACGTTGGCATCTACTCTTATCCCCTCTGATCCCTACTGTGCCAACCCAACTGCTAACTACTCCAGTAGGTCGGAACAGCAACTGCTGTTCCCTTTGCTTTACCTATGGGCTTACTAGGGAGCTATCCCCACCGACCGGGACAGCACTTTATTCCACTTTTCCAGAGTGTGGGACCCTGATTGTCCCATCTTCACATCTTTCAAAGATTTGGGCTGCATTCTGGTTTCTTCCTTTCATCTGTGCCACATCCTGTCTCTTGCATAGATCCTCCCTTTCTCTCTCTCTCCTTCCAGTTGGGGATCTATGCCTATCCTCTTTTTCTTGGTGAACAGCAACAGTTGCACAGCAACAGCAGCAACTTCTGTACCCTTTGCTTTAACCTCGATGTGGTCAGAACACTGTGAAATGTCTATTGTGACATCATCAACAGCTGTACAGCAGCTGCTGTAGTGTTGCTCCCTTTGTTTAACCTATGGGCCAACATTATGTGGCTGTAACTCCAGCCCTGGCCATTGGTTATGGCCCTATAATCTTAAAACAGCAAAGGGTCGGATGATCCTTCATTTAAGACCTCAACAGACCCTCTACAACTTAAAATAAGAAAGGCTTAGGTCAGACCAACACTGAGCAACAGACAGACATCAGAATTTTATATAGATAGATAGTGTAATTGGACCACAATTACATCACAAAGAGTTGAATGCCCAGGAACTTCCAACTAATGGGTTTAATTGTGAACATTTTTATTAATACAACAGTGCTTATGTATGTTCTAATACGATTAGCAAATTTTCAAGATAATTCATTTCAGCAGGGGGGGGGGAGCTGGGGTTTATTGGGCTTGAGTAGTAGCTAAACAATAGTGACATTTTTAATAAGCATCCAAATATCTGGATGATTATCTGAGCCAAAATGAACCTTTCCATGATCTCTTATTACTAAAGAATCAAATTCAAGATTAATGGCTGTGCAGTACAATGTAAGTGTGTTCGGTGAAGCCACAAATAAATTTTGAAGGTTTACACAGTGCTTCTCTGAATAAAGAGAATTATTCCATAGGGAACTATAAAGTGTGCTATTAAGGTTTTTAAAAAATGGAAAGCTTCTACCATTTTCTCTTTGTGACTTGTTTTGTTAAATAAGGCTGTAATTGTTTTGATTTTAATAGTGTGGCTGTCCTGGCATCAGTGTTAGAGTGCTAACTGTGTTTCACAGGGTGGGGAGGTCAGATTCAGGCCTTCGAAACTTGATTTTGAAAATGGAACTTTAAAAACTGAAGCAAAATGGGGTTTTGTGTATGAATTTTTGTATGTTGTGTTGTGTTTCTACAGTTTCTCCAACAGGAATGATTTCTAATTGGATCCAGCGTACTCAGTTAACAAAAAATCTACAAGGTTTCTGACCTTCAAAACTAATAAACAGAATTAATAAGATAATGACTAAACTCCTTGGATGATACATTTATCTGGATAAGAAAGAAGAGAGTACTGATACTAGTGAGGATGATATTTCATAGATCTGGATGTAAGAACTTCCCCTCTTCCTTCTCATCATTATAGCATTGTACAACTCACCAAGTGCATTATTTTGGTCTTTTACTTCTCCACTGCTGAACCCAGTATTTGAGTTTGTTTGTGCTGTAGCAGTGTGGGCAAGAAAAAGGAAGACACTGAGTAAAAACAGAGGTGATGGTGGCCTGCTTTGGCCCACTGTGGCCTGGGACCCGCAGGCATGTCTACGTGGTGCCAGATGTTAGCCTGTGATTGCCCGAGGGGAGGTAGGTGGCTAGCCCGGGCTGAGTCCTCAGAAAATCTCAGAGGAAGCAGTGCTAAGGGCTGCCCTTGCGGGCAAACATGGTCCAACACAGGTTAGTATTTTTATTTATTTTATTTCTATTTATTTTAATTTTTTATTTATTTTATTAATTTATTTTCATCAATTTATATCCCGCCCTGCCTGCAAACAGCTCGAGGCGGCTAACAAATAGCCTCACCATACCCACATTGGGGAAGGAGCCAGTGTGGCTGGTCACCATGGCTGTCATCACAAGAACGAGGCATGGGGTGCAGTCACCCACATGGTTGCTTAGCTTGCTGATCTTCCTGGGGCACGTGGGCAGTGGTAAGGCTCTGTGGCTGTGGGTGTTTTGTTCGGTGCCCCTTTGCAACCTGGGCCATGTTGGCTGTGGTTGCTCACCCTTGACTGGGTCAGAGAGCTGCCATTTTTACCTAGTAATGTACATGCACTGGCAAGAGAGAAAATGGCTTCTTTGCATTGAAACATCTCTTAAATAACAGGAAAAGTTGTGTGCTGATTTAATTGCCAAGCCCCAAACTGTAACTTGCACAAATGAAGAGTTATTATAAGTGCAAAATTCATCCAACACTCTTTTTAAGGGCATTTGAACTCCACAATTTTGGATGCGTTGCAGGTCAAAACTGTCTTCTATTGCAGGGTGACTGTAGTGATCAAATTAGGGTAATACATAGCCCCATTAAGTTCCTGCATCTGCCACTGCCCCTTCTCCTTTATTTCTTTCCTGCTCCTGCTGCTGGTGGTCTCAGTACTGCTGCACATGGAGCAAGGCTGTCCGAGAAGGGGTTCAAGAGATTTGGGAGGTTCTTCCATCAGTAACAGACCCTCTGTTATCATGGAAGCATTATTTTGTTGCAGATGAACCTCTAGAACCTTCTCTTAAGCACCCCTATATGAGTGTAAGAGTTGAGAGCAACAACAGGAGGAGTAGAAGATTAGAGATGAAATGACGATTTGTGGTAAATGCTGTTTTGTCAAAAACAGCCAATTTGCTGTCTCCCTCCATGATGTGAAAACTTATTGGATTTTTACCACATTAATTTGTTCCCATTTGGGAATACCCTTTGGTAGGTACTCTTAGTATGTGCTGACATGTTCACCATACTGGCAGGAAAAGGAGGCAGGCACATACAGACAGACCAGAAGACATGTCTGATGCAGCAGTACTGCCTCTTTCTCCCACCTGTATCCCCTTTCACCGCTCAGGGCCGGCCTTACTGTGGGGTGGCTCTGGCCGGCTGCCCTGACCCCACTCCTTGGGGGGGCAAGCATGGGGCTCCCCTGACTCTCAGCCAGGGAGTGAGGCCAGGAGATGCAGGGCCTCTTCCTCTCACTCCCTGGCCAAGTCCGAGACAGGCAGTGGAGGGGGTCAGTGGGAGTGAGGGAGAAGCAGAGGCCCCACCTCTCCCTCACTCCAGGCATGGCCTCCTCCACTGCCTGTCAGTGTCTCGGCCAATGGGAATGTGGGAGAGGTGGGGCCTCTGTCTCTTCCTCATTCCCCCTGGCCGAGACAACCAGGTAGCCGAGGGGGCCAGTGGGAGTGAGGGAGTGGCAGAGGCCCCGCCTCTTCCACACTCCCTGGCAACTTCCGGTAGTGGTAGGCGGTGCGGCGGCAGATTCAATATGCTGCCATGATGCCCGCCCGAGCCTGAGCCAGGGAGCCGGCAAGTGGGCCCTGCGTGAGGCCCAGGCTAACAGTTGCAGCAGCGATGGATCTGGTAAGTGCCCCCAAAATGGCTGAGTTTGGGAATTGATGAGGGGAGTGCCCCTCCGCCCATCCCTGAGCCCAGGCCCAGGTAGCGCACCGCCCCCAAACCGAGCTGGGGAGGGCCCCCCCCCGAGCCGGGGAGCACTCCTAGGTCTGCCAGCTGGTGGCGTCAGCAAAGCCACCAGCAGCAGAATAAGATCCCGTATTTCTCCCCCACCCTGGGCCCTGAAAATTGTAAGGCCGGCCCTGTCACCGCTGCCCCTCCACCTTGGGTGAAGGTGAAAAAGGCATGTTCTGGAAACTGGAAAAGCAAGGACAACACCAGGGATGTGAAAACAGATCATGGTTCAGGTTCAGTCATTCGGTTTGGTCTGGTCACTCAGTTCGGTCGTTGGGTTCAGTCGCCGAGTTCGGGTTCGGCTGTTCGGTTTGGTTGCGTTCGATTTGGTTCAGTCGTTCAGAAAAAGGTAGGGAGTCTCTCTCTCTCTCTCTCTGCAGCAACCTGGGCGGGAAGACAGGCACCTTGGCATGAGAGGCAGGAAGGCGGGCTGAGGCAGGCTTTGAGCTTGACGGCAACCTGGGGTACAGAACCCTTGGCACAGACAGCATGCGGTGGCCCGGCTCCTGATGGGGACGGGTCGTCAGGAGCATATAACACCTGTGCTCCAGACTCTGCACTGGCTGCCAATAGTGTGCCAAGCCAGGTTCAAGGTATTGGAACTGATCTATAAAGCCCTTCACGGTCTGGGCCCCTTGTACCTCAGGGACCACCTCACCCTCCGCACCCCTTAGCGGCTCCTTTGGTCTTCCAGGGGTGCCTTCTTGGAGGTCCCCCATGTTAAGCGGGGGGCCACAATGGAGAGGGCATTCTCAGTGGCCAGCCTGTGTCTTTGGAATTCCCTCCCGGAGGAAGCTTGCCTGGCCCCAAGTCTTATGACATTCCGGTGGGCTTGTAAAACCTGGCTGTTCACCCAGGCCTTTGGGGAGGAGGGTGGGTTATGGTTTTAGCTCTTTCCCACCTTTTATTTTTATTTGTATTTACTTTTCTCAACCCTGTTTTGGTTTTAAATTATTGTGTTGTTTTTAAAATGTTATTTTATGAATGTTTTTTATTAAATTGTACGTTGCCCCAAGATGCTGTTGGCATGGGGGGGCGACTAATAAATGCGTAAAATAAATAAATAAATAATAGGCCTGACCTGGGGCCATTGGCACTAGCAGCAGCAGACATTGGTTGCTGGGGTACAGAACCCTTGGCACAGACAGCATATAGGCCTGGGGGCCATTGGCAGCAGCAGACATTGGTGGCCAGGGTACAGAACCCTTATCACAGACAGCATATAGGCCTGGGGGTCATTCGCAGCAGCAGACATTATTGGCCGGGGTACAGAACCCTTGGCACAGACAACAGATAGGCCTGGGGGCCATTGGCAGCAGCAGACATTGGTTTCCAGGGTACAGAACCCTTGGCACAGACAGCATAGAGGCCTGGGACCAGGCCATTGGCACTAGCTCGGGATCGCCTCGACAGTGGGGGACATTGGTGGCCCTGTAGGAATATCAGAAGCAGCAGCACCTGCTCCAGCAGCAGCAGATACAGACGCAGCCTCAAGTCCTGCAGGCCTTCCAGTGCCCTGCGTGGCAGTGGAGGAGGGCACTTCCAGGAGGCGCCACTGAAGCCTGTTGACCTAAAGCAGGCCTGCTGAGTTTGGGGTATGGTGATGTGCTCGGGCTACTGCTGCTGCCTGATGCCACTCCCCTGGCACAGCCCCTCCCACCTCTGGCACGTGCCCCATTGCCTCCCCTACGTGCAGGAGACTGGGCTCTCCTTTCCTTCTCCATTTCTCCCTCCAAAATAATGTTTTTATATTTTATTTTATTTTTATTTTATTTTTATTTTATTTTTATTTTTTTATTTAAAATTTTAATATAATATTATATCTATCTATCTACACTAAATCTAACTGCTATT
>QEPC01008849.1:2012622-2037694 GCA_003113815.1 Sphenodon punctatus
AAAATTAATACAAATTAATACAAATTAAAAATTTAAAAAACCTTGGAAGTAATGCGTTTGTTTCCACAAGATCCTCTGGAGATTTTAACTATCTACAGGAAGTACGTTGCCAGAACCAGGAAGAGAAGTAGAAAGTAGAATTGTTAATCCTCCTGAAACACGGCCTCTGGGGGCATTTCTAAATCCTCCATGAAAAAAAGAGCAAAAGCCCCAAAAATCCAAGACCTCACATTAAGAAGCCAAGTTTCCTGCAGACAGATAAGATCATAAGATTGCAGGAAAATCACCCAGTCTTTATCCTGTACCTTAGCTTTACACCCTCCAATGTTCCAAGATAGCAAATTCACAAGCCCAAATTGATCAACAGTAACCTGTCATGAAATATATGGAGAGAGACAACTATTAGGGTCACAAGTTGGTTGAGAACCGTCTATAGTCAGTTCACCTCTAGATATTACTCCACTATTAAAAACTGAGCAAGCTTCTGGCTTAGTTTCACTATTACTAGTTTAACTCATTTGCCCAATGGACATAGCTCAAGTGGTAAGAGTATGTGCTTTGCATGTATAAGGTCCCAGGTTCAATTCCTGACATCTCCCCTTCAGCATCCCTAGTAGCACACCTGGGGGAGGTTTCTGCAGGGGGCTTGGCAGGTTCTCAGATAGCACATCAGAATGATCTCTGCCGGAGACCCTGGAAGAGCTGGATTTGAACCTGAATTTGAAACCCATGCTGCCTTGTCAGGTTGTGACAATACTGGGCTAAGATGGACCATTGGTCTGACTCAGTTAGGCAGTTTAGTTTAGACTCCAAGCAGCCAGAGGCAGGATGGGGCAGGATATAAATACATCAAATAAATAAATATTATTATAATTAGCAGCTAAAACCCCAGGATCTATGAATAACTATGGGTTAACGCCATCATCCTGTTGCCTCAAATCAATTTCTCCATCTTCAAAACACTCAGTCATGCAATTATAAAAAAAACAAAAAACCCTATCTGTATTACCAGTCTCATCCCATGTAATCCATTCATTGGGAAATATCAGAGGAGGAAATAGAGTATGTTAGTGGGTATGAAGTAGAAATACCTTCTTTGTCAAAAACAGCCTCCTTCAGTGAATCATCACTAGATTGACTAGGTAAATCACAATTAAAATCTGTCAAAATGCTAATGAATTTTCAATACTTTGTAAGAAAATCCCAGATGACAATCACTGTTTTTGATTTGTCCATGTTTTCTGCAACAAGGGCCAGTTGGAAAATTCTACTTCCCACTTTAAAGTATCTCCCCTTTAAAGTAAAGGTCGGATATTAACAATAGATGAAAGCAGAAATCAAACCCACGATTAAGCAAACAATAAATCATGGAGATTATGCTTCATAAGAGAGTAGCCTAAATTTTTCCTACCTAACTTAATCTTAAAAGTGAACAATAGAGCAGAGGCCCACCTATGAGATGTTTCTTGTGGCCACATTTTAGGTCGGTCCATTAAAGATCTAGGAGGTTTGCCCAAATAACTTGCCACATTCCGGGACACCCACAAAGCAAAGGAGCTAAGAGTATAATTGTTTTGAGCCACCAATCAATTATCACTCATTAAAATGAGAGAGGAAGGCTCATCTTGTGCCTCACACTGGGTGTTTTTATACACACATTTCTCCTGCATGTTTTTTGTTACATTCTGAACTTTCTGTGTGTCTAAATCACTCACGCAGATCTTAAACATCTGGCTCTTTGAACTTCTGCATAGAACGTCTCCCAGCATGTTTGTGTGTAAAAAGTTCTCCTGATAAATTGCTTTGCTCCAGGCAGCTGTGGTCACTTGGTTTCCATGGCAGCCCCTCGCATCTACAGCTGCAGCTACTTTAGGCTGCCTCAGGGCAGTGTGTGTATGAAGAATGCATTCAGGAACTGCCTCAGGACAGTGTGTGTCCCTGTCCTGGATAGGCTGCTTGCCCAGATGTGATCCCCCGGAAGATCCCAGGCCCACAGTTTGGGCCAAGGGCCCCCCAGGTGAGCCAACACGGGTCTGGACATTCTGTTCCCACTGCTATCCCCTGCCAGGGATCGGGAGTGGCATAACTGGCAGCAATGGCTGCTTGTGATTGGCTTCCATTATGGTGGAGAGTGGGGTTCTGGGAGCACATGAGGGGCGGGGCCGCCCATGCAATTTGTTCTCTTCCCCCACCAGGGGTGGGCAGGGGAGGGCTTGCTGGCCAGCCCAGTCAGGCGCATGTCTATTCAGTGCCCCGACCTGACCAAGCCAGGGGTGGCCCCCCCTTCCTGTGCTGTGCAGCCAGTATGCTGGCTGAGTGTCTGTTTTCACCCTATGTTGAGGATTTAAGTGCTGGATAGACCTTGTTGTTGCCCTCTCCAAAGGGGTCAATTTCACTCTTTGTTCTGTGCCAGCCCTCACGACCTCTGTTAGCCTGAGCAGTTTTATATATTTTTATTTTGTTATGTTCAATTGTAAGGCATTCATGGGTACAATCTTCTTCAGTTCCAAAATTGGAGACATTACTCCCCCCCACCCGCCCCTTTTATTCTACAACACATGGTTCTAGAACACAGTCCCAAGAGGATGGTATACTGGGCATAATGACTTAGCAGAGACTCGAGTTCAGGAATCCATTTTGTTAACACCTGACACAGGGAAAGCATGGGTGGCATGTAAGTGTTGGTAGTAGAGGTGGTGAAGCTAAATGGTTCTGAAGCTATTCATCTGTAGCTATTCATCAGCTCTCCCTTAGACCCCCTTAGTTGTTTTTTTTTCTATTTCAGTGCATTGACAGTAGAGGGACACATAAGGGGTCTGATAAAAATATTTTATGTTACCAATGGGAGGAAAGGATGGACCATTGCCAAGGACACTAGTCTGGGACTTGGGAGACCTAGATGTCCTCACTCTAAAACTGATTTCCTTCAAAACAACCCTGCGAGGGATCAAAAGTACTATCAACCCCATTTTACAGATGAGAAACTGAGCAAGAGAGATGAAGGATGTTTCTAAACAGGACATGTCCATGCATGGCCACCCACCATGCACATGTCCAACCGGTCATTTGAAATTGGTGCGTGGGGAGGCGTGCTCCCATGACTAGGACTAAGATTCGGTCACAATATTTTTTTTAAAAAGTTATGACTAGTTCATAGTAGAAAAGATGAAAAGTCACGGAAAAGTCATGGGTCAATAAAAGTTCCATTTTACTTTTTATTCAATGTTTCTTAACATAACATATTATTAGATTGTAAGCCCTGGGCAGGAGGAAAGGGACTCCCTGCCCCCCCTTTCCCTTATCTTACTTATAATGAAAGCCCCAGAAAAGTGTAAAGGGAATCCCTGCCCCTTTCCCTTATCTTTCTGTGAATGAAAACCCCAGGCAGGGAGAAAGGGAACCCGCTCTCTCCCTTAATTCTCTTAGAATTAAGAAAAGGAAGGAGGGAAGGTAGAGCAAGGCATGAGGAAAGGCAGAGGAAATGCTGCCATCTCCTCTACGATGCCTTTTCTCTGCCCTGCCCTCTGCCTCCAGCCACACCACACTCAGAAGAGGAGGGGTTTAGAGCAACACATGAGCATGGCAGCCGGCACAGAGTGTGGCATCCACGCTGTTCTTCTTGGCGGAACTTCTCAAGCGCTGCTCTCTGCCTCTAACCACGCTGTGCTCTGAAGGGGCAGGGTTTGGAGAACTCCAGAGACATTGGTGCAGCAGCTGGCACTGACTGCAGTGTCCATGTCACTCATCTCCGCTGCACTTCTCTTCTTGGTGGCACTTCTCTTCTCCAGGATGGGTCAGAGGCAGCTCCTCCTGTGTTTTTTAGGCAAAAGTCATGGAAGTCTTGGAAAAGCTGTAAAAGTCATTGTGAGGGGGAAAATTCAGTAAAAGCGTGACTTCTTTAACTACCGTAACATAATCTTAGCCCTACCCATGACCCATGCAGTGGTCACCCATCTGGAGTGCCCCGTGCGGGACAAGGTGGACCCCTCTGCTGCCCCATACATTGACCACAGACTTGCCCTCAAGCTTTTCTCATTTAAAAACACCCTAAGTGGCACTCCCCAGGGTCACAAAGGAAAATACTTTCAAGATTGGAATCTTCTTACATATTGTGATACTGGGGTGTGTTGCTACTAGAGGTGAAACAGCAAGTGACAGCTTTTTTGTCAGTAATGGCCAATCCGACACCACCTTAATGACACAGCAACCCCCACTGAAGCAGTGGCATTTACCAATATTTTCTGCTGCTCTCTGCTCAAGCATGTTGCCCTTTTCAGCCTTTTTGAAAGTGCCGAAGATTCTCAGGGACTTCCGGGGAACTGTTGTAAACTTGTGTGGACTGCTATAAAATATTGAAAACTGTTGTAAAGTTCCATGAACTGCCATTAGGGATGGGCGAACAGATCGTGGTTCGGGTTCGGCCGTTCGTTTCGGCTGCGTTCATTTCAGCCGTTCGGTTTGGTTCGTCGGTTCAAATGTTCGGTCGTTCGGTGGTTTGGGTCGAATGCTGAGTTCAGATTCGTTATTCAGTTCGGTCGGGATCGGTAGTTCAGTGCAATTGGGAACTGAAAATTACATTTAGTTTTTGAAATAAAAGGAAAAAACTAAAAAACATATTTCTGGCTATAACATTTTTGTTTCTTATTATTTTTTGATGAGATTTAGGAAGATTATACCCCCAATGGAGGACACCAAATGTACCAAAATTGGAAACGATTAGATAAAGGAAACCGATTTCAGAAGCAATTGAATGTTGTGATTTTAAGAAAAGCTCCATACGCATTCATGACTACAACTACTTTATCTTGCATCCAATGTTCATGAAACTTGTGCATATTACATCCCTCCATATGCTTAATATTTCTGTCAATTTTAGGAAAGAGTGGATAAAGGGTCCCAAGGGTAACATTTTGATATTCCATTCTGTTTACAGGATATTTGACAGGAATGTATTAAATACCCTTTCTGCCATTTCAGCAAATGTACAGGAGATTTTGATAAAGGGACCCAATTATATAAGCGATAGATTTTGTCCCCATGAAGATCATTATTCAGATGAATATCAGCATATTCGGTGCCAGTCAGAGGCAGGCACCCTGCATGGCAGGGGGAGAGAGACTGTAGGAGGAAGGATGTGGAGCAACCCCAAAGACTGACAGACACATTCAATGGCCAAACACATTAGTGCAAGCTTCTAGCTTTACAGGCCCAATTGGTAGTGGTTTCGAGGTGGGCATAGGGGGCGGCCCTGTGGCGGGCATAAACAACATAACTGGGACTTCGGAGATAGCATCCCAGCAGCCAGGAGACATAGTTTAAACACATCCAGGCTGGCCAACTATCAATCACATCCTGCAGCACTGAGACAGAGGACATAAGAGAATTTCTATTTACTCTTTCCTAAACAGATGCTTCTGACTTCCCAGAAACAAGTGGAGGAGATATGTTGGGATGGTCCCAGAACAGAATGAGGATATTTGGTTGACACTTCTTTTGGCCAATTTGCATCACAAACCGATCTTATACCACAGTGATAGAAGAGAATCCCAGGCATAGGCCCCTTCTCTACATTTGTTGTACAGGCATATAAAATCGGGACCCTTTATAATATCTTTCTGATATTTGGCAGAGATGATCATGAAAGTGAAATATATAGTTCTGCCAAATTTCATGTACACTGGTTAGACTACAAAGATGTTATAGTCAAATATACATTTATTTGTTAATTACTTATACCACAAAGACCTTTTGTCCAATCCTTCTGAAATTTGTCAAAGATAGTTACTATTGGAAGGGGTATAAACTGAACAAGTTTTACCTAAGTTAGATGTGAGGCAAAGAAGTTACAGCTAAGAATGTATATGTAGAATATTGCAAAATACAATAATTCAACTGCTTCTGAAATCAGATTACTTTATCCAATTATTTTGAAATTTGGTACACATAATGAGTTCTATTGGAAGTAGAGGCATCCCTAAATTCAGCCACACAGCTTAAAAAACAAAAAAGCTACAGCCAATAATGTGTTTTCCATTGAAACCAATGGAAATTCAATTCCGAACTCACCGAACGCATCCGAACTGAACGTTCGAATTCGAGTTCGGTTCGAACGTTTGGTTCGGTTGACCAAACTGTTCGAGTTCAGTTCGAACTCCGAACTTCCGAATTCGAGTTCAGTTCGAACGTTCGGTTCGGTCGACCGAACTATTCGAGTTTGGTCCGAACTCCGAACTTCCGAACCGCGTTCGCCCATCCCTAACTGCCATAAACTGTTGTAAACATTATGGGAGAAGTGTTACAAATTGCCATAAATGTCGCTAAAACTGTTGTTACAGCTGCAAATTACCATGAACTGTCGTAAATGCTGCAAAGTGCTGTAAACTGCCACAACTTCCATAAACTGCCGTAAAATGCCACAAATTTCCGTAAACTGTCATTAATTGCCGTGAAGTATCATAAATTGCCATTGGTTGCTGTTGGACTGGTGGCAGATAAGCCAAAAAAGGGGCAGCACAAAGCAGAATGGCAAACAATGCTGCCGCTTCAGGGATAGTTGCTATCAATATGCGGACGATACCAAAATCTATTTATCTTTTTCATCCGATCCAGGTCTTGCAGTGTCACTGTTTACTTAGTGCCCAACTGCCATTGGGGACTGGATGTGGGTGAACCAACTGAAGCTGAATTGAGACAAGAGTGAAGTGATGGTAGTTGACTGACCCTGTGACCTGGATATGATTGGGACTGCCATCTTTGATGGGGTCTGACCTCCCCTGGTACTCAGGTTCACAGCCTGGAGGTGCTCCTGGATCCCGACATGCATCTGGAACATTAAGTTGTGACCATGGCTAGGAGTGCCTTTCACCAACTTCATCTGATAAGAAGACTGTGTCCCTTTCTTTCAGATACGGATCTCGTCACTGTCACCCACACCTGTATTACCTCAAGGCTGCCCTACTGCAATGCGCTTTACATGGGGCTTCCCCTGAAGATTGTTCAGGGGTTGCAGCTCATGCAGAATGTCCTGGCCTGCCTGTTGACGGGGACGGGGAGTGGGTCACTAGGAGCACATTACACCAGTGCTTAAGTGTCTGCACTGGCTGCCAATAGCATTCCAGACACAATTCAAGGTGTTGGCTTTGACCTATAAAACCCTAACCAGCCTGAGCCCTACATATCTAAAGAATCACCTTTCTCTCTATGGGCCTTTTTAGACAAGCGGGATTTTGAGACGTGCCATAGTACAGACCTCGATTATCAAGGTATTACCACGCCGCATCTCAAAACACCCGGGAGTCGCCCAGCACCACTGTTTCTAATGGCGCCCAGGTGTCTTCCGGTTTACGGAGGACCGTCTAAAGCCACCGCCCCTGTGCAGGTGTCCCAAGAGCCGTGGGTTTAAAATCCTGCTTGTTTAAAAAATCTGAAGGTTTAAAATCCTGTCTAAAAAGGCCCTTAGTCCCTCCACAGCCCCCTAAAATCAGCCAAGGGTGCCCTCCTGCAAGTTCCATCATTGATCCAGGTCTATACAACCTGGGCAAGCAGAAAGGCATTTTTGGTGGCTGCTCCCCATCTTTGGAGTTCCCTTCCCTTGGAGGTTTGTTTACGCCCTAGTCTGTGCGTCTTCTGGAGGCAGTGCCAGAAGATGGCCAGACTTTAACAGGCAGGGGTATATTTTGGGGGTAGGGATAGGACTTTTATTAATGTTTTATGAGTTTTATTGTATGAGTTTGTTTTTATGATGATGTGAGCTGCCCTGAAACTTCAGGAACAGGGCAGGATAGAAACTGAACTAAACAAACAAAGAAAATAAATAAATAATAGGGGCAATGTAAGCCCCCAAATTATGTGACCCAAAGGCCATTGAAAGCAAATTAAATTATTTTAGTAGATGAGTTCCTCTAACACAGTAGTAAATCCAGAATAACTTCGGTAGCTCTGTTCTAGATTTGTACAATAAAAAGAGAAAATGAAGAAACTGAAGAATTAACAATACAAAACACACTTCAGGTGTAATTACATTGTTTTAGTAGTGTAGGAGTAGTTCTTGGAGTAATCTTGCACTTACTCATAGCTGCAGGGGGAAAAGGTATATTTTGTCATAGTGAGACTGAATGTCATCATAGTCTGTGTGTAAAAACTGACAATAAATGGAATTAAATGTGATTGTGGGTAACTAGAGTGAAGTCTAGACAGATTGTCTGTCTTAATAAGAAACCACACCTTACAACAGCGGGGAATTCAAAGCAGCCCAGGAATGAACTGACATGCACACATTTTTCTTTTGATATCTAATCTGGTAAAGAAGCAACTAATTTTACTATATTGAAAGCTATAGTAAAAGTAGTTAAGCAATTTCCATTAGGGCTGAAATGAGCAGCAAAACTTTTACTTGCAAGTAATTTCACCATATTGGGAACTAGAAAAGATTTTCTGAAGATTTCCTGATACCAACGCGATTTCTTGATTCCCACAATACTGAAAGATACGGTCCCAAGTTATTACTGACTTTCTGATTACCATTTACTACATGTTGTTGTTCATTTACCACTTGCTGCATTGCTGAGGGTTCCGTTGTATTTCTGGGTTTTTTGTTTCTGCATTTCTGAGCCAATCACTGTGCACATAGCTCACCCCTTAACCTCCCCCTCCCCTGTGCCCCTTAACCTCCACTCCTGTGCCTTCAGTCAGAATTGTTGTTCTATGTTGTTCCCTTTACTTTGACCAGTCTGAAACTGGATTACAGCTTAACTGCCAATGATTACAAAGGAAGTACAAGGGAAAATGGAGTGCAAGCAATGCAGTATTGAATCAGTATTACCTCTCAGGATTTGAAACGGATGGCAAAGTGGTAAATGGGATCCGGCTAAGTGGAAAGTTGGAAAATCGAGAAATGAAATGTCGGTCGAGACATTACAGGGTACCAAGAGGTTTTCGTTTAGACTCAGTCAGTGTCAGGAACTGGGATTTTGATGAGATGTCCCATTTTGGCAAAATCTCCTTTCAGTCCTACTAGAAAATGTAATAGTTAATTAGTCCTGTCCATTGACTTCAATGCAGACCCAATTTATTTAAAAATCATTAGCGGACCAGTAGTTTTGTCACATGCAACAGGAGAAGAACAGTCAGAAATTTTAATAAAAACACAATTTTATCAAAATTGCTAACATTTTTCCATTACTTACTCTCTCCCTTTTTTGTGTGTGTCTGTGTTAGCGTCTCCTAGTCACCATTAAATTCTCTTTTCACAGACCCAAGTGGGCCTGCTCTTTCTCTTTCCAAATTTTATTTCGCCCTGTGGCTGCTAAAGGGAAGTGCACTGAGTAGGAGTGGGACTCGCTACACCCAGCCTGGGTCCATGCAATCAGGAAGATGAGAGGGGGAGTAGTACATATCCGAAGTAGGGCATCAAATATGTAAAAGTCTGCTCCATGGCAGGATAATATCCCTGGCTACAGCATCATGGACAAATGCTTGTTCTGCTGGGCCTTGAAAGCTTCCAAGGAAGGAGATTCCACACCCTCCCTGGGCAGCTTATTCCATTGGTTTTGCACTTAGGAATTTTTTCCTAATATTTAACTTAAATCTACTAGTTTCAGTTAATCTACTGCAGGGATATGCAACCATTAATTACTGGTGCTTCAAAAAGCCCTTCAGTTGTTGCATTTTTACACACATCTTAAAGTTCCGTATTTTTCAATCTTCTGGGTTCACAAGTCCACAAGTAAGTTCCAGATGCATTTTTCACACACACACTGCCCTGAGGCAGCCTAAAGTAGCCGCAGCTGTAGACAGGGCCAGACTTAGGAATGTTGCATGCCTAGGCCCTTCTCAGACTGCTTCCCCAAGCCAAGCCCTGCCACAAGCCCCGTCCACAAGCCAAGCACCACTCCCATGCTGCGTGTTCATGGGTGGGGGAGCCCCATGTGAATGACGTAATGCACGCACCTGCAGTGAATGGGGGTGCATACGTGTGCCCACCTAATTCATCCCCACTCGTCCTCATGCATGGAGCAACCAGGGGAAATGGCGGTTGCTCTGTGGGTGTGGATGGGGGGGGTGAGTGGGGATGCGTGTGCGAACATGTGCACGCCCTGTCCATACCAAGGCACATCCACAGACACCCCCACCCCCACCAGAGCCATGTAAAAAGGGCCCGTGAGGAGCCACTCAAAGAAGAACAGAAGGTTGCTGCCTTGGAAATAAGGTTCTTTGAGTCGGCTCCAAACATTCTCACAACCACCACCCTTCCAGCCCCACATGGAATTTTTTTCTTATATTCCTCGAAAGGGTTGGAAGGAACTGTAATTCTGAGGGGGACAGTGCTTTTTATACTAGAGGAACTTGAGACCATCACGTGGTCTATTTGAATAGGTGAGCATGCACAACCCAGTTGTGAGAATGTTAGACACCATCTCGAAGAACCTTCTTTACAAGGCAACAACCTTCTGATCACTCACATGGGGAGGAGTTGTTTGTAAACAAACAGTGTCCCACTGCTGCTGCTGTACTACTATCAGGCAGTGAGAAGGCAGAGGCAGGCGAGGAATGGGGACCCAGGCAGTAGGCTTCGGCTGTGGGCAGCAGCCTCCAGCCATGCAGGGAGGGAAAAACAACAGAGCCGGTGGTGCCGGCAATTGCCGACCCCTCAGAAAATGCCGCCCAAGGCCTGGGCCTAGGAAGCCTGCCCCTAAGTCCGGCCTGGCTGTAGATGTGACAGGTTTCCATGGAAATCAAGTGACCTGGAGCAAAGCAGTTACCAGGAGAACTTTTTACACATGAAAGGTCTGGGAGAAGTTCTACGCAGAAGTTCAAAGAGTCAGATGTTTAAGATTTGGCTGAGTGATTTAGACACACAGAAAGTTCAGGATGTTACAGCAAATATGCAGGATAAATGTGTGTGTAAAAACACCCATTGTTGCTATCAGTGTTGCAATGTATTTTCAGTAGAGACAAAGTAGTTCAGAGATTTCTTTTATTGGACCAACTTAGGTTGATGGAGGTTTGCAAGCTTTTGAACCTCACAGGATCCTTCATCAGACAAGTCAGATTTTCAGGATCTTTTGCATGTGTTTTGCTTTTAGCAACTCCAAGTTAAAGTAGTTTTCTCCTCCTCTTTTTCTCCCTGCTAGTCTATGTATATTTCTCCTGAAACTAGTTTGGAAGAAGCCCTCATCCTTCTCCCTAGTGACATATTGTGTTTTGGGTGTATGGGTTGCACTGGAACTAGTCTACAGATTCACAAGTCTGCTTCAATCTATAGCAGGAAGTTGTAAAGGAGGGGCTGAGCTGGGCGCAGTCTAACAGAAGCTGCCCTATCTCAGCCTTGAGCTTCATTGAGCATGTCTGGGATGATGCCCTGACCACACATGATCTATTCAGTTTTGGGGAGGGGTTACAGGCGGGCCTGGAGTCTCTCATACTGGGTTCCTATGGAAGAATCCAACCAATGAGAATAATCTTTGGGGACATTTCATATTTTCCTAGCCAATGACAGCAGATATTAGGACTGCTGGGGTGGGGCTTGCTTTGTGTATGCCTAAACTTGTGCCAGGTGGCCATTTGTAGAGGGGAGCCCTGAGACACCATTTTGCAGGCTGATTGGCTGGTTTGCTTTTCACTGTGGACGCTTCACTGACGAGATCTGGCACAGGATTCTTTGCTGTAGCAGAACTTCATAGGTGAGTCAATGGGTTTATGGGGACTGGAGCAGAGAGAAGAGAGGAGGTGTTGATGTGACACTGCTTTGTCTCTTGCAAATGGATGTAGGGAGGGGGAGTGTGTTCTCAAACTGTACCCTGTGGCTTTTAAAGCTGACTAAAGATTGTTTGCGGGAGAAATCCTAGTTTAGCTTTTAATCCTGAGCATGGGAAGAGGTCTTTCTGTTTTATTTTCCATGGCTTTTGCCCCTTTTAAAACTAATTAAAGATTGTTTGGGGGAGATTGGGAGAAATCCTGATTTGGTAAGGTAATATACATCTTGAGCATGGGGGGGAGGTCTTCCTCCTTTTTTTTTTTTTTTTGGTGGGTTTGCCCCTTTTAAAGCTGACTAAACAACATTGTCCAGGGGAGAAATTCTGGTTTGATTTAATCCCAAATGGTTTGGTGGAAATCCTGGTTTGGTTTTTAATTGTGATTGGTTGGGGTTTTAATTCCGATTGGTTTAGGTTTGGTTTGGGGCAGAAATCCTAGTTTGGTTTAAATAAACATGAAGCCTTTAGCTGACTTTTTCCCCCCTAGCCCCTGATCTACAAGAGCAAATAAAATGCTGGCTTTCCCTTTTTGATTTTTTTCACACAGAGCTTTGCATTTTGCTCATTATTGCAGGTCACCAGTACTGTGTAGTTTGTTGTTCTGCATGCTCTGTGTTCTAGTCCATTGATCATGTAAGTGTGAAATTCTAATGCTGGCCCCGCCCTGCTGGTCCCACCCACTGCCCCACCAACCTAAAAGTCCACCAGCCACCACTGGTGGCCAGGTATGAATCAGATAGAAAAGGTTGCATCCTCCTCACCAGACAGAGTTAGTGGAAAACACTCCTGGCCACGACTGCAACATGATGTTCAAGGCACAACAAGGAATCCAGAATTACTCCAAGGCTGTGGATCTGACTACCCTACCCAGAGGAGGCTGGACGGACCCATCAGTAACAGATGTCCCTATCCTCAGTCTCAGGTCACAGTCAACCATGATCACTTCAGTCTTGTCTGAACTCAGCTGCAATTGGTGTGTCTGTATCCAGTCCTCAATAGTATCCAAAGACTGAGACTGCAGGACCTGGATCAGATGAAATGGAGAGTGAGCGAGTTACGTGTTTTCAGCATACTGATGCCACTGAACCCTAAATCTATGCTCAGTCTTGGCTAGTGGCCTCAAGTACACATTGAACAAGAGGGAAGACAGAGTGGAACCCTGTGGGCCTCCACAGGAAAAGTCCCAAGGGGGACAATGAGTAATCGGCCTTCACCATATTGTCTCCATTAGGGTGCTTTCAAACATGACAGTGGCCTGCTTTGCCATGCTTTACTCCACTTTGGCAAGGAGGCCAACGTCATGTTAGTTTGCAGCCAGGAAGCAGCAGTCAGATGTTTACATGGGATAGATTCTGACCATGCTGATGGCTAGTCTGGGCTGTGACTTGGGGAAATCGCTGTGTCACAGCCTGGGCTAGCAACCACGACAGCCGAGATCTGACTGTCCAACCAGGAGTAAAGTGAGCTTTTGCATCTGAAAGCCCGCTATACTTACCCCGGTCCGGAGTCTCTGCCAGTGCCGGGTACCATGGCCAGGGGTTGGGAATGAGCGGATGTCCCTGGGTCTGCATCTCCTTGCCCTCCCTGGAAGCCAGGTTCCCATCACGTTAGTTTGGGGGTCTGGCCAACTCCCAGCCACAGTGGCGGCCCAATCCCAGAGGGGGTAAGTCTGTGTCAGCGCCCTACTGCCATCACTTTAGTTTTTACCCTTATTCTCTAGGAGCGAACCAACCTAACTGGTCCACTACCCTGACATGGGCAAAGGAGGGCAGGGTTCTGGACCCTTTCTTTACTGAGAAGTCACTGTGTGTGTGTTTGTAATAGTAGATATACTTTACCCTCAATTAAAAAAAAAAAGGACTGTAAAAGGAAGGAAAAGAGGCCCCAACTAGCATAGTTTCTGTGTTTTAACTGAAACGTATGTTATTCTGGACTAGAGATTTCTTGGTTTCCCTATTACTCTCATTTACATACATTTCAAAGGTCTCTGTGGCCTATAAGAATGAAAGCATTAGGGCCAGTGTGTTTCCAGTTCAAATCATGGCCAGTTTATCAGAATAAAGAAAATTCGCTGCATTTCTGTTCCATCTCCATTCTGGTGCAAGAAGTTTATCTCATGTTTGTGCCAATGACAATGTAGTAGTCATTTTTACCTCACAGGGCTGAGTATTATTGAAATCACAATCTGGGGTGGGGTGGGGTGGACAGACTGCTGGGCTTGATGACATGACATTAGCAACATGATGACATGCTGTCTTGCCACTGTGACCTGTGCTCTTATCTCTACAAGTGAGGAGGCAACATTTCAATGTGGTGGTGCAAATGCTATGCTTGCTGTGCTTGTTCAAAGCTTGGTTTCACGATTTGTCCTGACTGTATCTCTATGAACTGGCCTGAACTTTTGAACTGCTCTTTAGAGAATGATAATCTCTTGTTTGAGAAATGCAAGATTAAAGCAAACAAACAGACAAGCAAAAAATGATTTCCCCATGAACACTATAGCAGAGTGAGAAGTCGCAATTTTCAGGTCCAATCCAGACCCTAGGTGCAATGGTCTGGTGCCATTCTCCTGGTGCAATGAGCTGTGAATATGGTTAATCTTATCTTGGCCTTTTAAAATTCTTGGCATAGGGTGTGGCCAGAATGCCTTGGCATTCCAGCGACTCTGTGGTGTGAGAAGTCTGGCCTGGTTTATAGCAGCTTTGAGACTATTCTGATTTATACTAAGGACTGAACTACCTCAAGCAGTCCCAAGCTGTAAAAATAAGATGTAAGAGTAACAAATGAGTCATTTGAAAGTCCCTTTAAGTTCAAAGTTTTGAATCTTCTGTGCTTTGAAATAGCCAACTATAGCAGTCATAAATCCTATAGCCATCCCATTTTAATTTATAATGTGAAGGCAGGAAATGCAATATAGTTATCATTCTCAAGCAAACATTGGTTATCAGAAATGGCTCACAGCAATGTCACTGATACTTGACAAAAATGCAAACTTTACCATCAGCACCTTTTCCTACTCATTGGCTATTACTCATATTTTGTTTAAAATTGAAACATCTTTTTGAATATTAGAGAAATGTGGCACTTTGCTCAGGCAAGGCATCTGTTGCAGCAAAATGTTATGCTTTGATCACTTTAAAAAAGATAATTTTTCTGTTTTTAAAGAAACCATGTGGACATGTAGATGAGTCACTCTGCTGGAGTGCTTACTGTATGTGAAGTTATTTTGAATCTTGCAAAAATTAAAAATAAATCAAAAGAAAATCATATCTCTGAAATATTATTTTAATGATATTCTTCAGTTTTATTTTTAATCTTTTTACTTCATGAGACGGTCAGCCAGAGAGAAAATAGAAAACTTTACTTCTCAAGAAAATCAGGTGATTGAATATCACAGGAATTTCTGAATGTAGAATATGTGAGAAACGTTAGCTTTTAAGGCACTGGAGTAGATTTGCATACATGAATGTCATTATGAAGCCACACCTCCCAAGGTTTTCAATACATTCTAGAATTTGACCTAACACGTGGTGTCTCAATAATTCTGGTCACTCTTGAAATCAGTTGAATGATCTCAAGGGAAACCTGAAAGCTTTATGAAAAAGATTTTTCTGATTAATGATGTTCCTAAAGAGAATAAGCTCACTTCCAGAAAACTTGGCACTACAGCAGATGAGAGGGAAATTGTGGACATTCAGACTGGAGAGATTCTAAATATCATTTTCTCATTGAATTAGGATTATATTAATCAGGGGCGGCTGGTGGGTTTTGATGTTGGAGGGGCACTGGGGCAGTAAGGCTGGGCCGACGGATCTAGGGGCAGAGCCAGGGGGACGGTAGGCCAGTGCCATGGCATAACCCAGCAGCAAGGAGTTCCCAGGGTTAACATTGGATGGAAGAAAACACAGTCTACATGCACATCAAGCTTAAAATAAATAATGTATAAACTTAAAACACAGGGACCCATCCTTGTAAAGAACCCCAGTCACAGCCTGAGTCCAATTTTACCACACACATCCCATTTCCAGGATTTTGAACACAGCTGAAATCGCATGACTTGCAGTGACATCTCAGGATTTCCAAACCTCCATTTTACCACACACAGTCCCCCCTGCACTAACCCACTAGCCCCCACTCCCCTCCCCGAGAACCCAGGAGCCCTGACTCCCAGCACCCCTCTGCTCTAACCCACTAGTCCCCACTCCCCTCCCCGAGGACCCAGGAGCCCTGGCTCCCAGCCCCCTCTGCTCTTACCCACTAGTAGGGCTGAAGCAGCAGCAGCTGTTACCGCGCCGCCATTCCATTCTGAGAAGTCGGCACTTAATGTGTCTTGCTGCCAACTTCCCCTTGATATTGCCATGATTCCGCATTACCTGCTGCCAGCATCTGCAGATGCGGCATATCTGCAGTTTATTATTATTATTATTATTATTATTATTAACAAACATTTATATAGCACCAGCAGTGTACCTGGCACTTTACAAAGTAATAAAATAGACACAGTCCCTGCCCCTAGGGCTTACAATCTGAGAGACAGGAGCTGGGGGAGAGACTTAGGAAGGGGAACAGAGGGAGAGACAAGGGGTCTAACATTCATGAAGATGCGAGGTCTCAAGTGCACGTACTTGGCTTGGTTACGATGAGAATGACAGCAGGCAGGTCCATGTTGCAAGGATAAGGGTAAACCGATCGTAGGTATAGGAATAGTGGCTCAGCAGGATAAAGAGTCAGACAGAGCAGAGCGAAAGAGGTGAGTTTTAAGGAGAGATTTGAAGGTATGAAGGGAGGGGGCAAGGCGGATGTGGACAGGGAGGGAGTTCCAGGCATGGGGGGCAGCAAGTGAGAAGGGACGAAGGCGCTTAGGGGAGCAGGGAAGGCGTGGAAGGGTGAGAGAAGGGACAGAGGAGGAGCGAAGTGCACGGGCTGGAGTATGGAGGGCGATAAGTGCAGAGAGGTAGGGGGGAGCAAGGTTGTGAAGAGCTTTATAGGTGAAGACTAGGAGCTTGTGCAGGATTCGTTCAGGAAGGGGAAGCCAGTGAAGCGAAGAGAGGAGGGGCTGCACATGGTCGAAGCGACTGGCGAGGTAGATGACCCTGGCAGCAGAGTTTTGGACAGAGATGAGGGGAGAAAGGTGAGACCGGGGAAGGCCAGTGAGAAGGAGGTTACAGTAATCGAGGCGAGAGATGACCAGAGCATGAACAAGAGTTTTGGCAGACGAGACAGAGAGAAAAGGGCGAATCTTAGCAATGTTATGGAGGGAGAAGCGACAGGATTTAGCAACAGAGTCAATGTAGGGTTTAAAAGAAAGGGGTGAGTCAAAGATGAAGCCTAGGCTACGGGCTTGGGGGACAGGCAGGATGGTGACTCCATCAATAGTTATTGACAGTGAGGAAGGAGAGGAAGGATGAGGGGGGAAGATAAGGAGTTCAGTTTTAGCCATGTTGAGTTTGAGTTGACGTTGAGACATCCAGGTAGAGATGTCAGAGAGACAGTTGATGAGACGAGCTTGAACAGAGGGAGAGAGAGAGGGAGTAGAGAGATAGAGTTGAGTGTCATCAGCATAGAGGTGGTATTGGAAGCCATGGGAGGCAATGAGTTTGCCTAAGGATGAGGTATAGATCGAGAAGAGGAGAGGGCCATGAACAGAGCCTTGAGGAACACCAACTGAGAGGGGGAAGGAGGAGAAGGTGGAGTTGGAGAGAGACACATTAAATGAGCAGTCAGAGAGGTAGGAGGTAGAGAGGTAGTTTGTGATCACAAGTGGTTTTATGCCACCTTCCACCACTGAGTGCGAGTCCCTGACGCACCGTGATGCTGAAAAATAGATCATTGAATGAATGAACTTAGGGTGACTCTGACTATCTGCTTCAGAGTCTGCTAAAGGGGCGTAGCCACCATGGCACGGGGCAGGGGTGCATTTGCGCCTATGCCCTGCCCTGGGAGGGGGCTGGCAGTGATCAGGGCCGGCCCCAGGCATATGCGGCATCCGCGGTAGCCGGGAGCCCTGCTCCCGAGTCCCGGAGGAGTCTCTCTTGCACCACCGGCACCACCTTTTAAAACAGCTCAGTTGTAGCCCTGCAGCGCTGCCACACGGGTGGGGGAAAAGTCCCCCCCCGCTCCTTCTCAGCTAATGTTGCTGCCTTGTAAACAATGTTCTTCTTTGAGGGGCTCTTTCCATTCTCACAAATGGGAGAGTGTACCAAGCCTAGAAAGAGGTGGTGGGGGAATTTTCTAACAAAATGACACTCCATGCAGGTTGGATCTACAGCCTGGGAGGAGGGGTAGCAGGCAGGGGGCAGCCTTCTCTGGAGGGGGTGGGTCCATTCAGCTGGGGGAGGGTTGGTTGTTCAGTGCTGTCTCTGTTAGGATGGATAGATCCTCCCTCTTCCCCTTGTGATCACTGCATAGAGAGAACTGGGGGTGCAGAGCAGCTACAATGAGGCAGAGAGCCATCCCAGCAAATGGGAAGAATTTGTCCTTGGCACCCTAATGCACAAGAGAATTCACAGAAGAACAGAGACTCCCCCCCACCCCCATCCCCTGGATCAGCATCAGGAGCCAGGTGCTTGCTCACTGCTGCTAGGACTGGGGATCCCTGCACTCTAAGCAGGACAGAGACTAGGGCACAAGGAGGGACAACAAACAGGGCAGCACCCAGAGTTCAGCTTTGAGGGAGGGATCTTTGTTATCCCTCCTTGCACACTAGTTGCTGTCTCTGTCCCACTTAGAGTGCAGGGATTCCCCCAGCAGTAGTGAGTGAGCAACTGGCTCCTGATGCTGATCCAGGAGATGGGGGGGCGGGGGTGGAGTCCCTTCTCTTCTGTGAATTCTCTTGTGCATTAGGGTGCCAAGGACCTGTTGCAGCTGGCTCAACTCCCCCTCCCTCCCTCCCTCCCTCCCACTTGAGTCAAAGTTGACTTGACAGGGAGGGATTCGGAAGGGAGGGACTCAGGGAGGAGGGGGGGAGGCGTGGTAGCTCCCAGCCTCCCCCCCCCATACCAGGGCACCTGTGTTGGGCACCCAGGTATGGACTTTCCCCCTGCCTGGCCTCTGCAATGAAATAGTGCCCCCTGCCGGCACTATTTCATTGTTGGGTCCCTTTATGCGGAATGGACGGCACTTCTAGCTACCCATTCTGCATAATGGGATAAAGGGAGGGACTCAGGGAGGAGGGGGGGAGGTGCGACAGCTCCCAGCCTCCCCCCTCCATACCCGGGCACCTGTGTTGGGCACCCAGGTATGGACTTTCCCCCTGCCCGGCCTCCGCAATGAAATAGTGCCCCCTGCTGGCACTATTTCATTGTTGAGTCCCTTTATGCGGAACGGACGGCACTTCTAGCCACCCATTCTGCATAATGGGATAAAACACCTCCCTTTTGGCCCTGAAGTCTTCCTTAGGAAGCCTTCGGGGGCGGAGGGGGGGAGTCACTGGTTTGTGTGTGCTCGCACACACAAACCAGTGACAATGTTCTGAGCCAGCTCAAAGAACCTTGCTTGAAGTATCAACCTTCTGAAGGTTGCTACTTCAAACAAGGTTCTTTGAGCTGGCTTTGCACATGAGCCCAGGCTCAGGCCGGCACGACTTTTTTTCTTTTCTTCCCGGTCGGGTCACTCAGGCAACTCCTGGGGCTGGGCGGGCATTACCCCTGACATCCTAGGGGGCGCACCGCCCCTGATATTAATATATATTATTTCATATGAGTTTTGCCTACAGATATTTGCATAGCTTCCTGCATATAGCTCTGAATATTTTAAATACTGTATATGTTCTCATTTTACTGAAGGGATGCTGTACATACCATAAACATCTCTTTAAAACTACATTTAAGGAGCAAAAATACTTGTATCTTTTGGGGTATTCGTTTTTGTAGACATTAATAGCATAGTTTTTCTGTCATTAATATTTTTTGTGAAGACTATCCTTTGTTGTCTGAGATGGAAAACAGGTATTTGAAGAATGATTCTGATTCATTTGTGGTTCTTTTAAAGTTTCCATGATACTCTGGTATGTAGAACTGGGTCTGGTGGGAACAAGGCTTTTTTTGATGAAATGCATTCAAGACAAGAAAATAATATAAGGGCTTACCAGAATACTAATTTATCTAGGCTGGTGTGTTCATGTGTGCACACATATGTGTGAACACCTGATGTATAAAAATATCATGTGTGAGCACTGACAAGAAACATGAATGCCTGTGCCTGCCTACCTTGAATGCTAAAGTTTTATAAACAGGAAGAAAGGGACAAGTTAGCACTTTCTGTTGATTTCTGCTTTATTTGTGGAAATGCCGTGGCACAGCATGTGATGGAATAATGATTACTTTTTATCATAAAATAAAAAAGCAAAAGGAAGACATGGTGTCCATTTAATATGAGTGGAATCTATACATCTGCACTGTGATATACACAGTCTTGACATTTGTGAATATGAGGACACAAAGGAAATACGGACAAGACAGAAATAATGGAATTCTCTCATCTTCCCTCTCCAGAAGGGACATTTTGCTTGCAACTGAACTATTGTCTAAGATGAATTCCAGGGCTCCTTCTGTCCCCGTTTATATCCTCTAAATAAACACACAACAGCTCCCCAATGATTCAAGACTCATGTATATCCCTCTATAGATACTCACCTTTGTGATAACTCTCACAAGCATTGACCAGATATATATACAGCACAACTCTCAAGGAAGCTCTGGTTCCCAGGAGGATGCAGTCAATCAATCATTTAATAATATTTTTTGTAGATGTAGATTGATAAGCAGAGGTAGATGGAAAGATAAAAAGCTGAGGCTGGAGCTAAACATTTCGGCTTCCACCTTCGTCAGTAGCGCACTGGGTTTCAAATGGTGCCCAGAGATAGGCGACAGTTAGAGGAATACTGTGGTCTGAAAATCCCAAGGCTTGGAATTCCACAGCATTCCTCTAACTGTCACCTATCTCTGGGCACCATTTGAAACCCAATGTGCTACTGACGAAGGTGGAAGCCGAAATGTTTAGCTCCACCTTCAGCACCAGCTTTTTATCTTTCCATCTACCTCTGTTTATCAATCTACATCTACAAAAAATTATATATATATATTAAAAATATAAAATGTAAGTCATTTCTTCTTTGTTTCATTCATATCTTTGTTTGTTGATCAGGTTGGATTAGTTAACTCCTTTCTTGCTCTCTATGGGGCTACTGAACTTTGAAGTGTGGAATTAGGTAGTCTTATTATAATCCACTGTAGATCCCTGCAGACCAAACTGAGCCTGATGGGATCTAATTAGTCCTGTTGAGCTTGGTCCAGTACGGGAGCCTTCCTGGCCCAGACCTCTTGGGCTCTGGTCAGGCCAAGGTTCATGGGGGTTGGAAGGCATGGCATCTACAGAGCGCCATGACATTATGGCACTCCGCAGGGTAAACCACGTCAGAAAAGAGGTGGGATTAAGGCATTTCCCACCCTTTTCCAAATGTGGCTCTGCCCTTATGGGGTGCATTTCGTTGTGATGTCACCATGCTCTGGAGGAGTGTAGCCACCCATGCTACATTGGACCTCATTTGGAAATGCCCAACTGCATAACTGGGTTGGTGCGGAAAAACCTCTACTTTTCAGTGGATAAGACCCGCTGAAATAGATGTTAAACATAAACAATCTTTTTAATAAATGTGATCATTAAGCTGAACTTGACCTTTCTGTGTATCATAAAACAAAAGTACATTTCTTTCAGAGACCATGATCGCTTCACAGAAGCTGATGACGTTTAGCTATGGGGGGCAGCAAATGTTTGGAGTTTCACACACACGTTTGCATGCTTGTCCAAACCTCTGCAAAATTTAGGTTGGAATTGTCATGAGAATAGACTTGTGACAGATTCCTGTCACTGCCTTAGCCACATGTTCTACAGAAATAGATTTCCTCACTCTGTTCTTAGCACCTTTTCTTCTAATCTGGGTTTGAACCAGGAAGCCCAGAGGGCATGCAAATCTGAAAAGTATTGTGGAGAGAAAAGGTCAAACTGTTTTAACTCCTTAAAAGGTATGGTTCAAGTGTGAGGAGGAAAGATCAGGGATCTTACTTCAATTGGGCTTGATTGATGCTCCCAAATGTAGGCTGTTGTCAGTGCTCACAAATTAATACTTTTGCAGTACATGAGTTATGGAAAAACAGGTAATGATTCATGAAAAAAACCCCTACTTCTACACAGTTGGTTGATCATCACACTGCTGCTTTCTTTTTTTTAAGCACAAGTTTGCGGGTGGGTGAATGCTGGCATGCGGATGGAGTGTGAGGGGGACTGTGTGTTTGTGTGGGTTTATATATATGGAGTTAATATATGGATTGGGATATTCTTTTTAATCTTGCAAAGTATGTGTGCTGTTTTTATTCATTAGCACCTACAAAGGACTAATTGCCATCAGGCATGTAGGTGGAATTTCTGGCAGGGAGCAAGAAATGGAATAGGTTTGATGACAACCAATGATCTGCCAAAGCCTTGTCAGAAGAAGAACTCAGTCTAGCTGTCACTCACCCACCCCTTTAAATTCAAATGCAGATCTTTGCAGGGGGTGTGCAGCACCCATCCAGTTGGCATTTGAAACACAACACACTTAATGCTGTAATACACAAACTGCTGCTGTTAAATATCTAAGATACAAATGAAAGGAGTATGTGAAGTTACCAGAATATAGGTTGCTATGACCTTTCTAAAATATGGATGAATTGGGAACAGAGTTTTCATCCATAGAAGTGTAAGGCATGATCCCATCTTCTCTAGAACCTGGTCTCTTTTGTTTAAGCTAGTGACAGGAGTTTGCTTCTGAGTTGACTGTAAGCACAACCAAGAGTTCATTCACACACATGTCTTTTCTACTTAGCTGAATTATAGTCAGGCAGAATATTGTCATGATAATGATGGTACCTCCGAGGAGTCCTAGTCTTGGAGCAGGGCCCCACAGTGCTAGGTATTTGTCATAAAGGTGGTCCCTGTGCCAAAGAATTTACAATCCAAAGGCTTTTGTGTCACGTTGACTGATGCAGTAGTGCACTCTCCTTAGGCAGGCCAGGATACCAGAGGTTCAAACCCCTCCTCAATTCTTGTGCTGACACTACAATACAGTGTCAGAAAATACAGAGTCCATAAAAGCCCATTGCAATAATCTATGTGGCCTATTGGGATAATATAGAGCCTTGAATTTTACACTTGTATTCTGACAAAGAAAAGAATTATTCTTCCCTGTTTGTTCAATCAAGATAAGTTCTGTTCCATTCTGTGAAGATTTTAATATCTTATAGCAACTTTTGAAAAGGATCAACACTCCCAAACCTACAGAGTAAATTCTTGTGTTGTCTGTATTGAGCTGTTGCTGAGCACACGCCTTCATGGTCAGCACCTGAGCCATTGTGAAGTTCCTAGAATGTACACACCTAGGGTGAATTGTCCACCACTACCACACCATCTTGGCTGGGGACACACTGCAGCTCCACATGCTGACCAGTCATTTCTACTAACAACTGTTACTGCCAACCGCTGACTGGCTTTTGGAGCTGTCCTCGTCTGAACCCCACACCTCACAACCCAGCCACCCCTCCCCAAACTTGCAAAATTCCACATCTATGCCCACACGGTGACATGTCATCTATGAGATAAAAGGCAGGCCTGGTGGGCAATGCTGTGAAGAGCTACAAGTCATAGGTTAGAGAGCGACTTGATGCTAGGGATCTGCAGTGTGTGTATCGCTGTTCTAACCTCTATGGCAAGTAACTAGTGAAGGTATAACTTAAAGTTGACCCCAAAATTTAACTTACCCATACCTTTGTGTATGTATGGCATATGCTCAACTTGTAATATATTACCTGTGGCTTCCCAACTTGTAAGGAAGACAAGCTCAAATTCCCATTAAGTGTAAACAGAACAGGAATGAGTTGAGGATAAAGGATAAAGGATAAGGAATCAAAACGAGTGTAAACAGTAAATAAATACTAAGTAAATAGTATTTGTGAAGTAATGGCATCTCATGCATCACTTCTGAATTTGTCCCAAGATCTTCTCCATTCCATCAGCTGTAGGACCCTTCATTAGGATTCCTATTTGTAGACCTCCTTAGTACCTCCTTTCGTCCCTCTGCCCCATTGCTCTGGCAGAGAGCTGAAAGAGGGAGAAGTGCTAATCTTCATGGAATGTGATATTTTTCACTTGCTGCATTCCAAAGGAATTAGCAGTGTTACTACTTGACAGAATACACGGAAACAAATAATGCATATGATTTTAATTCACATTTAGTACTGTATGATTGGTCTGGGGTTACCTCTGACTAAGAAATTTACACTTTAGTGCTTCAGTGGTATGGCAATAAACACTATGGAAAGCCCCCAAAAATGCAGGTATGAAACCGTTTGAAGGCTGCTCCTGGCCAAGGAAAGGGAAGGGGTCCTATTTATTTATTTATTTATTTATTTTATTTATTTGTATTTATTGGCCGCCCCCTCATGCCTACGGCATCCTGGGGCGGCTCACAGCAGATACAACAATACTAAAATACATAAAATGTCAACAGTATAAACAATTAAAACTACCCACCCCCACCCCAAAATTCCCCCCCTCCCCTCTGAAGGCCTGGGCGAACAGCCAGGTCTTACAGGCTCAGTGAAAAGTCATCAGACCCGGGGCCAGGCGAGCTTCCTCCGGGAGGGAGTTCCAAAGCTGCGACCTGGCCACCGAGAATGCCCTCTCCATCGTGGCCCCCTGTTTAACATGGGGGACCTCCAGGAAGGTGCCCCCGGCAGACCTCAGGGACTGCCCTGGGGCACGGAAGGTGAGGCGGTCCCCAAGGTATGAGGGACCCAGACCGTATAGGGCTTTATAGGCCAACACCAGCACCTTGAACCTGTCTCGGTACGCTATAGGCAGCCAGTGCAGAGCGCGGAGCACAGGTGTAATATGCTCCTGTCGCCTCGTCCCTGTAAGGAGATGGGCCGCCGCATTCTGCACCAGCTGCAGCCTCCGAACCAGAATCAAGAGAAGCCCCATGTAGAGAGCGTTGCAGTAGTCTAGCCTCGAGGTGATGAAGGTGTGAATAAGAGTGGCCAGGTCGGACCCGGAGATCAGGGGCGGCTAGTGGCTTTTTAGTTTGGAGGGGCAGTAAGGCTGTCTGGCCCGCTGCCGGCGAGCCGGTGGGCAGAGCCAGGGCAACGGTGGGCGGAGCCAGGGCACAACCCAGGAGCAAGGAGTTCCCAGGGTGAACATCAGAAGATGGAAGAGAACACAGTAGTCTAAAATGCACTTCAAGCTTAAAATGAATAACGTATAAACCCCAAGCACAGGGAAACAGTGGC
>QEPC01008849.1:2039336-2052050 GCA_003113815.1 Sphenodon punctatus
GGGGGAGGAAATGGTCACTGCTTACCTGCTGTCTCTGAATGGCAGGCAGCGCGCGGGAGTCTCTCTCTCGGGGGACATGAGAAAGGGAGGAAGCACGCATGCGCGCTGCTCCCCCTTCCTCTGTCCCCCAAGCCAAGCTATCTCGCCAGGGCTGTCAGCGTGACCGCCCTGATGAGATCTTCCATTGCGCCCATTGAGCGCAATGGAAGGCTGTAGCCCCTCCCTCCACAGCACGTCCCATATGTGCTGTGGACGGAGGAGTTCAGCTGCCCAAATTGCGTTTTCCATAGGAAAACGCTTTGGCCGGCTGAGAAGTCAAGCTGCAGCAGCCTCTGCCTTGCCTTTGCAATCAGAGCGGAGGCTGCTGCAGCGGCGCTGTGGTCAGTTTCAGTGAAACTGACATGAAATTGACCACAGTGCTGCAGCAGCCTCCGGTCTGAAGCAAAGGCAAGACAGAGGCTGCTGTGGGCAGCGGGGAGTTTTTTGTTTTTTTTAACTTTGAGTGGCGGCGCGGCGCCTGTCGGGGCGCTTGGGGGGGTCAGCGCCCCGAACGCCCTGGAAGGTGAGCCGCGCCTGCTGGAGATGTATGGGTGCAGCCTCCGCACCAGATTCAGCTGGCAAAAGGCGGCTTTAGCCACCGCCTCCACCTGCCGATCCAGATGGAGGCCCGGATCCAAAACCACCCCCAGACTCCGAACCTGCTGGTCTATGGGAGGGCAGACCCACCGCCATCATGTCCGTCTTATCAGGCTTGAGCTTCAGTCTGCTCTGCTGCATCCAGTCCACCACAGCCTCCAAACATTGGGAAAGCAATGAGACAGCGGGACCTGGGTCGGTCGAAAATGAGAGGTACAGCTGAGTATCATCAGCATATTGATGACATCACACTCCGAACCCTCTCATGATCTCCCCCAGGGGCTGCATATACACATTAAACAAAAGTGGAGACAGAATCAAACCCTGCAGAACACCGCAGGTCAAGGCCTGAGGGCTCGATGTTTCAGCTCCCAGCACCATCCGCTGGCTTCTTCCCAAGAGGAATGAGTGGAACCACCCAAGGACAGTCCCGTCCAGACCCCCCAGGTCTTGCAGCCATCTCAACAGCAACCCATGGTCCATGGTATCAAAAGCGGCCGAGAGATCTAGCAGGATCAAGAATGTAGAACATCCTGCATCCATCTCCCGGCGGAGATCGTCCACCAAAGTCACCATCGCCGTCTCAGTACCATAGCTGGGGTGGAACCCAGATTGAAAAGGGTCAAGGAAACCGATACTGTCCAGATGTGCCCGGAGCTGCAGAGCCACGGCCCGTTCAATAACCTTCACTAAAAAGGGAAGATTAGAGACAAGATGGTAACTGGTGAGTGCGTCCACAACCAGCAAAGGCTTCTTCAGCAGGGGGTGCACCACAGCCTTCTTGAGATTGGGTGACAACTTCCCCTGCCAAAGGGACGCGTTAATCACCCTCGCCAGAACTGACCCAAACATCTCCCTGGAAGCTTTTACCAACCAGGATGAGCATGGACCTAGTTCACAACTTGTGGCTCGAACAGACCCCAAGACATCCACCGCATCGGCCGGCGTCACTATATGTTAGTGCTTTAGCTAACTGCCCAAGGAGCAGAAGCACAAGTCTGCCTGATGGGAATGGGAGTTATCATGGTCTCACATAACTTGTCTTCACTATTATGCAAATCAATTGGGTAACTGAAAAACCAAGTGTGTTGGTTTTTTTCCACTTCAAGTAACCTTTTCCAAAAGTACAATATCTAGCTTGGCTCCCTGTTTTATATTGGTAACTTTCTATCACGTAGGTTTGCTTTGAGTACATGAAAAGACCTGGGTGCTTATGGTCTTTAAATCACAAAAATTTGTAAAGGGGGAAGAAGGAAAAAGAAGGAGGGAGATGTGGGTGGTGTGTGGCCAGATCTTGACATTTTGAACAAATTAAACACAAACAGTGAGACATAAAAAGACCGAAGTCAGCCCAAGAATTAGAACTCCTTTCAAGTTTTTAAGAGCATGACAATATACTTCAACTCCTACGGAATCAGACTACCCATTCCTGTTGCTTGTCAAATGCACTGTGAGGAAGGCGAAAAACCCACCAAGTCTAAGGCCAATTTGACTTGATGGCAAAACATTCCTTCCTGGCCCCTCAAAAGGGCGACCAGCTTATGCCCATAGTGACATTTATTCAGGTGGATGTGTGGGTGCGCCTCCCCTCTTGCACCGCCTGAGCCACCTAAGCTCAGCACAGGGGGAAACAAAATGGTGTCCGGCAAGTCTCGTGATGCGAGTCCACTCGGGTGCGCGCTCCTTGAGGGGGTTGCCCTGGCAACTGCCCTCCTCCTGCGGCTCCATGGCAGCCTGACCACCATCCGGTGCACTCTCTTTCTTCTACTGGGGTGTGGGACAACACACACCCCAGGCCCATAATAGCTCTGCATAATTAGGCAGGCCGGAAATTCTTAGTACCTTCTTTTGCTAGAAAATTAAGCACTGTCTCCCACTACATCAAGCAAATTTGACACTGAATGTGACTATTTAAAGTTGTATTACTGCAAGACTATAATAATGTCTTGCATTGGCTGGTCTAGTACTCTCTATCTGAGTATTGTTAATCTTCACTGTACCTAAAGTAATCCATTGGACTGTTGTTGGACTTCATAAATAAATGCTTGCTTCTTCTTTTGAGGGTAATTATACAATTATTTTCATCGGTTCTGCCTTTTCTGTATTTTGGTTGTGACAGATTGGTTGTAGTCTTCTGCAAGTATCAGCTGGTGGACAAAATCCACTCTGTTTGATCATCCTCTGTGGGTGAAAACAAACGTGACTGTGCTGCAGGGGCAACCTGGCAAAGCTTGGTTCAGGAAGCTGCCACAGACTGAGTCTGGACTCAGTCAGGCCAAGGAACAAACGTTCATGCAGCCGGAGTCTGGGAGAGATGCAGGAATGTGCAGCTGGTCCCGCCCCCATGATGCACACAGCCCCCCAGCCCCCGCCATGATGGGCAGCCAGGTGGCTAGCCATGGTGGAACCAATCTGGGCTGGAGGGTGCAGATGTGCTAACATGCTCTGGCACGTTCTATCCGAGTTGGGCAAGTGGTAGCCCAGGTTATGACCTCAGCCATTTGCAAATGTGAGAGCCCAGGCTAGCTGCCATCATGCCTGGGGTCAGTTCAGGCAAACATCAGGTGGCATGACAACAAACGTGACAGTGGCCCATGGGCCAGAGCAGGCCAGAGTGGGTTACTGTCACATTTGTTTTTATCCTATGTTTCTCCACCTCCTAAGTCTGCATTTAATTAATGAACAAAAAAGGAAATGCTTAAATTAAAAGGCAACACATTTAAATGAATAAAAGGAAATACTAATTTATTCAGAGTGCAATTAATGCGTGATACTTGACACTATTGAGACAAGTAGTTTGTGACCAAATTCTGATATGCTTTTTCATGGCTAGTAGTACCTTTCTCTAAGCAGACTCATGCAGCTACCTGTTGAGTAAGCATGGTAATACTAGAACTTTCATTATAAAAAATTCTGTCAATGAATGATATGCTGAGAACTTGTTGGTTTGCAAGGAACTGTCTGGTCTGAAGATAGTCTTCAATATTTCCACCTGCTAAATTACATTGAGATGCTATCTAAAATAAGAAAAAAATTAATATTATTAATTTTCCATATGATCATCAATTACCATAGTATTATGCCATTTAAAATGGAAGGTATGGAGGTTATTATATAATGTAGGGAGAGGAGGTGTCCCATGATATTTTGACTGTATTAAGATGTACTCCACACTATTAAAAAACTAAGACCCTTTGATTTATAGAATATGTATAAGAACAGCATCTGCATTTACACTAGCTGGGATAAAATTACAAGGGCTATCAATCTTTATGCCTCGGGGCATAAGCTGATCACCAGCTGGGGTCAGGAAGAACTTTCTCCCTGTGGTATAGTATATCACAATTAGGTACATATGAGAGTTTTATGTCTTCCTCTGAAGAATCCAGTACTTCCTCTGAAGTACCCAGTGAATCCACAGACTAAGAGAGAATACCAGTCTAACTGGACCATTGGTGTATTCTGGTATTGCAATTTCCTTACTCTTACAATTGTATCTAATTTCTCAGCATAAATAGTCAGAACATTTCTCTTAACCCAAATGTTTTGGGGGGTTATTTATTGTACAGGCATTTTGTTTTTCCAGGTCTGAGGTGACTATATCATCTTGTGATGCTTCTGGAAACATTATGCCAGTGATGCTTATAGATGGAATCAAAATTACATTAGATAGTTGCACTAGACCTGTTTGCAGAAGCACTGCTATGTAGGTTTTTTTCCTCCCTCTCCTCACTTGTTTTGGGAGATCTTCCTCTCTTAAATAGCCCATAGATAGCAGACAGCCAAGGCCATGCATATAGAAATCCTGTGCCTCCATACTAGCCCTGGCTTCCATTGGCTCTGCTAGTTTACTGGTAGCGCTATGGGTCATAAATCCCCCAACAACCAACCTACCCAAGATTTATGTTTGCTGGATAATGTAGTCACAAACCAACCTATTTTACCACATCTTCTCTGCCTTGCTGTCCACAGAGTGCCCCATCAGAGAACATCCTAGAAACTCTAACGTCCACAAGGTGGAGGATTCTTCATAGGAAGAATGCATATCCATTGAAACTGTGTCTGATTTTTGTATGTAGTTATGTAGCAGGTGCGGGGGTCTGGAAAGTTTTGCCCAGATTCAGCAAATATAGAAAATTAACCAATATGCAAATGCAAGCACAGAATCTATCCATGGGTTGTGGTATACACTAACTCTTGTGTGTAGATCGCAATCGCTGTTCCCCCGCCCGACCCCTTCTCCTACCTTGAGAGGGGGGCAGCAGGGTTTGCCCCACCCACTGGAAGGGAGTCAAGCTTGGAGTCAACGGGCGGCGCCACGATGTCAGCGGCGCAACAGAAACCAAGTCTCGCGAGGTGGGACTTGGGGATGAGAGCCATCTTAGGGCGAGGCTGAAAGGAAGCCAGTCATGCTGAATACCTTCAGCCAGAAGGAAGCAGGAGCAGGAACTCCAACCTCCTTGGACACGGTAGCGGTGCTGTGAGTCGAGCGCCCCTCCCCACCACGGTGGACATGAGAGAAGATCTTTCGATTTGGAGCCGTTTCTTGTCCGCTTTCAATGCGGTCAGCCTCTGGAGGCAAAAATTGCTTTTGGAGGCCGAACTACAAGTCCAATCCAACGCGACTGGATCCCTGGGATTTGGTCTGTACTTTCGTGGTAGGTGGTGCGCTGCCCTATGGCCCCCCCTCATGAGTAGAGTCGGAAGCGACGCGAGATCTCACCTTCCTCAAACTCTTTCCTATCGTACTCGTGGTTCACTTGTGGTCCAAGGAGTTCACCAACAGAACTGTCCTGTTCTGGTGCAACAACTTAGCGGTGGTCCATGTCATCAACAACTTGTCTTCCAAGTCCAATAGAGTAATGAGGCTGGTCAGGGCTTTTGTGCTGTGGTGCCTAAATAATAACATTTTGTTTACATCCAAGCACGTCCCGGGAGTAAACAACGGCATAGCCGATGCACTCTTGTGCCATCTGATGGACCGTTTTCGTCAACTGGCACCAGATGCCAGCAACGAGCCCGAGATCATGCCACCCCACATATGGAGCATTGGACAGTAGAGCTGTACGAGGTGGTCCAGCGGTCATTAGTACCCAGCATCAGGGAGTCATACCTTTGGGCTTTGTCCTATAGTCATGGCTGATGCCAGTGCCAATAAAGTTATTACTTACTTACTTACTTACTTACTTACCTTTGGGCATTCTCCCAGTTTCAACAATTCAGAGCGACCAAAGGTTGGAACGCGGGTTTCCCCATACCAGAGCCTCAAGTGCTGCAGTTTTTCATGTCACTGCGGGCGAGTGGCCTCGCACCAGCCACTATAGCTGGCAAACTAGCAGCAGTCTCTTTTATCAGCAAGCTGGCAGGCCATCCCCCACCAGACCAGGGTTTCTTTTCAGGTAGATTGATTGAAGCCTGGGCACGACAATGCAGCCCCAAGGAGGACAGCAGGTTGCCCATCACCCCCGAGATACTCAGCGTTAACGGTCTCTCTTCCACAGATTTGTTTTAATGTTTTCGAAGTCAACCTTTTTGGTGCGGCTTTTAAGTTGGCCTTCTTCAGAGTGTTCCAAGTCAGCAAAACTGACGGCAGCTTCCAAATGAGACCTGGAAGTCAGGGTAGTAGGGGTTAGCGACATAGCAATTCAGGGCCAGTCCCTCTATATTGTCCTGCGCAGCTCAAAAACGGATCAGAGATCTAAGAGCCACACCATACTCCTCCACTGTGTGAGTTCCGCCGAGCTGTACCCAGTAGAAGCAGCCCGGAAGTACATGTCCGTCCACCCCAACTTGCCTGGTCCCTTCCTGATACATAAAAACGGTGCTCCCTTGACCTTCCACCAATTTTTGGCTGCTGTTTTCTGAGCGCTTTGCACAATACACCAGCCCACACACCGGTTCAGTTCCGACTCCTTTTGCATAGGTGCTGCGAGCTATGTGGCAGCAATTGAGCTGTTGGATGACAAAATCCAGGAGTTAGGGAGAGGGAGATCAGGGGTATTCCAATCATATGTGCGTAGCTTGGCACACTAGATGCGACCGTATTAACCACCATCTCTCTTTATCTACAGGACCAGGAATGGAAACTGAGCGCAAGCTGATTTGGATAGTTGGCCACAGCATTGTGTACTGGGCGGGCAGAGCTGCAGGCCGCACCCACTGAGGTTCCCAGCTGGGTCTCAGCGAAAGGGCCGAAGTTATCTGGAAGGCAAGAAGCGGCATGAGGTGGGAACAGTTGATGCTTCTGATCCATGGGGTTTCCAAGGGGCGACACCCCGATTATTATGGTAGTGAACTTAGGTGAGAACAATCTTCCCAAAACAACGGGGCTTGAATTAGTGGTAAGGATAAAGAGGGACTGGGTGGAGGCCACCAGGCTATTCCCAAACACTAAATTAATATGGCCACACATGATTGAGAGAATCAGGTGGGCCAATGCGATTTACCCTGGCAGAGTAGATAGAGCACGCAGAAATATCAATAAGGAAGCGGAAAATTTGGTCCTCACTCATGGCAGGGACAGCATTGTCCACGAAGGAAATCATTTTTCACAACCCGAATTGTACAGGGCAGATGGAGTCCACCTCTCCGATGAGGGTGTACCTGATGGCCATAAAAAGAAAGCTGCTGCAGTTTCTTTGAGGTTGGGGTGTGGGACTAAAACTAGCCAAGCATACGCTGGATGTTTTTGGCAGCTGGGGTCCAGGTTTCACCAGATTTAGAGGTTCATTAAGTCATCTCTTTATGAAATGGGACCACGGACGAAGTTAGAGCAGGGGTGACCAGCTTCCAACCCAGGCCCAGAAGGGAGGAGTAAGCTATACACCAGAGGACAGGGGGCGGTCCCCATGGCGGTGGCCGCCTCCCTCCTACTTTGGTCACGAGAGGTCCCAACCTCCCTGACCAGCCGGGCGGCTGGAGTGAGAGTGACCTAGCAGTAGTTAAAAGCTATGCAGTACCGAGGGACATCAGACCGCACATGTTAGATGTTTCAGTTAGTTGTTAGATAAATGAGTTAAAAATTTTCATTCAGGCTGGACTCAGGAGGGAGGATGCCCCCTCCCCGACTTTAACAACGGTCAATAGAAGTGTGGCCTTTTAATTCCAAACATGTGTCCTTGTCATTTTCGGAGGTGTTGGGGCAAGTGCTATTCTCACTATGCATCTGAAATTAATTCTTTTAGTGTATATTATTGCAGCTCATTGCCCCTAAATATATGATTAAAAAATATATCATTTGAAAAAGTCACCCGAATGAGAGAGCTGAATGAGCCACCTTTCTACTTCCTTTTCCCATATGGGCCTTCATGGTCTGTTCCTGTAAAGATAGGCACTGGCTTGTGGCTTTTTGTTTTGTTTGGGGGTTTGTGTGTGTGTGTTTTTAAAGATCTTTGCTCACAGACGGTGGAGAGTCTAGGAAAATAATGTAGTGTGGCACTGACATAAATATACAAAAATTACTCCTGTGAGGTGCTGAGTTTTTTTCTGGGAGGTGCTGAATGTCCTTAACTCCTACTCAAGTCAGCACAAGTTGAAGACACTTGGGCAGTTCAGAGGATCATGCCCCCATACGGCTAAAACTGATGAAAGACCTTTTGTTCCTTCCCTGAGACATCAGAAATGAGATCCTTATGCAGAACAACCCTCGTCTTCTTCCTTCCTCCAATACATATGTGTATTTCTCTCTCCCTCTCACTCACACATATGACTTCACATGATGTGGAATCACGGTCTTTTGATGCCAGAATTGTTTAGATTAAAGCAATCTGTTTGAATTTTGCAGTACTGTTTATTATCCACCAATGCCGCTGCATCGTGATAACAGAGGGTAGTCAAAGATATTTTTTTTAAAAAGTACAACACATGGAAAAATTTCAGTGTTCAGAACTGAGAGATGATCTCATGTCTCATAGAGTTTCTTTGAGGTTAAATAAGACAGGAAGATGGTCCATTTCTCAGGACATAAAATGAGACAGAAGAATGTACCTTTCTCAAACATGACATTACATTCCTAATGGAATTAGCCTGTAAGTTTTGCCATATTTTCTGTTTTGGTGTTTATTATAAACAGACGTTGCAACTTGCCAGACATTAAACACATCTGAATACACACAAGCTTACTTCAGTGCTGAAACATGCTCATGCATATGTGTGTAATCAGCCCTGCAAGGAATTTTGCATCAAAAACAAGACTGAAGAAACCATCTGAACTGCAAAAGATTTTTAAAAACAGGAATGTTTTTCAGGATTCTTGAGGAGAAAAAAAGAAGGGGGAAAGGTGAAGGTGATGCATTTTAGCAGGGTGTTAATAAAAGATTAATTCAGGATCATGCAGTAAGTGGCGCATCCCTTATTTAACAGATTTGCAGTTGATGACTGGGGAGTGCCATTTCAGTAACATTCACAAGTTGTTAGGGGCAAAGTGGAGTCTGAAGACAGTCATGGGAACTCAATGGAGTCTGTGGTGCAATAGAAGAGATGAGTGGTTAGGACAGTCATGGGGACTCAATAGAAGCAGGGGAGCAGCAGAAGGGATGGGTGGAGAGGAGACTACCAGGCTGTTGAGGACTTGTCTCTGTCTCTGCTGGAGAGTAGCTGAAACCAGGAAAGAGCATCTGCTTATCTTTCATGGATGGAGACTATGCCACAAGCAGCAACAGAGAGCCTGCCATTGCTAGGAACTAGGGGTGGGACTATCGATATCGGATTAATCCGATAATGCCAATAATTGTCAATATTGGATTAATCCGATAATACCGATAATATCGGTATCAGTATATCACTTTTTTAACGTTGCCGGTTTTTCGGATCTTTAACATTGCGGTCATTTAAAAATTGATCACAATGTTAAAGATCTGAAAAATCTGCAATGTTAAAAAACTGATATACCTATACTGATAAATCTGATATCGGATTAATCCGATGCTGATAAAACTGGTAACCAATAATTCGTCTGGAGTCCCACCCCTACAACATACCGGGGAGGAAGAAGAATACCATGCACAAGCTGCCCTCCCTTCAGGATTGATTGATTCATTCAGTTTCCCACGAAGGTTCAGGGCGACTCACAAAAATATAAAACATGCTTAAACATATATAACATATAATAACCATTAAAAACCGCTAAACATCCATCAACCCTCTCCCTAACCCCTGCACTCAAACCCATCCAACCCTATCCCAGCCTGTCAAGCACCAGGCCAAACAAAAAGGTCTCTTATCTCTTCCGGAAGATGAGCAGGCTCGGGCTTAGGCCATTCTCCAAGGGGAGAGAGTTGCATAATTGTGGAGCATGCCTCTTTGCATGCCCATGTTGTACAAACCTCGCTGGCAGTTGGTACTCAAAAGAGGGTGTCCCAGCCAACCGACCTCGGAGGTTGTGACAGAACATAAAGGAGGAAGCAGTCTTTCATGTTCCTGGGGCCCAAGCCATTTAGGGCTTTAAAGGTCAAAAACAGCACTTTGAATTGTGGCCAGAAAGCAATTGGCAGCCAGTGGACTTTGGCACACAGGTGTAATGTGTTGCAGAGTAATAACTGATTCGCAATCAGTAAGGACAAATGCAGCTGAAGGTTTAAAAACAGAACTTTACTGAAGCTTTCTCAGGCACAGATCCTTAGTTGCATCTAACTAGTAGTAAGACAAAACGGAGACTGAGACAATGAGAGAGAAGGGAAGAAGGAGCGGTTACACAAAGGTATTCAACTGTAATCTCCCTTCCATGTACACATAAACTTAGCAGTACCATCTAGTGGCTCTATAGTCAATTACTGTCCCCTGCCCCTATAGTCAATTACTGTTCTTAATAGAGCAGACATTAACTTATGGATGTTGCATATACCAACATAATGTGCTCCCGGTGACCCACTCTTGACAGAAAGCAGGCCACTGCTTTCTGCACCAACTAACTGCAGCTTCCGAACATTCATCAAGGGCAGTCTCATGTAGAGGGCATTGCAATAGACTAGCCTTGAGGTTACAAAAGAATGGATGACAGTGGCCAAATCCAACTCTGATAGAAAAGGTCACAGTCTTCTCACCAGATGAAGTTGGTGAAAACCACTCCTGGCCACTGCCACAACCAGGTGCAGCAATGGACCCAAGACCACCCCAAGGCTGTGATCCTCAGTGACCAAAGAAGACTGGACACCATCAGTAAGAAGTCCCTATGCCCCCAGTCACATGGTTGGCCAGCCATCATCCCCTTGGTTTTGACTGGATTCGGCTTCAATTGGCTCGCCCACATCCAGTCCCCAACAGCAGACAGGCACCTGGTAAGCATCAAGGCTGCAGGACCTGGGCCAGATGAAAAAGAGAGACAGAGTTGAGTGTCATCAGCATACTGATGACATTTTGCTCCAAATTTCCTAACAATCTCACCTAGGGGCCCGAGACACGCTGAACAGGAGTGGGGGCAAGATGTAGCCCTGCAGGACTCCGTAAGGGAGCTCCAGGGGGGATGATGAGCCACCGCCCATCACCACTCTCTGGGTTCTCCAAATGAGGAATGAGAAAAACCAGTTAAGAGCAACTCCGTACACCTCTGCCAGATTTCAAAGCCGTGTCAACAACACTCCATAGTTCTTTCAGCAGCCTTTGATACAGTCGACTATCAAAATCAACAGGGCACAATGTTCCCTGTCAATTTCCAAACAGAGATCATCAACCAAGGCCACAAAGGGCAGTCTCGGTGCCATGCCCAGGACAAAAAAACAACTGACATGGGTCAAGGAATCCAATAGCATCAAGATGTGCCTGGAGCTGCGAGGCAACTACCCGTTCAGTAACCTTCCCTAAAAAGGGATGGTTAGAAACAGGATGGGAGCTGGCAAGGGAGTCTATGTCAAGATATGGTTTCTTGGGCAGGGGACAGACAACAAGTGTTTTGAGGCTGTTGGACACCCTGCCCTCCTGAAGGGAGGTACTGACAAACCCAGTCAGCAATGCCCCCAATGTCTCCCTCTGGCTTTGACCAACCAGGACTGGGATGGATCGAATTCAGTCCCCCGCATCTCTCCAAGTACAGCCTCCAGATTTATGGGGGAGACTAACTGAAGTAAATTCAAACAAACTGGACAAGACCAGACCTATCTGTAATAGGGAATAGGTACTTGCAGGATCAGTGCCCTATGCATGGGCTTGAGTAGACTGAGTTCTAGTTCTTTAAGGACAGTAATGGTAAGCTGACTAGCAACTGGGCTGGGGGTTGAAAAGCCCAGATGTCAGTGAGAGAAGGGGTGTGGTGCAGACTGGGAAAGGCACTTGAGCCTGGAACAGAGGCTGTGAAGCAACAAAGCTAACCGGGCTAAGAGTACAGAGTGGAGACAGAACTGAAGGGGAAGTTCTGGACATCTAAGGAGCAGACTGCCAGAAAACCCAACCACAGAGACAGAGCTGAATTGCAGGTGGGATCCAACTGAGATACTCAGGGGTGTTTTTGCTTGGCTAGGCAGAGTTGCTTAAGGGAGGAAACCCTTGGAACCCACTAGTTTTGTGGGAGAAGCTCTATATTGTGAGGCTTGGGACTGGCTAAGAGGTGCTGGGAGGCCAGTAACTGATCAGCCACCCCCAAGCCAAATAATAGGGATGGGCGAACAGATCGCGGTTCGGGTTTGGCTGCGTTCAGTTTGGCCTTTCTGTTCGGCAGTTCAGTTAGTTCGCCGAGTTCGGGTTCGGCTGTTTGGTTCGGTCGTCCGAACAGGCCGTTCGGTTAGGCCATTCGGCTGTTCGGTTCAGCCATTCGGGAAGTGTTGTTATCGGTGTTTTTTTGTTTTTTATATGTTTTTTTGGTTTTTTATTGGGTTTTATATGGTTTTCTTTTGTTTTTTATTTGGTTTTTTGGTTTTTATATGGGTTTTTAAATTTTTTAAAATCTAATATTATATATATCTATACACGCTAAATCTAACTGCTATTAACTATTCTAAATGCTATTAACTAAGTGGATTATCTAATAAGTACACAGACCTACTCCTACAAACACTAAAACTAAATCACTAATGCTATCTCTATCACTAAGCTAACTCCTACAACTCTCTTCTATCTATCTATCTATCTATCTATCTATCTATCTATCTA
>QEPC01008849.1:2052551-2083518 GCA_003113815.1 Sphenodon punctatus
TTCGAGTTTGAGTTCGGTTATCTGAACAGGCCAAGTTTGGGCTGAACTCTGAACTGCCAAACCGCGTTCGCCCATCCCTACCAAATAACTGGAAGGCCTAGTAGCGTGCTGAAGCCGGCAGCCACAGCCAGCGCTGAAGCCACCGGACCGCTGCTGCCACCGCCGCCCGGAGCTCAAGGTAGGCAATGGCATTAATCCCTGGGTGGGGAAGTAGGGTGATCGCTGGGGTGGGGGTGTGTGTTAAACCACCCCCCACCCCAGGGATCAATACAGTACCGGTACACTTACCTGCTGCAGTGCTGGTGTGGGCTCTGGGTCGCCGGTGGCAGCCCGGAGCCCGCACTAGGGACTTAGGGGAAATTTTTGTTGTTGTTTAAATCCAGGCTGGGCAGGGTGGGTGGGGGGTGTCCCCCCTTCCACCCGCACAGTCTGGGAGGGGGAGGTTTTTGTTTTTTTCCATTGATTTCAATGGGGACAGTTCCCCATTGATATCAATGGAAAAGATCCGGTACCGGTAAACGGGTATTAATCCGGTAAGCCGTTTTTTTAAAATCCGGGAACCGGTAAAACCGGTACCCAGTATTTGCCCTGATGTCCCACCCCTAGTCAGGGAGTCTTGTTTGCAGCGGGGTCATCGGCACACCAGCAGCATCCCCACTCTATCCCAGTCCTTGAAAACTAGGTGGACACACTCTGGGTGTCTTTAGACAACATCAAAGGGTGTCTGAATGTGTGTTTTGACCTTGATATGAACACCGGTTTGGCCCTGTGTTCACCATGTGGCGCTGCTTATACACACAGCCCATCTAGGGGCAAATTGGTGTTTTGCTCGCCACCCGATTTCAGCATGCAAGCGCTTCCGCCTTGTTCCCCTTGTTGTACCTGCTAATATGCCATGCGATATCATTAAACACAATGTTGGCCATGTGTTCAGCCAGAATACACACGTCCTTGTGATGCAATGGTGTTCATATTGTGTGTTTAACGGGTGGCCAAATTGGTGTTGGGATTGTTATGGTGTTTACACAATGGCCAAACACGTGCTTAGGGGTTTTGGCACCCGATCTTTGTTACGTCTAAGGACGTCCTTTGTGTTGGGTAAGTCAGACACTGGATAACTTTGACAGGTCAAATTGTCTTTACAGGCCACCTCCACTCCATTCTCTAATCCTAGGCTGATGCTGCACTGAGTACCTGGCTGGCACTATCTGGGCTAACACAGGCCCAGAGGCCTCCTCCAGCCAGGTCTTGGTAATGCATATGAGGCCAGCAACGTCATCCTGAATAACTCCATGAATGATGGAGTTGTTTTATTCACTGCTGACCTCTCGTTAAGCAGCACCAGTGATAGATAAGAGGCTCCACTGACCTCAACCCCCCCAAATCCCAAGACAGGGCGAGGAAGACAGGGGAACAGACACCAAGTGCCTATCCCTGTACCCCATGTGACATTTCTCTACCACCACCACCCTGCCATACTGCCCCATGCACAGCACAATCCCTGTTGGTTCAATAGCTGCCCCAATGACTTCTCCCCAAAGAGATCCCCCCCTTCCCCAGACTCTACAAGGAGCCAGACGGCATCCCCTAGAGACTGGCTAGGGAGGCCAGCTAGGAAACCGCCCAACCCAAAGACTCCTGCCCGCCCCCCTTCACCAGGGGAGTATAACACACCTTCCCCAGTTCCCCTCCTACAATAAAATCCCTGCCTGTACCCCCTCTTACTTTGGGGCCATGGCACTACCCCCCACATTTGACCCCCATGTCTATACCTCCCCTCTCACTGGGGGGCCATGACACAATGCATCTACTCCCCACCCCAGCCCATACGCCCCTCACTTTGTGGCCATGGCACCATTCCACATACATGACCCCCCCCCCATGCTTACACTTCCTCTCACTGGGGCTCCATGACACAACCCATCTACCCTCATTCCTACCCATATCCCCCTCCCACCAGGGGACCGTGGCACCATTCTCCATTCCTGACGTTCCATGCCTATACTCCCTTTCACTGGGTGTTCCTGGTATAACCCACATCCCTCCCACCCCTGCCTGTACCTCCCTTTCACTTGGGGGGGGGGAGGCATGGCATTGCCACCCCATGCCTAACCTCCCCCTCAAGAAACTCCTATTCCTTCACTAGAGGTTTTCAAACAGAGGCTGGATGGCCATCTGTCAGGGATACTGTAGCTGTGGATTTCCTGCATTGAGCAGGGGGTTGGACTAGATGACCTCTGAGGTAACCTTCCAACTCTAAGATTCTGTGAGTCCATGATTCTATGATTCCCCTATCCCACACCCCTCTAAAGATTGTTAACACACAGGAGCAAAAAGAATACAGGACAGCAATACAGAAGCTCAGCAAGCATCAGGCAACTGAAGTGTCTGTAGTTGTACTAATAAAGTACATAGCACTTTTGGAAAAACAAAAGGTACAGAAGACCATTTAGGTCCTCAGGAAAGCACTAAAGCAAGTAATTAATGATAGGCATGTGCAAGTGCTATTTGTGAAGAGGGAGGCTTTTCTGAATTGGGACCTTGCATACCATGGTACTACAGTGAGAGAGTGTAGGAGACTGCTCCCGAGTGCTTGCATGACAACACCTTAGGATGAGTTAGGGCATGATGTAGTCCTAGGAGGAGTGGGTTGCAGCCCAGTCAAGTGAACTGGTTAATGGAAGACAGCAGAAATCTGTGACTGCAAGCCATTTGGAAAGGCTCAGGTGTCAGAGAGTCAAGGGGCAGGAAGCTCATCAAGTACTTTGGTATCAGGGCATATCCTGACACTGGCTGGTGAGGAGATGAGGCCAGAGGGTCCAAGGACTCAGGACTGTGAGCCCAGGGAGAGGCTTTCCCAGAGGTCAAGGCTGAGAATCTAGGGAGTGGAGCCTGGGATAGCCTCCTCTCAAAAATGAAACTGTTATAGAAGTCTGTTTTTTATAATAATTATAATAAAACCACACTTGATGGTGAAAGTGTGTATTGATTCCTATAACGAATTATGGTCAGAGAAGACCATACTATTACAGGGGGAATATAAAAATACTAGATCCAAGGCGGGGGACCTTCCTTCCCCGCTGCCTCCCAGGGTCACTTTGAAAATTAGTATAAGCTCAGAAACGTTCACTGCTTGAACTTAAGGAAGAGGAGGGTCGAGATCATGAATCTGTACCATGGAAATGTCCCCATCCTAGTGTGCATCCTCTCCTCTCTGCTTCCTTACACTGAGCTCACTCTTTCAGTTCTTGGGATCAAGGGGCCAGATCCAGGAAATTGAAAGGGGTCAAGTAAAACAGTAAACATGGGGTGCATTTGGCCTCTGGACTTAGGTTTTCTGCTCCTGTACTAGATAAATAGGTAGAACATGTAAGAACTGAAAGTGTAATTTCCTTTGAGACAGAAATACATCTAAGGAATGGAGAGGCCAATCAATCTCTATGCCTGCTTATTTATTCCGTTGTCAGTGAGTGTGCTAGTTGTGATGGTGGATAACTGTGCACATCAAGAATGAAGTGAGACCACAGGAGACATTGCATTTTGTTTCTGTAGGTCTATACTGAGGATGTACTGGTAAACAGAAATTCTCTGAGAGGCCTCAAAGACAGAAGAATAAATTTTCAAGCAGGCTAATGAGAACAAACATTAGTCACTTCATATGTTCATTGGAAAACATCTTACTATTATTTGCATTTTTCTCCTTGTGTTTTTCTGTTTCTATGAATCATTCAACAACATAGAAGAGATTGTCAAGAGAGAACAAATATTACCCCACACCTAAACTGATAAAGATAGTGTTGTTGGAGTGGACAGGTGGAGACAGGTATATTGTAGACTCAGTTGTCATTTCAGCATATTTTTTAAGGGAGAAAGGGCTTTCTTTCTAATCCCAGGGGTAGATTGATGATGCACAGACTGGGTGGGAATTATCCAGACGTTTACCAAATGACTCAAATAAAATCCCAACCACAGTAGACAACTGGCTTCATACAAGGTATTGCACATTCCTGACTTAATAGTCACTCAGGTATACCGTTTTCCCTTCTAAGAGTAGGTTAAAAACAACGGAAGTAGGTGACGGCATCAAAAAGTAAAATAAAACATTCCCCTCCTCCACACTTAAAGTGAAGTCTTCGCTATCTGCCTTTATCAAGCAGTTGTATTGCCCATATTATTGTACTCTGGCCAAGCGTGCTGTCTTTGAATGATCCAGCTAAACCCAGACAATTTATAATTGCTCATTGATGATGTAACTGTTATAAACATTAGGTGTACACTTAATGCTCTCATGTTATCACTCTCCTTTTTGTATTATTACTTGAGAGCCTTCAAAGAAAATAGACACATTCTTTTCAATGATTTAACTCCTGTTAAAGTTATTTTTTTTCTCTTAAGGCTGTGTGGTATTGCTCTATCTTGTTAAGCAGCTGTCACGATCCACCACTGATGTGGCTGCATTTCACTGTTAGAATTTGTTTCAAGGATAAGCCCCCAAACATACTTTTGGATAGAGACATGAAATACATCAGCATTTTTTGTGTGTGTTCATACTAGGATGTTGGTTTGCCCCTTTATAAAATGGGAACGTATTTTTCAAAACTCAGACCTGTATCTGTGTTTGGATATTAAACCTCTCCCGTCTTGGTGCTGCTGTTCACAGTCAGGCTCATCTGATTTGAAGAGCTAGTTGAATAATTTTGTTAAGATTTTGGTCAGGTTGTTCTCGTAGTGACCAAATAAAACTCTTCACAATGATTGGTTCTCTCCCCTCCCCTCCCCCTTCCATTTTTCAGCTTGATCTACTCGCTTCTACGGACATCTGGGGCAAATGTGTCCCATAAAGGTAAAATATTAATCTAAGCAAGAAATTGGCATCTAGTCTAGTCCAAAATGATGTTTGAAAGTGCAAAGTTCTGGGCTTCCTTCATCTTGTCTCCCTTCCTGTTCAATGTGTTTTGTTCTTATTTTTGTATTTCAATGTGATGAATTCTTTTTTCTATGTATGCCTATAGCAAAAGCTCGGCCTTAATAAAATAATGGGGGGGGGGGGGAAATCTAAGCCACTGGGTGAGATCATGTGGAGATTTGGGGTGCACTGCCATCAATATTCAGACAACACTCAAATCTATTTATCTTTTTCATTTGACCCAAGTCCTGGAGTCTCAGTGCTTACTCAGAGCCTGGCTACCATTGGGGGCTGGATGTGGATGAGCCAACTGAGACTGAATCCAGAGAAGACTGAAGTGATGTTGGTTGGCTAGTCCTGTGACCTGGGGCGGCAGGGCGGGGATTAGAAGTGCCAAGTTCTGGGCTTTTCTTCATAGAACAGCGTCCAATTGGTATTCCACAAGAGCTGACCCTCAGGTGGGTTTACTGTACGATTATCAGATGGTGGCCAGACTCCCTCAATAGGGATATCTCTGACCCACTCAACGGTCATTCTAAGTTCACCTTGGCTTTGAAGTCCCCATTTAGGCTATGGGCAAACAGCCCAAGGAAAAGGCAAGGCTAACATAGTATGAAAACCAAAAGGAAAGCAAAAAGAAAAGGAGAGGAGCAGGGGTAAAGAGGTAAAGCTCCTCCTAGAGGCTATACAGGTGAATCCCAGTCTGTCTACTAGCTTCAAAAATGTTATAGCATGGTGGGCAAAGTGTGGATCGGGAGCTACATACGGCTCTTGGCCAGGGCCAATTTCGGGCCCTGCAGCACTGCCTTATTGGTCCTGTGTCTTAGTTCATTGCATCCAAGTTGTTGTTGTTTGTTGTTATTATCAAGCATTTATATAGTGCCAGCAATGTACCTGGTGCTTTACAAAGTAATGGAGTAGACACGGTCCCTGCCCTAGGGCTTATAATCTGAGGGGGTGGGGGGAGAGATGAAGGAAGAGGAACAGAGGAAGAGACAAGGGGGTGTAACATTCACGAAGATTTTAGGTCTCAGGTGCATGTGCTTGGCTTGGTTACATCAAGAATGATGGCTGGCTGGTCCATGTGGTGAGGATATGAGTACACAGACCTCAGGTAACAGATTGTACTAGATGGCAGGTAAGTATCAGCAGGATTTAGGAGAGGGGAGCGAAGAGTCAGGGAGGGCAGAGCGGAAGAGGTGGGTCTTGAGGAGGGATTTGAAGATACGAAGGGAGGGGGCGAGGTGGATGTGGGCAGGGAGGGAGTTCCAGGCATGGGGGCAGCTAAGGAGAAAGGACGAAGGTGGTTAGGGGAGCAGGGGAGACATGGGAGGGCAAGAGAGGGGACTCAGCAGGAGGGGAATTCACGGACTGGAGTATGGAGCGAAATTAGTGCATAGAGGTAGGGGAGAGCAAGGTTGTGAAGAGCTTTATAAGTGAAGACTAGGAGCTTGTGCAGGATTTGTTCAGGAAGGGGGAGCCAGTGAAGAGAGGAGAGGAGGGCCTGCACGTGGTCGAAGTGATGGGTGTGGTGGATGACCCTGGCAGCAGAGTTTTGGACGGAGATAATGGAAGAAAGGTGAGAGTGGGGGAGGCCAGTGAGAAGGAGGTTACAGTAATCAAGGCGAGAGATGACTAGGGTGTGAACAAGGGTTTTGGCAGAGGAGACTGAGAGAAAAGGACGAATCTTAGCAATGTTATGGAGGGAGAAGTGACGGGATTTGGCAACAGAGTTGATGTAGGCTTTAAAAGAAAGAGGCGAGTCAAAGAAGTCAAAGTCTCAGCAGTTGAATTGCAGCTGCTCCTCAGAATCTTGCAGCCAGGACTTCAAAGCACCAGCTCCACCAGCCAATCACAAATCAGGAGAAGCTTAGCCTAGGAGATGCTTCAAAGGGGCACATGTCTCATGGCACTCGGCCATATGAAGATTGTGTTATGTGGCTCTCTGGGGTGGGACCTTTGCCCACCCTTTGTATACCAGTCCTGAGTTCCTTGAGGCCAGTGTGCTGCAGGGTCTCACTCTTTTTGCTTAGCAGGGTTGAAACCTGAAGCACTTTAGCAGGGAAACACAGATATGTCTGTGGTATATTACTAGAGACTAGGGGCGGGAAACCGGTAGAATCCGGTATCCGATAATGCCGGTACCGGGCGTACCGGCATTATCGGATTCGACCCGGTAATCCGGACCGGGTACCGGATTCCGGGGTACCGGATTTTTTTTGCATTGCAGCCATTTAAAAATGGCTGCAATGTAAAAAAACTGCCCCAGCAAAAAAGTTTTTTTTTAAAAAAAACCTCCCCGAGTCCAGGCTGCGCGGGTGGAAGGGGGGACACCCCCCACCCACCCTGCCCAGCCTGGATTTTTGTTTTAAAAAAGAGTAAAGAAAAGACCCAGAGGCGAGGCGAGGCGAGCCCACCCCCCAGCACCAGCGGCCGCGGCGTCCCCGCAGCCGCCGGTAAGTATGACCCGATCCCTGGGGGGGGTGTTTAACACCCCCCCCAGGGATCACCCCTACTAAAGGTCAGTGCGCTTACCTTTGGGAGCTCCGGCGGCGGCGGGCGGTCCGGCGGCCTCAGCGCCGGCTGTGGCTGCCGGCGTCAGGACGCTCTAGGCCTTCCGGGGAACTTCCGGGTTTCCCCGGAAGGCCTAGAGCGTCCTGACGCCGGCAGCCACAGCCGGCGCTGAGGCCGCCGGACCGCCCGCCGCCGCCGGAGCTCCCAAAGGTAAGCGCACTGAACGTTAGTAGGGGTGATCCCTGGGGGGGGGGGGGTGTTAAACACCCCCCCCCCCCCAGGGATCGGGTCATACTTACCGGCGGCTGCGGGGACGCCGCGGCCGCTGGTGCTGGGGGGTGGGCTCGCCTCGCCTCGCCTCTGGGTCTTTTCTTTACTCTTTTTTTAAAAACAAAAATCCAGGCTGGGCAGGGTGGGTGGGGGGTGTCCCCCCTTCCACCCGCGCAGCCTGGGAGGGGGAGGGAATTAATTTATTTCATTGGTTTCAATGGGGACACAGCGCCCCATTGAAACCAATGAAATAAATCCGGTACCGGCATACCGGATTTAATCCGGGAATCCGGTTTTCGCAGAACCGGTAACCGGTAAATCCGGTAGCCGGTAATGGGCCCGGGGTCCCACCACTACTAGAGACTCTTGGGAGCTCGGACAAGAGCTCAGAGTTTCACTCTTCACCCATGACTGCTTCCAAATGAGTGGAAACTCCACCTCCTACACTGGAGCTGCAAAGTTCAAATAAACTTTGCAGTGCCATGGGGTGGGGCTGCCTGCACCCCCAAATAGCTGTTTACCCCCTTTCTGGCTGGAGTGGGTTCTACACCTCCCCTTAAACCTCTGTGGGCTAGAGCAGGATTTGTCGATCACATTATATGGGTTCAGGTTTAAAATCATTCTTGAGCTCCCATAGTAGGGGGTTTTATCATACAACTAAAGTTGTTAGCCTCTATTAGGCCAAGAACAAATTATATCTCATAAATTATGTCATCCAGTCTTCAGACTTTTCTATTTTAGACTACATAGTGTATTGTATTAGATAGATTTTTAGGAATAAAAACTAGACCATAGTTATTGAAACTGCTGGCTTAAGTTATATGTGTAGTCTTTAGTTAGACCAGAGAAAGGCAGTTGGCAGCTCAGAAGCTGTATCCAGCTGACTAGATCATTTAATTTGGAATGCTAACCAGGGGTGCGCTGCATGGGTGTGTCGACAGTTACTCACTTTAGTGCTTTCCTGAATGGGGATCTACATGGTAATCTGTTTCCCAAATGTGCTTTGTTTACTACCGCAACTAAGAACACTTCAGTTGCCTGATGCTGAGTTCCTGAAGATTGTATTTGTGTTACAAACACTTGAGTGGGGCACTATAAGCAGCTTGCTGAGGGAAGACAGGAAGAAGAGACACACACATATTCATTTGGAATCAACATGGGCCACAGCTTTATTAAAAAGATCTTTGTGACATGCCACACAACCAGTCATACCCAGGATAAGGGCATCCCCAACGCACCAGTGCCACCAGCACACCCTATGATCTGCACTCCCACAGGGGTCAAATGTGCCCCTGCAGGGTTTGACCTCTGGCACAGAGCCCACTTCCGTTGAGCTTGCCTGGAACAACCAGCCCTCAGCACTCATTCATGGCCACCCTGAATGACAGGGCTGCCATTTGGCCCTTCTCTGACATTCTGCCCCATCTGCATCATGGGGGCCTGGAAGAGAAGAAACCCAATTATGAGAGACCCAACCCACCAGCTTGGAAGCTCAGTGAGCTTTGCCTCTTCTGCCCCAGGGATTAAGTTGCGTCATCCCAACCAGACAAGCCTGGAGTGGCCTCAGCTCAAAGTCCTGTACAGATGGATGCCTTCCCTTGCCTACAGCCTGCCCAGGCACACTGTTCTGAGTTGCTGCATTGGGATGGACACCACCACAAGAGGCACTGGCTACTTAGCCCAATTGCCTCCACCTACTCCTGAGGGGATGCTCAGCATGTCTCAAATACCAATCTGCAAATCCGCTAGAAACAAATTGGCCCCAATATGGGACAGGTGAATCTTGTCCTCTCTAGAAGGCTACAGAACCCCATTCACCACCCTATCATGCCTAATTTCAGTACCACCCTGCTTAATAACCCATTAGACATCTCCTTCTTTATTTTCTTCCTCATTCTGTCAATCTTAGCTGGGTGATGCGCCCCTCTCCAGACCCTCCGCTCTAACATGGATGATCAGGCTATGACCAGCCATAGGCATCTCTCCAGCACAGACAAACAATCCCAGTGGTGGGGGAGCTTCTGCTTCTTCAGGGGTGAGGGTGGTGCTGAAGATCAGCTGACTGGTGCTGAGTTCCAGAGCTTTGTGCTCTGCACAACCAGCTTGTTAATTTCACCCCACTGCACAGTTGGCTTATTAATTTCACCTCCTTCTCAATAACACACTCTGCTGGGAACCCAGGGGAGCCTGAGGAGCCACCCTGGCCCAGGCAACCTGTGCACCACTCAGACCGAGACTGCGCCAACTCCTTGCCTCTCCCACCCAAGCTCCCAGCGCAAGCGAACTTGGAACCAGGCACCTCTCCACCAAGCAGAAGAGACTCCCACGCTGCCTGGGCTGGGGCCAGGTCAGCTCCTTCCCCACCCAGTGCCCACCCCCAGCTCCCAGTGTAGCACACTGACCAGCAGGAGGTGAAATTAGCATGTATTGTCCACAGCAGAGTGGGATGAAATTAACAAGCTGGCTCTGCAGAGCGTGCAACTGTTCTGGGTCTCAGCATGGTCGAGATGATCTTTGGGCTGTGGTTTCCCCCCAGAAGAAGCAGAAGGTCCCCTGTCACCAGGACTGAGGTCAGGTTGGCTATATATATATATTGTAAACCATATATTGCCAAACCAAAGGGGTTAAGCTCCTCACAGAACAAGCATTCATCACTTCAAACTTCAAATTGATTTATGATTCACTGGAAAGAGGGTTGTGAGGAGACAGTCCTTGAAACTCTTCTTTCATGTGTAGTGCTATTCATGGCTCTATGGAGTACATTAATCTCCAGATTACGTTTTGCAGTATTATTAGCATTCTAACAACACACACCATGTATTCCAATAAGGAGAAAAATGACCACGTAATTATGAAGCAGTGGCTGTTTGCACTGTTATACACAGAGACACCGTTACAGCCACAACATGTTTAAGTGCCTTATTGCTAATATTAACCTTTAATTTAGTTTATACAATAAAAGCCTTTGTAAAATCTTTTAAGCATGATGCTGCTTTGACTATGCTTCCTGTGGTTTAACATGGATGGTGAATTATTTTAAGAAGTTTTACTCTTTTATTGAATGCAGACATTTATAAATGAGTATTGAGTAGTGTGTTTGGCTGAGGCTATATTAACCCAGTTACGACTTATTAATCAGTAGGATAATGTAGCCTTAGTTTAAAAGTTCATCACTTGGTAGATGGAGGGGAATGTTCTCTTCTCTCTGTCTTAAAGTCTGGAGTTGCCAACTATAGCCCACCTCTTCCTGGATAGTCATGAAATGATCTGTTGTAGCATGAAAGTTCAACCTCTCTCTCTTGAAGAAATCTCTATGAGCTGTTCTGCTCCAGTCACTAACTGGCAAGTCTGATTCTGCACTGCTGTCTGCGTGCTTCAGAAAAGAGCCAGATGGGCAAGATTTCAACTTTGGCTAATAACTACATGGTGTGTACAGAGAGCAGCATGTGTCCCTTAGATTTATTTTATTTTATTTTTGTAATTGTTATTCCTCACAGGTCCCCATCCATGTAAAGCAGAAGTCAGTGTGAATTTGTTCATGTTTACGGGTCCTAGTATTACGACCCTTAACTATACGTAAACATCAATTAATACTTTCCTCTCTAATGGGATATCAGGACTTGGTGTTACACATTTTTTGCCCCCAAAGAAAGTCAGGGGGTCTATAAATTGGGGATAGGCTGGTGCCTGTCACATAGGTCTTTGATTTTTCCTGTTCAGTGTTTCACATATGCTCAGCCATCAGGAGGGAAATGGAAAGGCAAGTTATCAAAGGGGGTGATGTGGCACTACAAGTTGTGGGAAGTACAGCCCTGCTGTCCCCCAAACCTAGGGCTGGATTGAAATTTCAGCCTGGATTCTGTTGTTGACTGATCTGGCCATTTCAATCCTGGGTGAAATATGAACTAGAATATGATATGATCTGTGTTTCTGAGGAATGATTGAAATAATTTTGCCTCCTACTGCACATGCGCAAAATGGCAATGCCCATGCTGTGCAAAACGGTGGCACAGTTTGGGGTGCTGCCGTTTTGTGCAGGGGCATTATGACCACGGCCATTTTGCACATGCTCGGTAGGAGGCAAAATCATTCCATCAGAATCTGTGTTTGAATTCTGCTTGATGTTTTGAAAATATGGATAATTCTATGAAAGCAGTTAGGGCTGTTTTGATTCAGCCCTAGCCAAGTCTTATCCATAGGTATAGTGGAGGTCATAGAGATGTGATTAAAGAGGATTTGCCCACTTCTTGTTTGTAGTGTCAGGGCATTTACCCAAGGTTATTTTACCTAGTTTACTTTTTATCCAGTGGAATTAACTAATTAATTAATGCATTATACTTATTTGGCAGAATATTATGTAGCTCTTCATCTTTCTGCAGCACTAGTACTTCCATTTTTACAACCAGTGACTGTAGCACCAAAGAGAAATATTAAGGAAACAAATGTGTAAGAAGTATAGACATAGTTCCTCACATGCTTCATTTATATGAGTGAAGTTCCCCTATTCTTTTGTTCGCTTTATTAAGGCATAAGGCAAGAAAAATTTGTGTTTAACAATTAGGCCATTTTAATTTAAGTGTAACATAACACTCGCAGCAGCTAGGGATATCATCTGGGTAGTTTGAAACCAGCCTGAATGGGGTTTTGGGGACTTGCTGGTTAAGGTTGTCATCCAAACATTACTTTTTAGAACAGCCTCAGTGTTAGGCAATGGACTATTCTAAGGCCCTGTACCGAAATCAACCCATTCATTCCCCGCCGGGGTCACCCCATCACGCCGCAACAGACGTGCTGGGGGGATCCCGGCGGGGAATCTGGGAGGGGGCGGGGCTGCGCGGCGCAACGTGCGGCCGCACGGCCCCGCCCCCTCCTGCTCCCGCTGCCCGCCCTCTGGGGAGACGGGCGGGCGGCGGGGCCAATGCGGCCGCCGCGTCGGGCTGGATTCGCCATGGCCCGGGATCCCGCCGGTGATCCCGGGCCGTGGCTCCCGGCCAGATTTTACTTTTTTTTGGTCCCCGCTGGGGATCTTTTTGACCACGCTTCCCGGGACATTCCCCTGGCTAGCCCGGGAAGCGTGGTTCAAATTGACCCCATGTGGGTATTGACCGTGGCGAACATCTGGCGGCCACCAAACAGACGTTCGAGGCACATTGACCACAGGTGGTATTCACCGTGGTTCACTGTGATCTCGTAATGTCTGAAAATACCCTAAGTTAGTACGGATGGGCATCACGGATTCTGATTAATCCATAACTGCTCATAATGGGCAGCTACGGATTAATCCATATCAATCTGTACTGAACTGCAACACGTCCATTGTGGTTCGGTTTAAAATTGATTAATTTAAAAAATCACTGTGCATGTGCAGAATGGCTGCTGGACTGTTCTGAGCATGTGTGGCCTTTTCCAAAATGGCGGCAGTGGCGTTGCTCCCATTTTGGAAAAGGGCAGCCAGTTTGCACATTTGCCGTTGCCATTTTGTGCATGCACGACTGCTATTTTCCAAAATGACGGCGACACTGCTGCTGACATTTTAAAAAGGGCTGTGCCATTTTGCTCATGCAGTTATTTTAAATTATTTTTAAAATATAATTGTGGATTCATAACACGGATCTGTAATTAAATCTAGAATTAAAGATCTGGATACATAATATGGATCTTGATCTGTAATTCCCTCCAGACACCTATCTCTGTAAATTAAACTAAACTTAAGTAAAACTACACTGAAATTTATGCAGGTAGCATTGGCTGGTTTTCTTCCCTGGGACTGGTGGCATTTTTAACAACAGCAACTACATCCTGTTTTTGATCCTCACCTGCATAATCTTGGCAGTGTATTACCCCATCTTTCATACGAATATAAGAAATGTCATACAGGTTCAAACCAATGGTTTATCTAGCCCAGGGGTGGAGAACCTTTTCCCTCCCGGGGACCACTTTGAAAGCTTGCACAAGCTCCAGGGACCACAAAGAAGTTGGGGCAGGGGTGCTTAAGGGATGCACTCAAGGAAAGGAAGGTCCAGATCATGGATCTGTGCCATGGAACTGTCCCCTATCCTTGTTTGCATGACCCCATCTCTGCTCCCTTCTCTTGAGCTCAGTTTTTCAGTGATTGGAGGTAAGAACTGGATCCAGGGGCCAGGTCCAAAAAGTGGAAAGAGGCTACATAAAAACTTCCCGCGGGCCGCATTTGGCCCCCGGGCTTGAGTTTCCCCATCCCTGATCTAGCTCAATATCCTGTCACTGACGGGGGCCAGTACAGGAGGCTTCAAAAGAAGCAGTGTTGCTTTATCCAGGCAGAGAAGGAACGATTCATCCCCTGCTATCCAGTCCCAGTTTCTAACAATTAAAGGAGCCTCACCATCAGCATGAGGTTTCATTCCCTAAACATCTAAGCTAATTGCCATTGATGAGCCTGTTTTCCATTAATTTACCAAGGTGAAGAATTATGGATAGTCTTTCGTAGCCACACCCAGCACTTTTATCTATAGCTACTCCACACACTCTGTTGTCTAGTTAGGGAGACAATAACGTTCTCAACACTCCTTTTTAAGACTAGTGTGGCAAAGGAAGAGTCAGGGCTAAAGACTGTATGTGAGGTATTTGAGTGTTTAATGACAAGGCTTCTTTATTTGCCTAGAGAGTGATTTTACTGCTAGTAAGGGAGCTCCTTACTTGGTAAAGTCCCTGAACAGGTACCTTTTAACATGAAAGGCAAATCTGAAAATGAAACTCTGCCTTTGCTGGGGAAAGATTCTTGCTCATCTGGGCTGTTTTGTTTTTGTAAATGACATTTGCTGGATTAACTGGGGCAGGGAAAAGGCATGTGAGGAAAGTCCTCCTTGATTGATTGGAGCTTTCAATGGAAAGGCAGCAAAGATGCTTTCCCCCTTTAATTTTATTTGATGTTTCCTGAATGCTCTGGAAGCTTGCCATGTTTTTGGTAAAGAAAAAAAGCACAACCAGTTTATTATTATTTCCTTTTTAATGAAGCTGATTTCCCCCCAGTATATGAGCTTTGCAGTCCACTGGTTTAGGCTGTTGAATATTGTCCTTGTTAAGAGAAATCTGGGCAATAATACAAAGCTCTTAGAGTATTTTTGGATATGGGCTCTGTTTTTGTTTTGGGTACTGCTAGAAATGCTACATTAACCTTGCCTCAGGACATCAATTAACAAACTGATCATTAATTGCTGGTAGCAGCAGGCTTGTCCAGGGTTATTGTTTCATTATACTGGCTGAATTTCAGGGGATGAGCTTGGAAGAAGGTGCCCCTCTGTAATATCCTTGTCTCTCCTCCCAGAGAAGAAAAAAAAGGAATGGAAAGGAGCTCAGTACTCTTTATTGTCTTGCCACTGTGAGGTTCGGAGACATCAAAGGACTTTCTGCATCAAGAAATGACCAATGATGCATTTACAAGCACAGCTTTTTAAAAACAACATTCTTGCCTTTGACTGGTAAGGCACCCCACTAAAAATAGCTGTAACTAAGAAAGAATGACTTCATTCTTGAAGTTTGAAGTTCACTGTGGCTTTGTATGGATGTTTTACTGGCTTTGCCTATCTTAGTCATAATAAATGGTATAAAGACATAAAAGGGCAGTCTTATTAGAGCCAATAATGATAGCCATCCCAGAGAAATACATAGGTGAAATGTGAGTTGGACACAGGCTTAGTATTCCAGAACATGAGCTGAAGTGCTCTGATATGGGGGGCAGCAGGTATTATGGTGGAAGCAAATATGACAGATGATTTTTCATAGACTCCATGGAGATTTCATATTGGTGTTTGTGAATGGATTCAAAAGTGCGTGCACAACCACCTGATCCATCAGGTTCAACTAGAGCTATGACCACTTTGGTAGCTTTCCTTCAACATATACCAGTGTTGGATATTTGCAGAGCAATAACTTTGCGTTCTGTTCACAAGTTCACTAGATTTTGGATAAAAACACATATGGCAACAGCTCAGTACAACCTAGCACAGGTCAAGGCAGGAAGCTGCGGAGGGCACGGTCTGGTCAGCAGAACAAATGGGCCTGTAGCTGGAGCCTAGAGAAGGTGGGGAGAAACACAAACGTGTGGCCAAATGACCTCACTCCCATGCTGCACCCAGTGCCCTCCCCCCTGCCATGATGGGCAGTCATGACATCCAATGACAGCCGGTCATGGCAGTCCCATGGCAGCCGATCATGTCAGAACAGACATGATAGCCTGCTGTGGCCCCCTTTGGCCCCATCAGGCAGGTCTTAGCCCGGGCTGTGGCCTCAGAGGTTTTCCAAGGTCAGAGCTCAGGCTAGCTGCCAGCATAGCCTGGGACAATCCCGGGTCCACATCTGGCAGTGCCTGCACAGACATGCAGGTGAGGTCTGGGCCAGAGCAGGCCACAGTAGACCACTGTCATGACTGTTTTTACCCAGTATCTGATGGATCAGGCTTCCAGATGCACCATTTGGTAGGGTAGTCATCTAATTTATTTTCTAGTAGGATCTTCTATCACTGTCATCCGTCTATAAGATTGCTGTTTACGAGTCTACTTACAGTGGTGGGCATTTTTAGACCCACGTTAAAGTTCCGGATGTTTCAATCTTCTGGGTTTACAAGTCCACAAGTAAGTTCCGAATTCATTTTTCACACACACGCTGCCCTGAGGCAGTTCCTGGATGCATTCTTCACACAAACACTGCTCTGGGGCAGCCTAAAGTAGCCGCAGCTGTAAACGTGGCAGACTGCCATGGAAACCAAGCGACCACAGCTGCCTGGAGCAAAGCAGTTTACCAGGAGAACCTTTTACACACAAAAGTTCTGGGAGACGTTTCACGCAGAAGTTTAAAGATCCGGATGTTTAAGATCTGGATGAGTGATTTAGACACACAGAAAGTTCTGGATATTACAGCAAACATCCAGGAGAAATGTGTGTCTAAAAACACCCAGTGTCTATTTCAAGGCTGTCAAAAAAGAAGGGCAAATTAATTACCCTTGTAACAAGCCTTGGGAAACTTGTACATAATCAAACTGTAGGTAAAGCCACTGTGCCAAGACCTGGAGTGATATAATTTAGCAGTGGTCAGAGCATAGAGTGTAGTGACAAATTCATCAGCTTCTTCTAAATATGGATTTTGCTCCCTGCTCAACTCCAGTTCCTTTGTCCCCAGGCAGAGTGTCCCAAAGAGACTCTCTGGCATGGGGAATGCTGGGTGGCTCCCAGGATTCTCCCCCACCCCCAAGAACAGACATTGTAGGTAAATAACTCCCCCTTTTTATAAAGGAAAACTAAAATGCGCACAGTCATTTTATCATGAGCCTTACGATTTGAACTTTAAGAAACCAATAAAATCATGAGACTCATGAATATATCACAAGAGTTGCCAACACGGAGTTATTCCTGATTAGCCCCTTTGTTTGGATTAAGACTGGGAATATGCACATTCCACCCACCCACCCCCCAGTTAAAAACAAATCGGATTAAATTTCCAGTTAACCTGCACAGTGTTATGAATGTTCATAAGCAAATCTGCTTAGTGTTATGTTCTTTTTATGTTCCCAAGAAACTTAGAAGCAGGTTTGAGTCTCAGTCTCGTTTTGTGTTGTTGCTGCAGATACAAATAGAGATAGCTGCCCTAGAATTGCTAGTATGTGCGGACACTCCAAAATGATCTTCTTAATGGATGTTAGTTTAAAATAGATTAAAATCTTTATGTGAACAAGCCCCCCCATCAACTGAAATCTAATGTAATGCAGATGTTCAGAGGTTTCTCAAGTAAGAATGCAAAATAGGATAGGATTTCATTTAGAATTCTTTTTGTTCAAGATTGGCTAAAGAACCGAGTCTCTGGCTTGCCACCCAGACATTGATGTGCGCAAATTAAAACCCTACAGTTCAGATATTTTTAAACATTTGGTTCTGAACTCTATGGCTAAGACCTATTGTTATATTGAGTTAAACTAAAATAATAATACGAACTTTGGATAAATGAAGATCTGAAGACTGTGACTTGGACCTCTCCTCTACTTCTGGGTTTTCACACCTTGTTAGTTGGATTTTGATTTGGGAAAATCAAAACCAGAGTGAAGGTTGACTGGATACTTGTATGCTAGAAATTATCAAAACCGTCAACATTTGTGGGGCTCATATAATAGATTATTGATCTGCAAATGATAAAAGTTTTATTTTGCACATTCAAATTTGCTAGGTTTGGGTTTAGATAAAAACTACAGCGAGAAGTTGTTTAGATCTCAGTCTCATTTCACTCAAACCAGCAAAATGCCAGACTTCAAATGCTATTAATAAAAATAGTTCTTGAGGTGGATGGTGAAAGACTAGTACCTTCCCGAGCCCAATACCTACTCTGCCCCATTCTCACCCAACAGGCAAGAAATTGAAATCTGAAACCTCAGGGCTGCTATCTTTACCAATGTCCTGAAACTAGACAAATATCTGGAATGTGCATCAGTTTTGGCATTTTAGGCACCAAGTGAATTTGCACTTACATTGCAGCTGTGAGAAAGATTTTCAGCACTGGGAAAACTTGGCCACTACAGCTGGTTGCAAGAAGATAGCCAGCACTGCTGAACCTGGTGCTCTCAATGAGCTCTACACCAACAAGCCCAGCACCAAGATGTCTCAGCCATCTAAGCCATCTTTGTCTCAGGAATCCTGCATCTCTTCCTCTTCTACTTAGGGATGGGCAAACAGAACTGAGTTCGGAAATTCGGTTTGGTTCAGAAATTTGGTTCGGAAGTTCAGTTTGGTAGACCGAACTATTCAAGTTCGGTCCGAACTCTGAACTTCCAAACAGAGTTCTCAAATTCAAACCCCATTGAACTAAATGGAATATTATCTTGTAGGGATGGGCGAACAGAACTGAGTTCAGAAATTTGATTTGGTTCGGTTCGAAAATCAAGTTCGGTTCAGAAGTTTGGTTTGGTCGACCAAACTGGTTGAGTTCAGTCCGAACTTCCAAACCGCTTCTACTTCTACTACAGACAGCATTGTACATTGCATGGACAATCCTGCAAAACAAGATCAAGAAGAGTCAACAAAAAGGCATCACAAGCATTTAGAAGAGGAGTGTTAATCATTCTATGAAAAGCAGGGGCAATTTTCACAAAACAACCTCTGGACTCGCCTCTTACTGAACATTAGGTGAAAAGTCAAAAACATAAGTCAAGGCAACTAATCTCTCCACAACCATCTTGGCTAGAACTCCCACAGTCAACCCATTCCACAGCTCCTACTTAAAGTCAGATGCTAAATCTATATCACTAGAAGCATCACCTCCTCTTTGCTTCTCCCCAGAGCATGATGAACACCAATTTAGAAAACTCACCTCATTATTACCACAGCAAATGAGATTGGCCATAGAGAGAAATCATCACATTTGCACCATTACAGATCTCCAGGAAATTTCTGGTCTTCCTAATGATCTTGTTCCGGCCATAAGTAGATCCATCTTCCAGACATTATCTGTCATATGTTGTCAGAAATGTGGCCTCTCCTACTTTGGCCATTCTAACTTCTGATTTGCCTGATGAAGGACTCTTTATGGTCTGAAAGCTTACATACTTCCACCAACTGTAGTTGGTCCAATAAAGATATCACTGTACATTGTCTCTATTGTCTATATTTGGGACCAACATGGCAACCTTAGTCTCTATCCCATTCTTTGAAGAGATCATGAATGCTGTTAAAGAACTCCAGGACTCACAGCATTCCCACTGGCCGTAGACAACTGTAAGCACTAAATACAATGAGCTGTAAACACTCATGTCAGTGGCATGTGTCCACTACTCCTGTGACAAGGTGATGCATTTTAAGTACCCACCTCCAAACTTCCTAGTGGTCTTAGCTGCTACCTAGCATCTCAAAACCTCCATGGCTCTTTGAATTGGATAACATCACCAGTTGATAGGAAGGGTAGGTGGATGGACATTGTAGGGCGTAACTCAATTTGCATTGACTACATTTTTACTGTGCGTTGAACTGCCTTGCTACACTGATGGGTTATCAGCACCTCCTTTGGGTTAGGATTAGGGCTGAAACTTGGTATTCAGATAAACAGAGGTGTTCGCCAGGGATGTCCCCTGGCACCCCTCTTATTTAACCTTTATATGGCTGATTTGGTGGCTGCACTAAAAAGCAGTGATATACATCCCCCCAAGATTCAGGAGTATCCTTTGTATGGGCTACAATATGCAGATGACCTGGTCCTCTTTGCTCAGACTGAAAAAGGTCTTAGATTAGCCATATCTAGGCTAATAGAGTACTCCAATGTGAATGGCCTTGAAATAAATGCTAGTAAATCAAAGGTCATGGTATTGGGGAGAAGATTCTGTTCTCGGAATTGGGTAGTGCAGGGCTATTCCTTCGAGTCAGTAAAGGTTTTCTCATATTTGGGGATCTGCCTTACAATAAAGGGTACTTGGCAGCAACATATCAATCTTAGAGTTAGGGTGGCTAAAGTTGCTGCAAAAGCTATGATGAAAGCTTATAATGTCTCATATGGATTGCCTATTTCCATGATTGTAAAGGCTTTTCAGGCCAAAGTACATCCGATGTTAACATATGGTGCGGAAATTGTTATAAATAAGGAATGGTTGGCCTTAGAGAGGGTCCAAAACTGCTTTCTTAGAGGGATCCTTGGGGTAGGGATGAGCACACCGGGTGCAGTTATCCGGGCAGAGTTGGGAGTGCTGCCAATTAAGCACCATTGCAGGCTGGTGTTTTTGAGATATTGGCTTAGGATTTTGGGTGCCTCTCCGGATTCCCTACAGTTGCTGTGTTTGGGGGAAAAGTTGAGGCATGAGGGCAATCAGGTATATCCATGGCTAGGGCATTTGGTGGGGTTGCTAAGCCAGTTGGGTTTCTCACTTCAATGCTTCCAGGGACAGTCAATCCCCTTCATGGAAAGTATCATTGCACAGAGGTCTAGGGATATAGCAATGCAGGAAGATCTGGCGATGCTAGGGACATGGAAGGTCGCTCCGCTGTTGGCTGCTAGTAAGATCCTCTTTAGGAGAGAACTCTATTTGGATGTCCTGAGCAATAAACACCTGAGGCGCTATTATACCCTATTTCGATTTGGGATGATGCAGTCTGCAGTGGTGGAGGGCAGGTTTGCTAAGATTCCCTATGACGAGCGTAAGTGTCACTGTTCCTTGTCAGAAGTTGAATCATGGGATCATATCCTCACTAGATGCCCCTATTATATCCATTTGAGGGAGACTTGGTTGGTCCCGGTGTTAGCGGGTAGGAAGTTTAGTTATAGGGATCTCTTTGTATATTTGGCGAATTTGACACAGTCTAATGATCTATTTGCTGTTGCATCATTTCTTCTCCTGCTAGATAAAAGGAGGACAAAAATACTTATGCAGCTATCAAAAGGGGGTAATCTCAGTAAATACCAGGTTGGAATGCCTGGTTTGGGTACCAAATAGGGGATATGGGCTTCTGGCAAGGCATTGGTCTTTTTTGACCAGGATGCTTCCTATGTACATTTGAATACTATTTTGTCAGATGTTAATATATGGATGCTATTTGTTTAGTAGGCCTTGGCTTTAATAACTGTTGAGGGTCTTTTACCTACCATATTGATATTTTACTGCTGCTGTGTAGTATGTTTAGTTATGGTGTTAAGATATGTTATCAAATGCCATCAATTGCCTTGGAATTGTCCTTATGGGTGTATATGGACTAGAATTTGTGTGCTATATGTTTATAGTGTATGTTACTTCGTTTGTATGTGTGTATTTGTCTGGCCATGACGAAAGTCGGTGCTGAATAAAATTTGATTTGATTTGGTATTCAGAATGACTCAATTTTTACAGAGTATCCCATTACTTGACTTGGTTTTACTGAGTACAGAGTAACCAAGGAATTGGCCTGGTACTCGGTAACTTTTCAATTGAGCAAAAAGGGGCAGGGACAGAGAAGGGGGTAGGGGCAACAGGGGGCAGGGAAGGGGACAGGGGGAATTGACAGGAAGGGGAGCTAGGAGCTGTGTCCTCGTAGAGGCTGCTACTTTCCACCTGGACTGGGGCCTGCAATCCTGCCCCCACCTTCTCTAGAACTTTAAAAGGGCTGCCTTGGTCTGCAGCAGGGAGGAGCTGTGTCCTGGAAGAGGCTGCCACTCAGCACGTGAGCTGGGGCCTGAAATTCTGCCCCCACCTTCTCCAGGACTTTAAAAGGGCTACCTTGGCCTGCAGGTTGCAACCTGTGGTGACAGCAAAAGGCCAGCACCAAAGACGGCGGCCATTTGCTGGACGCTCATGGGCCTGTTTGGAGGCAGGGGTGGGGGATTGTTTAAAATGGTTTGTTTTTTAGAGTTGCTTGGGTTGGGGGGATGGAGAGAATGGTTGGGTTGAAGGGGTATGGGCTTTTGGGGATAGGAAGGGGATTAAATATGGAGGGTTGGGAGTGGGTTATAATTTATTTATTTATTTAACATTTATATCCCATCCCTCCTGCCCACAGGGCAGCCCAGGGCGGCAAACAACAATCAATAAAACAATAACAAAATTAAAAAGCAATTTAAAAATACAATATGTGAGGAAACTCCCCACCCCGCCCCTACCCCTCACCAAAAGCCTGACGGAACAGCCAGGTCTTACATATATGCCGAAATAGCAGGAGAGTGGGAGCCAGCCGAGCCTCCTCTGGGAGAGAATTCCACAGCACAGGGGTGGCCACCCGCCTCACCCAGGGAACCTCCAAAAAGGCTCCCACGGATGTTCTCAAGGGTCACATGGGCACATGGGGAGTGAGGTGGTCCCGCAGATAAGCAGGGCCCAGGCCATGAAGGGCTTTAAAGGTTAAAACCAGCACCTTGAACCTGGCCCAGTGCTTTATAGGCAGCCAGTGCAGAGCCCGGAGCACTGGTGTCATGTCCTCCCTGCGACCCGCCCCTGTCAGGAGACGGGCCGCAGCATTCTGCACCAGCTGCAGCCACCAGCTGCATTTCAGCAGTTACAAGATGTAACTGCCGAAACGCACTCCCCGCCACAGCCACAAGCTGAGATTCCAGGCTGAGTCCCTGTGAGGGGGGGTATGGGCAGGGGGTTATGGAAAAGGCCTTCCCCAGTCTCACCTTTCTCCCCTCATCTCCGTCCAAAACTCTGCTGCCAGGGTCATCCACCTCGCCTGTTGCTTTGACCATGTGCAACCCCTCCTCTCTTCATTTCACTGGCTTCCCCTTCCTGAACGAATCCTGCACAAGCTCCTAGTCTTTGCCTATAAAGCTCTTCACAACCTTGCTCCCCCCTACCTCTCTGCACTTATCACCCTCCATACTCCAGCCCATGCACTTCGCTCCTCCTCTGTCTCTTCTCTCACCCTTCCATGCCTTCCCTGCTCCCCTAAGTGCCTTCGTCCCTTCTCACTTGCTGCCCCCCATGCCTGGAACTCCCTTCCTGTCCACATCCGCCTTGCCCCCTCCCTTCATACCTTCAATTCTCTCCTTAAAACTCACCTCTTTCGCTCTGCTCTGTCTGACTCTTTATCCTGCTGAGCCACTATTCCTATACCTACGATTGGTTTACCCTTATCCTTGCCACATGGACCTGCCTGCTGTCATTCTCATCGTAACCAAGCCAAGTACGTGCACCTGAGACCTCCCATCTTCATGAATGTTAGACCCCTTGTCTCTCCCTCTGTCCCCCTTCCTATGTCTCTCCCCCAGCTCCTGTCTCTCAGATTGTAAGTCCTAGGGGCAGGGACAATATCTATTTTATTACTTTGTAAAGTGCCAGGTACACTGCTGGCGCTATATAAATGTTTGTTAATAATAATAATAATAATAATAATAATAATAATGCCAGTCCCGCTGTGAGAGAGGGGTGTATGGGCAAGGGGGAAGGTGATGGGGGAGTAGAGGGTAGGAAGTGCCATTGCCCTCCTGGGAAAGGGAGGGGTATGCATGGGGAGGGAATGCCACAGCCTGCCCATAGGGGGTGGGGGTATGGGCAGAGGGGAAAATGTTGGGCAGGGAAATGTTGTATGTCTGGATCCCTCAGTGAGTGGGGGTTCATACATGGAGAGTGGGAACTTGGGTGGGGAAGGATCTTTGTGAGAGGAGGGGGCTTTGGCAGGAATGCGGTTGGGGATGTAGGGCAGGAAAGTGGGATAGACCCTTCTGCCACCCCGACAATATGGCCTTTGGAGGTATTGGGCATGGCGAGCTCTCGTAGCCCATCTGGCTCTTTTTGAGGGGCCAAGTGGGAGGAGGCATCAATTGAAGTTATGTAGGGCAGAGAGAGGTATGGGCAGGTGGGGAGGATATGACATCTGGCGGGGCGGGAAAGATGGTTAGTCTCTGTCCTCCTCTCCAATTTCCCCCTATGACATGGGGCCCCAGGACTGAAGCTGATGCTGTTGAATGTGAGGTCAGTGGCAAATAAATTAACATCCATCTGGGAGCTTATCCTGGATGGAGCCGCTGACCTTGCATGCATAATGGAGATCTGGCTGGATGATGAGTCAGGGCTGATTTTGGTTGACCTAGTGCCAGCTGGGTACTCTGTGCATGCAGCATCAGACTAGATCCGGGGCTTGAGTGTAGCCATGATTTTTAAGGAGTTATTTTACTTGGAGAGGTTTCCAGTGCTGAACTCGTCCAGCATGAAGTGTGTCTGCATAGTGTTTGATTTGGTCGGGGGTAGATTAGGGATCCTGCTGGTGTACTAAGCACCCCACTGCACCGTAGCCTCCTTAACTGCAACAGAGACCAGCTCAGCTAGAGCAGTCACCCAGACTCATTGTTTTGAGGGACTTCAATAGCCACACTGAAACCAGCCTTTATGGAGGAGAGCAGGAATTCACGGCCTCCGTGGCAACCATGGGCCTATCCCAGGTGGTAGTGGGCCCGACACATGTGAGGGGACACACACTGGATTTGATTTTCTGCACTAGCCTGGAATTGAGGGGGGTCCTATGATTGGGCGTGTGCAGGTGACATCCTTGTCATGGTTGGACCATTACCTCCTGGAGGTTTGGGTCCTGGTACACTGATGTCCCTGTCAGGATGCTGGACCTATTAGATTGGTCCATCACTGGAGACTTATGGATCCAGTTGGTTTTCAGAACTCTCTGGGGGAGTTTCCCACAGACGTTGACAACCGCTCTGTTGATGACCTTGTCATATTATGGAATAACACCTTGACTGAGGCCATTAAAACAGTGGCTCCCAGCCATCTACTCCCACCAGTGTGCCAACACAGGTCCCCCTGGTATATGGCGGGCCTGAGGCAACAGTAGTGGGAGGGTAAGCATTAGAGTGTAGGTGGCATCGAACTTGAGCTGAATCTGACTGATCATGGCATAAATCGTTTTTGAAAGACTAAAGCATGGCTGTGAAGGCAGCAAAGAAGGTTTTATTTGCTGCCATCATAGCGTCTGCGAAGTCATGTCCAGCAGAGCTTTTGTGGGTGGTGAGGAGTTCGGTCAGTCCAGCCTGTCTCTGCCAGGAACTGGAGGGGTCCAGTGCCCTCTGTGACATTTTTATTGATTACTTTGCAGATAAAATTGCTTGTATTCATCATGACCTTGGTGTGGCCATTTCTGGCACAGAGTCAGAGCTTGGGGTTATGAAAGCCCAATCTTGTTCTTTTTCTGGTGATCAGTTTCAGTCGGTGTCGCCCACCAATGTGGAGGAGGTACTGAGGGCTGTGTGAGTCACGAGTTGTGAATTAGATAGGGGCGGGAAAACCGGTAAATCCGGTATCCGATAATGCCGGTACCGGGCGTACCTGCATTATCGGATTCGACCCGGTAAATCCGGTCCGGGTACCGGATTCCGGGTACCAGATTTTTTTACATTGCAGCCATTTAAAAATGGCTGCAATGTAAAACTTAAAGCCCCACCAAAAAAGTTAAAAAAACCAAACCCTCCCCGAGTCCAGGCTGCACAGGTGGAAGGGGGGACACCCCCCACCCACCCTGTCCAGCCTGGATTTTTGTTTAAAAAAAAACTCAGAGGCGAGCCCACCCCCCAGCACCAGCGGCCGTGGCGTCCCCGCAGCTGCCGGTAAGTATGACCCGATCCCTGGGGGGGGTGTTTAACACCCCCCCACCCCCCAGGGATCACCCCTACTAAAGTTCATAGCTTGCTTACCTTGCGGAGCTCCGGGTGCGGCGGCGGCGGGCGGTCCGGCGGCCTCAGCGCCGGCTGTGGCTGCCGGCGTCAGAGACGCTCTAGGCCTTCCGGGGAACTTCCGGGTTTCCCCGGAAGGCCTAGAGCGTCTCTGACGCCGGCAGCCACAGCCGGCGCTGAGGCCGCCGGACCGCCCGCCGCCGCCGCACCCGGAGCTCCGCAAGGTAAGCAAGCTATGAACTTTAGTAGGGGTGATCCCTGGGGGGTGGGGGGGGGGTTAAACCCCCCCCCCCAGGGATCGGGTCATACTTACCGGCGGCTGCGGGGACGCCGCGGTCGCTGGTGCTGGGGGGTGGGCTCGCCTCTGAGTCTTTTTTTAAACAAAAATCTAGGCTGGTCAGGGAGGGTGGGGGGGTGTCCCCCCTTCCACCCGCGCAGCCTGGGAGGGGGAGGGGGAGGAGGAAGGAATTCATTGATTTCAATGGGGACACAGCGCCCCATTGAAATAAATGAAATAAAACCGGTACCGGCATACCAGATTTAATCCGGGAATCCGGTTTTTAGAGAACTGGTAACCGGTAAATCCGGTAGCCGGTAATGGGCCCGGGGTCCCACCTCTAGAATTAGATCCATGCTCATCCTGGCTGATGAAAGCTAGCTGGGAGACATTGGGGCTGTTGCTGGCTGGGGTGATCAACGCCTCCCTTTGGGAGGACAGAGTGCTGAGCTGCCTTAAGGCAATGATTTTTCAGCCTCTGCTTAAGAAGCCATCATTGGATGTTGATTCCCCTGCCAGCTAACGGCCTGTCTCAAACGTTCCCTTTTTAGGGAAGGTTAGTTAACAGGTGATGGCTTGTCAGCTTCAGGTGCATCTAGATGCTATTGGATTCCTGGACCCTTTGCAGTCTGGTTTTGGTCCTGGGTATGGCATGAAGACTGCACTTGTGGCTTTGGTTGATGACCTTCGCATGGAATTAGACCAAGGAAATTTTACTCTGTTGATTTTATTAGATCTTTCAGTGGCTTTTGATACCGTTGATCATGAGGTGGTGTTGACTTGCTTGTGGGATCTGTGTGGAGTGGGCAGGACTGCTCTTGAGTGGTTCCACTCTTTCTTGGCCGGGAAGTCTCAGCAGGTGGTGTTGGCTGATTGCTCATCATCTCCTCAGGATCCATTCTGTCCCCTCTCTTGTTCAACGTGTATCTGCAGCTGCTGGGCGAGGTCATTCGGAGGTTTGGGGTGTAGTGTCATCAGTATGGTGATGACACCCAGCTCTACCTCTCCTTTTCATCTGACCCACTTCCAGCAGTCTTGTTGCTTACCTGTTGCCTGGCTGCGGTGGGGGACTGGATGAGGGTGAATTGACTGAAGCTGAATCCTGACAAGACTGATGCGATGATGACTGGACGGTCTTGTGCCCTGGAGGGGATTGGGACTCCTCTTATTTGAGGCTGAAAACCTGATCAACCAGAGGGAGCCAGACCCCTTCAGAGTGCTTTCAGATCCTTTGCTGTGTCTGGTTGTGGTGGTGGCCTGGTTGTGGCAGTGGCCAGGTGCTTTTCACCAACTCCATCTGGTGAGGAGGATGCAGCCTTTCCTTTTGGACTCAGATCTGGCCACTGTCATCCATGCTTTCATCTCCTCGAAGCTAGACTACTGAAGTGTGCTCTACACGGGGCTGTCCTTGGTGATGGAGACTGCAGCTGGTGCAGAATGTGGTGGTTCACCTCATTACGGGGATGCGTTGCTGTGAACATGTAACACCAGTTCTCCATTCACTGCACTGGCTGCCGATAGTCTTCCGGGCCCAATTCAAGGTACTGGTGATGACCTTTAAAGCCCTAAACAGCATAGGCCCCATCTAACTGAGGGATCGTTTGTCTCCCCTTGTCCTGTCATGGCCTCTGCGATCAGCTGAGAATGCCTTCCTGGAGACTCCAGTTTTTTGCCGGGTCTCGACTATGAGGAGGGCGTTCTCAGCCATCGCATCTTTGCTGTGGAACCTTTACCCCTCAAGCCTGGTGGCCTTCCGAAGGCAATGTAAGACTATTTTGCACTGTTGGGCTTTTGGCAGCGGAGACTGAATTTGTGGGATTTGATTTAAGGGGGAGGATGGGTTGGGGGATAGGAATTAGGTGGGAGATTGTTAGAGACTGGGAATGGGTTAGGTTTGTGGGGGGAACTGTATTTTAAATGTTTTTATATTGTATTTTATATTTTTTTGTAAGCTGCCCTGATCTTTCTGGAAAGGGTGGGATATAAATATAAATAAATACAAATAAATTTAAAAATAAATTATAAGGGCTTTTCCTGCCCCTATATAAGGGGACTTGGTACTCGGTACTCAGAAAAATATTTGGTAAAATACAGAGCACCGAGTACAGAGTATTTGGCCATGTTACCAAGGACTGGCCGAAAACTTAGGCCTAATCCTTGGAAACTCGGAAATACTTGCAATTTTTTTTTTAGTATTCCGACCAGCCCTAGTTAGGATCTCTGCAGCTAAAAATAAATTGCCAGAGCGGTTCTGCCAGGAGATTCACTCCTTTCTAACAGAAAGTCAAATTGATGCATGCTTTCAGCTTAGAGCCACGCTGAGCTACACACAATACTACACACACCATCTGCAAGAACAAGTGGTTGTGATTCACTACAATGTCAAAATCAAAGATTTTCCATTTGACAGAGTAGGTCTCTTTGTACAGTCTACAGAAGAAATTTTGGCTAATAAGAGCAAAGAGTCATTGCCAAATTCCTGGGAATAACCCAAAGTCGAAGAAAAAAGTACATGCCTGCTATTTACCCTTAAAAGTGCTACCGACAGCAGTATTACTGATACCACCATCAAAAATATCAGCAACAATTTATTCCAAAAAAAGAGAAATGAGTCAAAGCCCAAAAGGTAGATCTAATCCTGGTACTGACCCTGGTTCATTCCAGCAAAAACGGAGAGTATAATGAATCACTCAAGAAGCAGTCATCCTCCAAATGCATCAGATTTCTCTCCCTGTCTAGCCAACTCATACCATGCATGAAAACATTTTAGAGATCATTAGGCTAGGTTACTCTATGCAATTTTACTCCCTCTTTCCCTCTTTGAAAACAACTTCCCAATTTTTCTTCAGGACACCAGAGAGTTTGTAGTTTCTAAAAAAGACTAAGGTCTTAGACAAATATGAGATCTCAGAGTGCTAAATGAATAAATTAGAAAATTCAGATTTAAAATATTGTTCATTCCTTCCCTCTTGCCTTCAATGTCCTGTAATGACTGCTTCCTTTGGCAGTGCCAGAGGTGGTGCCAGTGGTGACCATAGGGTGGTTTGTGTTGGGAGGGCAGGGGGAGATTTTTGTGATTTGCCACAACCTCTTTGTAAGAGGGAGGGGTAGAAATGTGGGGTGGAAAATTTTCCACCACCAAATATTTCCACGGAAAATTTTTCAAGGGCTTCCATTAATGTGTGGGGCTACTTTAGAATAACTGTGGGGAGACCGAGTTTCTCCTGGGACAGCTGTTCTTATGTGAACAAGTCAGATGAATATGCTCTACTAGGATCTTTCTTATTTCCCTGAGGGAAGGGAGCACACTTGATTATTTGTCTTTTCCTTCTGCTCTTTCAACCTGTGCTATTCCTTGCTTTTTGTCTTTGTCTCAGAGGAGGAACTCCTGGGGATATCCCAAATCCCTGTTTCAGTTGGCTCCTTCTGAGTGGCAGTAATAATACAACTTTGCAACACTCACTATTTTTTACTTTCCTTCTACTGGGGAACCACTGTAGAAAATCACCAGTTGCACAGCTAAGCACAGTTAAGAATTTACTCTGTGCAGAAGCAGTCCTGATAAAAGATTGGTCTGCTACTCTGCCACTCTTTCCCTTATGTTCCCAACTGGAGCAATATTACTGCTCTCTCAGTAGGATCATCAGTAAAGAGGTAAGATCCTTGTCTGCCATATCAGGGCTTTGGCAGCATTTTACTGCATGTGGAAAATTACGGATGGTGAAAGGGAAACCAAAACTAAAGCTGTGACTGCAACAGACAGCTGGAAGTGAAACCGAAACTAAGCACACAAAGCAGTGTGTCTCATTTCTTTTATTGAACTGTGGTGTGGAGGTGTCAGGATCCGCGGTGCCGAGACACGGCGCCGCGGTATGCAGAAGAGAGGCGGGCGGCGGCAGAGCCCGGTAACAGAGGAAACCCCCAGCCCCACTCAGAAAGCAGCCCTGCCGGCAACGCCGGAGGCGAGGGGAGAGCAGGAGAAGGCCACGCCCCCCGACACGGAGCAAACATTCCCCGGCTGTACTGACAGCGTAGGAGGGCCGGCCGCATCACAGGAGGGCGGGGCCCCCCTACAGACGGCAGAAGCGGCGCCACGCCCTCTGCGCCGCTCCGCAAGGGTAGCACAACGGAAAGAGGGCGGGGCAAGGGCCTTATAAGCCAGGCCGGCCGGAGCGTTCAGGGCTGGTGATTGAACGCAGACCGGCCGCCTGGAAGCAAAGCTAAGAGTGTTATTATCTTGTGGAAGTTGATTTGATTGTTGTACCCTACTGCCCTACGTGTGAGTGCTGTGTGGAATCGCGAGAGTGGGTGAGCGAGTGTTATCCTTGTTCCAGTGGTGTCCCTGCCCCCTCCCTGAGGGTCCTGGTGTTTGAACCCCCTGTTCCTCTCCTGCCTCCCTGTGGGACCTTGTCACGCCTTCCTCACTGGCCTTCCGCACCATACCCTCCTGCTCCCTGAGTGCACGAGTACCTGTGGTCGTGGTGAAAGGTGAGGGCCTTGCTCTGCCTGTAATCTCGGCACCCTATGATGATAGGGGCCTAGCCCAGACCTCGTGTCAAGGGCGTTGGCCCACATACTATCCTGACGGGCATTCCTCCACCCCGGGAGCGCGCCTGCCGTACCCCCAGGCGCAAGGTAGCGTGTGGCGTGTGGTGCGTGCGTGGTCCCTTCACCCCCTTCCCACTGACAGAATCACCAGCATAGATAAAAATTCCCAGGGTGGGATTATGAATCTTGCCGATGAGATGGCAGAGTTAACCCGGGCGGTTCGCTCCCTGGCCATGGATGTACGAGACATCCAGGAAAAACAGCAAGAGCTTGTGGCTCTTGTCGGTCAGGGGACAACCCCGGCTGGGGTCCCCCTGGCGGATGGAGCTGTGGGAGGGATAGTACCGCCCATGGGGGCGGCCCCCCCC
>QEPC01008849.1:2088462-2117582 GCA_003113815.1 Sphenodon punctatus
ACACGGCGCCGCGGTATGAAGAAGAGAGGCGGGCGGCGGCAGAGCCCGGTAACAGAGGAAACCCCCAGCCCCACTCAGAAAGCAGCCCTGCCGGCAACGCCGGAGGCAAGGGGAGAGCAGGAGAAGGCCATGCCCCCCGACATGGAGCAAACATTCCCCGGCTGTACTGACAGCGTAGGAGGGCCGGCCACATCACAGGAGGGCGGGTGCCGTACCCCCAGGCGCAAGGTAGCGTGTGGCGTGTGGTGCGTGCGTGGTCCCTTCACCCCCTTCCCACTGACAGGAGGTTGGAAAGGAATCAAAATCTGTTAGAGAGTGGGTATTTTCAGACGTTACGAGATCACAGTCAACCACAGTGAATCTGCACATGGTGAAAGTGATCCCGTAATGTCTGATGGGGGGAACAGAAGTTCCCCCCCAGATGTTCATAATGGTCAATCGTGGCGGGGAATCACATTCACCACACGATCGGCTGAACCCACGGGGCCGGGGCCGGTCGCGTGGCAAATGTGATTCCCCGCCGTGATGAACCAAGCCATCTCGTCTGGACAGCAGCCACGGCCCGGTGATTGCTCAATGCCTGCTGCCTCCCACAACCAATCAGGGAGGCTCGGGGGGAAGGCACTGCAACCCTTTATAATGGGAGGGCCAGGCTTTTGCTCTCTATTCTGTGAGAGCTCTGCTTGTCAGGTTAAGTTTAAAGAACTGTGGTGCTTGCACAAAAAAAATCCTCCTCAGCCTTCATTGTATTACCGCCAATACCTTTCCTTCCTCATACCCTACATTTTACCTTCTCCCTTTCTCTGCCCTTCTCCCCCCTGTACATTATATATTGATATGTAGTATAGATTAGATATAGATATATATTATAGACATATAGATTAGATTAAATTAGAATAGTTATATAAACAAGTGATTAGATAATAGATAGTTTTCCTTTTCCCTTCCCCTGTCTCCCTTAGATTTAGATAGATACTATTTGTCTAAATATTTAGGCTAGTCTGTTTTTTTTTTATATAGATATAGATATAGATATAGATATATAAAATGTTATCAGAATCCTGCCAATAACGATACCAAAAATAAAATCTTCATTTGAAACTATACCAATAATGACAATGATAACAAAAATGACATTGTCTTTAATAACGATAACAAAAATGACATTTTTTAATAATGAAAATGATAACAAAGGCCCTTTTTACACAGACGCTCTAACACCAATAAAATGAGTGTTACATTTTATTATACATGGTACAGGGCACCACATGAGATGCCTCCACCCAGTTTCTCTGGGTGGAGATGGGTGGAGGCGTCTGTGTAAACATCACTTGCAGTGAGTGTTGGTGTGTGCATTCTCCCATGCAACACCCATCTCCACCCGCCACCCACCCACGGAGCAATGGACTCCACTGCCGATTGCTCCGTGGATGGGTGGTGGGTGGAGATGGGTGTTGCGTGGGTGCATCCACACACCAACACCCACTGCAAGTGGTGTTTACACAGACGCCTCCACCCATCTCCACCCAGAGAAACTGGATGAAGGCATCTCATCTGGTGCCCTGTACCATGTATAATAAAATGTAACACTCATTTTATTGGTGTTAGAGCGTCTGTGTAAAAAGGGCCTTTGTCTTGCTCATGGGTTGAATCTTCTGGCAAAGGACATATTAAGTGTAAATAGTGTGAAAGTATTCAACAATCATCATGTTGCTAATCAAACACTGAAGAGATTACAGAAAGAGAAACAAGGGAAGGAAAGTGCACTTTTATTGCCAGCAGAAACTAGATGGGGCTCGGCTACAAAGTGCTTAGATAGTTTGCTGCGTGTGTACAAAGAACTGTTTACAGTGTGCTACAATAGATGACGCAGTATCCCAGATTATTCCTGTCCACATTCATAAGCAGATTCTTGACAATGATTTGTTTTGGGTTTGAGTTCAAGGAGCATTCAATTTGCTGCTACCAATTGCAGTGGCTATCAAGAAGCTTGAAGGAGATACACCAAACCTTCCAAGTATTCCAGAGATATTCAGAAAACTGAATGAAAATCTAATGGAGCTTTTACCTTCTTCACCTCTATCCGAAGAAGAAGAAGAAGTAGTAGTAGTAGTAGTAGTAGCAAAACAAATATTTATTAGGGATGGGCGAATGCGGTTCGGAGTTCGGACCAAACTCGATCTGTTCGGTCGACCGAACTGAACTTCCGAACTGAACTCGAATTTAAAACCGAACTGAACTGAACCCGAATTTCCAAACTCCGTTCTGTTCGCCCATCCCTAGTGGCAACACACACCAAAAAACCCTGGTTTTTGAATGGCTGAACTTGGTTCGAAAGTTTGGAATTCGACCGAACTTGGTCTGTTCAGTCAACCGAACCGAACTTCTGAACCGAACTCGAATTTTAAACCGAACCGAACAGAATTTCCGAACTTGAAGTTCAAACCAAACCGAACCGAATTTCCGATCTCCGTTCTGTTTGCCCATTCCTAATATTTATTAAGAGATTTCAGTTTTGCTCTCATCCAGTTCAATTCACCTTGCAGCAAACCTATTGGATCCTTGACACATTGATCAAAAAATGAATTATTTACTGCTCTTAATACTGTTATGGAAGTAGCTAAGAATGTACTCAACATTGATGAAATAAAGTGTGATGGCAGACTGCTGAGTACCGTGCAAAAGAAAAACTTTGGAGCCAAGACTTCAGTTGGTGGGTGACAGAGAATCTCTCTTCTCTCACATGGTGGAAGGAATATTTGGGAACCTGACAATTGTCCAAGATCGCCATCAGGATCCTAAGCATTCCATTCACAGCTGCTTCTTGTGAGTGGAACTGGAAAACTTTCAGCTCCATCAAGACAGAAAATAGGAATAGACTAACAAATGAACTCACTGCCGCTTGTTTCTATTTCTCAAAATCTCTTCTTGCTGTCAGATCAGTTTCAGGCACAACCATTGCAGGTAGAGCCAACCTTTCATGAAAGAGAACGCGAGTCAAGCAGTTCTGATTCTGAATCAGATTTGCCTCAATCTGAACTGGAACTAGGTAGTGTAAGCACTTCTACAGATAGTGAAACTGAAGAGTGCCCTTAACAGTTAATAGTGAAAGTTAACTGTTAGACAAGTAAATCAGTGGACAATACTGGCAACATATGTTTGGGCATCCTAAAAAAATGTTAATATTTTTAGTGTCTGCCGCTGCCCTTAATTTTTTTCTCATTGTTTAAAAATGTTCTATTGTTAGGTTATGTTTTAAGATATTTACAAGTCAAGTCAGTATAAATAATTTCCAACTTTGCATTTGTTTCAGTATAAAACAGTTAAACCACATTAAGTGTGTTTATTGGGGTTTTTTCTCTCCCCCTAATCAAATATTACTGTTGGCACTTGGCAGGCTACAGCATGTAAAATTAATATGATGAATTGTTTAGTGTTGTTTACTAAAGATATAGGTCAAACATGCCAAATCACATCACAATCTATTTAAGGGATTGGGAAAAGTTGTGAAGAAAAATTTTCTGAGCGAAAAAAATATATATATGTAAAATTGGAAAAAATTAGCATGGGAACATTTTCAGGAAAATTTTCCAATTTAAAATTTTCTGGAAAACCCACATCACTGGGGAGGGGTATGGGCTGAGGGAGAGGGAGGGTGCTAATTCAGGTGAGAGATGGGACAGTAGTTGGGGCGAGAGGGACTAACGTGTGAGAGGTAAGGGCGTTGGAGTGAGTGGAAGCGGGAGGGGTTCTCCCCTGCCTGTCTGCTCGGCCTCTCTGCTTTCAGAGATGCTGGGATGGGGCGAGACCTGCTGGCCACTGGGACTGTGGAATTTCTAATAATTGTCAGCACCGATGTGGAGGCAATGTGGGCCACAACTGGATCCATGCTCATCCTTGGGGGTGAAAGCGAGCCAGGAGAGACTGTGGCTTCTGCTCTCTGGGGATGACAATGTCTTCCTACGGGAGGGAAGTGTATCAGATGCCCTTAAAATGGCAGTTGCTCAGCCCCTGTTCAGAAAATCTTCGCTTGACTTTGATGCCCTGGATAGCTATTGCCCTGTCTCTAACCACCCCTTTTTAGGTAAGTTTATTGAATGTGTGGTTGCTTAGCAGTTTCAGGGACATCTTGATGCTATCAGATTCCTCAACCTGTTAGGGGTGTGCATGTCGTTTTCGTTATTAACGATAACAAAATTTTTCATTTTTGTTATTGCAATAACAAAAATGACAACCGAGAATAACGACAATAATGAATAAGGATCTGCGAACAGAACTGAGTTCGGAAATTCGGTTCAGTTCGAAAATCGAGTTCGGTTCGAAAGTTCGGTTTGGTCGACCGAACTATTCGGGTTCGGTCGAATTCCGAACTTCCGAACCAAGTTCGTACATTCAAAACTGGTTTTTTTGGCGTTCCGAACAGTTCAGTCGAATTCGAGTTCGGTTCAAAAGTTCAGTTCGGTCGACCAAACTATTTGAGTTCGGTCCGAACTCCGAACTTCCAAACCGTGTTCGCACATCCCTAATAATGAAAATGACAACCGAGAATACCAAAAACAACAACCGAGGATACCAATAACAATAATGATAGCGATACCAATGTCAATATCGATAATATCGATACTGATATCGATATCAAAAACTATACCAAAAATGATACCAAAAACAATAACAAAATGGTAACAAAAACAATAACAAGAAATAAAAACGACAATGTCATTAACGTTGTTGTTATTATTAGTGCTGTAACAGTTGGTTTTTGGAGCGAAAATGACATGTAGAGAGGGGAGGAGGGAGCAGACATCTCGGAGTCTTAACAGGGTTGAACTCGTGAACTGTGCCTGTGTTGGGAGGGGCAAGCAGCTGTGCAGTATCTGATAGCTGTATCCTTGGCCAATGAGTAGCACAAGCAGGCCCCAGCAGTCTCATGGGACTCTGTCATTGCTCTATGCCTGCTGCTTCCCACAACCAAACAGAGGGACTCTGGGGGAGGGCACTGCAACCCTTTATAATGGGATGGTCAGGTTTTTTCTCTCCATTGTGTGAGAGCTCTGCTTGGCAGGTTGCGTTTACAGAACTGTGGTGCTTGAACATAAAAAAATCTCCCTAGCCCTCATTGTTTTATTTATTTATTTATTTATTTGGTATTCCCACCAATACCTTTCCTTCCTCATACCCTACATTTTACCTTCTCCCTTTCCCTGCCCTTCTCCCCCTGTATATTATATAGAGATAGGTAATATAAATTAGATGTAGATATTTATTATAGACATATAGATAAGAATAGTTATATAGATAACTGATTAGATAATAGATAGTTTTTCTTTCCCCTCCCCTGTCTCACTTTGATTTAGATAAATATTAGTTATGCACAGGAATCAATAATGATAGTACTGATACCAAAAATAAAACCTTTGTTTGAAATGGTACCGATATCAATAACAATAACAAATATTGATACCGATAACAAAAATGATACCGATAATTAAAACGATATCAAAAACGATACAAAAAAATGATAGAACAATAACAACAATGAAAACAAAAACAACATTGTCATTAATAATGATAATGTAAATGACATTTTTGAAGAATGAAAATGAAAAATGAAAACGACATGGGGGCCTGGTGCACACCCCTAGAACCTGTGTCAGTCTGGCTTTCATCCTGGGTATAGTACTGAGACTGCGCTTGTGGCGTTGGTTGACAGTATACGCCAAGAGATCGATAGGGGAAATTGTACCCTGCTGATCCTGTTAGTGTTGTGAAACATAAGATGATTGAAGATGAGAAAAATTGATGAAAAAAATGGAAATTGATGAAAATTGACAAAAATACTGAAAACTGATGAAAGTACAGAAATTGACAAAAATGGCCAAATTTGACAAAAATACCAGAAACTGATTAAAAGTGTCAGAAATGATGGGAAATTGCTGGCACCAGTCTCGCAGTGGTGGAAGCACAGAATCACTGACTAGTGAGAAAATACCAACAAACAGTCGTAAGCACGCCTGAAAGATAGGTATTTCCTAGAGGTGAAACAAAGTCTTTGGAGTTATTCGGAAATCGTCAAATTTTGGGGTCTTCAACCCAGAAACGGTAGTTTCCGAAGTTTGAAAAAGTTTGGCCATTCTTTGGAAACTTCAGAAAACTTTGGAAGTACCTGTGCGCCTGGGCCTGGCTGGAGAAGCTCCAAGAAGCTTCTGGAAACAGTGCCATATTTGGTAAAGGGGTGTGTGTGGAAGAGGACAGTTGCATCATGGGTAAGGCAGATTTTGAATCGATTGACTGACCAAGCCAGATGGCTAGTTTGATTTGTACAAGGCTGCAGTCCTAGGAAATACCTATTTTTCAGGAGTGCTTGTGACTGTTTGTTGGTATCTTCTCACCAGTCAGTGATTCCGTGCTTTCACCATTGCAGGGACAACATGCTAGGTTTTTAAAAAAAACAACACATTTAAGTGCGGCCAGGCCAGCTGAGGTGCTTGGTTTGCTCAGTTTGGTAGTCAGACAGCAGCACCATGAGCTGCCCACAGGGCTCTTTCTACCTGGCTCCAGGAGTTCCCCTGTATCCCTAGTCTCTCTGAGTTACCAGTGCCACACCAATCCATGCCAAGAGGTTGCTGTTGTGAATGTTTTGTCGTCTTGAGCGAATGTCCCAACTCTTGCTAGTCTGTTTTTCTATGCACTGCTTGGTTGGCAATATAATGATGATTCATTGTAAAAGTGGGTGCACACTCTGATTGACTAGGCAATTAAAAGGCTGCACATGGCAATACCTGCTGAGGAGGCACCAAGGTGGCGCCGAATTTTTCAGACGTTTTTGAAGTTTTTCAACGTTCTGTGATTCAGTCTCCAAAGTTTGAAGCTTCGGCAAGAACACTGAATTGACTCTGAGTACTCGGACCAACTATTCGGAACTTCGAAAATTGGTCAGAATACCCGGAAGTACTATTGGGTTCAGCCCTACTATTTCCCAATGGCAAGAAAACACTTGCTCTTGCCTTTCCCTTCCTGTTCAATGTGTATCTAAGACCACTGGGTGAGATCGTGTGGAGATCTGGGGTACGCTGCCATCAGTATGCAGACAACACTCATATCTATTTATCTGTTTCATCCAACCCACTAATGTCAGTGCCTGGCTACAATTGGAAACTGGATGCAAGTGAACCAACTGAGGCTGAATCCAGACTATATTGGTTGGCTGCCCCTGTGACCTGAGGGGAATTGGGATGCCCATCATTGATGGGCTCTGGCCTCCTCTGGTTACTTAGGTTCACAGTCTTGGGGTGCTCCTGGTTCCTGAGCTGCATATAGGATATCAGGTCATATCTGTGGCTACGAGTGCCTTTTACCAACTCCACCTGGTGAGAATGCAGTGTCCCTTTCTCGCAGATAGGGATCAGACCACCATCAAGCATGCCTTCAATAACTCGAGGCTAGACTACTGCAATGTGTTTCACATGGGGCTACTCTTGAAAACAGTTCATGGGCTGCAGGTTGTGCAGAATGCAGTGGCCTGTCTTTTGGTGGGGTTGGTTTACTAGGAGCACATAACACTTGCGCTACAGAGTCTGAACTGGCTGCCAGTAGCATTCCGGACACAATTCAAGGTACTGGTTTTGACCAATAAAGCCCGAAATGGCCTTGGCCCTACGTATTTAAAGGTCTGCTTCCTCCTTATGTCTCTCTGTGGCCTCTCAGATCAGGTGAGAATGCCCTGTTGCAAGTTCCATCACTGGCCAAGGTCCATATGACCCAGATATGTAGAGAAGTGTTTTCAGTGGCTGTTCCACATTATTAACATATATGTTTTAAGAATTCTTGAGCAGGAAAAAAATTGGGGGCCCATTTCTTCAAACCTGGAGGTTCACCTAAGCCCTGGTTTGAAAATCTTCTGGAGGCAGTGTAAGACCTATTTATTTGGCCAGGCATTGACTGGACAAGGGTAGATCCTGGGTATGGAGGGAGAGGGGACTATTTATTTATTTATTTATTATTATTTATATTGTATTGGTTTTATTGTATATTTTATCTTTTTATGATGATAGCTTCCCTGAGCCTCAGGGCATAGGGTGGGATAAAAATGTAAATAAATAAATTAAATTTCTTTGCCTAGAAAATGTCCTAACTGCAGAAAATTTCTTCATTTTGTTATAGATCCGAAGAGGTATTTGCATATTTCCATATATAGTGGACCAGACGCACATAGCTTCTTCATGGGGAATGCAAACAGACAACATACATTTTCAAACCACCTCCTAGGAGAACTAAATCTGCTAATCAACCTGGACACGTCCTAACAGTCTCCCACCCAATTGGTTTGGTTCATTGGCACCACCATAGATTCTATTCAAGATCAAATCTTCATAGCACAGAAGCATTCTCAAAAGATAACTACTGCAATAGATACCGCTTTTGCCACCTCTATACAAGGAGCAGAATTCTTCCTTCACTTTGTGTAACTGTTTGACTGTGCTACAGCTGTTACACTGTGCTAGGCTTAGAGTCTGTCCACTTTGACAGTAGCTACTACTTTGCTACCAAGGAAAATGTGAATAGGGATGAAACGAGTAATTAATTTTGTACCCATGGGTAATACCCACATTTTCAGATACCGATCGGGTGCCCTGATACCCCCCCAGATTGGTAATTTTACTGATTACTATTACCAATTTTTCAATTTTTTTATTACTAGTTGGTATATCAGGTCAGTAAACAAAAAAAATCAGAACTGGAATTTGACTTTCTGGGATGGAAAACCAATAAATAAGTGTTGGAAGTTGGTAAACCAACAAAAAAAGTTTTTTTAAAAAAATTGGTACCAGGAGTCAACACCCCATTCCCAGGACTAGAAGTCAACATCCCGGGACACTGAGCACCTGACTCCGGTCACAGTCTGGCACTGATCGATACCTGATGTTGTCAGGTCAATTCGGGTAACAGAAATTTGATGGATATATCCGATTTACATGTACCCACTTTTAGCTCTAATCTCATCTCCAAGTTATTTGCCTTTCCACACTTGATGTTTCATACACTCCATTGGTGGGCTCATCACTTGAACACACTGAGATTCCTTTCAAGTCTCCTATTCCAGAGTGATATCACTGTAACCACAGATGCTGTCCTCCAAGGATGTGGTGCCCACTGCAATGACCTAAAGATTCAGGACATCTGGTCCTGAATTCCTGGTTGTCCTGGTTCAGGACTGTCCTGGTTCAGGACATCATTCAGAAAAACAACAGTAGGGATGGGTGAACAGAACCAAGTTCGGAAATTCAGTTCGGTTCAGTTCGGAAATTCGGTTCGGTTCAGAAGTTTGGTTCAGTCGACCGAACTATTCGAGTTCGGTCTGAACTCTGAACTTCCAAACAGTTCGGAAATTCAAACCCCATTGAACTAAATGGAATATTATCTTTTAGGGATGGGCGAACAGAGCTGAGTTCGGAAATTCGGTTCAGTTCGAAAATTCGGTTCGGAAGTTCAGTTCGGTCGACCGAACTGGTTGAGTTCAGTCCGAACTTCCGAACCACGTTTGCCCATCCCTAAACAACAGGTCCATTTCAACCTTTCAGAGTTATTCCTGTTGTTGTTATATCCCCAAAGGCTCAGGGTAGCTCACAACAATAAAAACAATGTATTAAATGAAAATACAAAATAAAAATCATGTATTTAAATCAAAACCCCACTCCTCCATCCCCCACCCTTACCCTGTCTCTTCCCCAGGGGTCCCCTCAAAATCCATATTACTCTCTATCACGTAAGGGGTGTGTTTAGCCCCAAATTCTTCTCCCTTACTATTCCCATAATACAGTTACATAAAGTCTAAATACAAACATGCTATTTCAGAACTGCCACCCCAAAATTGATAACTAAACAAACTTCATTTCCCTCACCCATTCCCACTCCCCCACCTCTCACCATGAGGAGTCTCTTCCCTATATCCAGTATCCCCACTAAACCCTTATCTCCCCCCAACCCATCAACTCCCCCATCTCTCACCTGAGGGGTAAGGGTGAGTGGAGTTGTGGACAATTTGTTTGACCCTGAGACTCTCCACCTATGTATGTCCAGTCATGTAGTTCATATCATCACCAAAAATATGGCAGCAATGCACTACCTCAAGAAACAGGGACATGTTCATTCCAAACATCTGTGTAAAGAGAAAAGCTCTGGAACTGGAAATGGCTTTTTTGTGTTAAATGAGAGCAGCCAGATGTTGATTTCCTGAATTAGTAGAAAATACCAAGTTAGCACAATTTATTCTATCCTCCTTACTTACCTTCCCCTTTTAAATTGTTTAAAATACATTTTGTATTGTTTTACTGTACTTTTTATGATTGTGAAACACTCTGAGCACTATTTAGTGGGGTGGCAGGGATCCTCCTCCTCCTCCTCCTCATCTTGCAACAAGGGGATGCAGATCCAGTGTCCAATTCCTTCACCTTACTTATAGCTAGGAATTTCAATGTTATTTATGTGTTTCCTCTGGTCTTGCTGATTCCACAAATCCTACAGAAGATAAAATGGGATGGAGTGAGATTAATGCTGGTGGTGTTGGCATGGCTGTACCAGCAATACTTGGAAATCATTGAGCTGCAGATAGAAAAAGCTGATGAACCTTCTATCCAAGGACCAAGCCAGAGACTACACCCCCAACCTTTCCTCCCCACTTTTTAAAGCATGGCTGATTCAAGTTTGATGACCTTTGAAGGTGTCCCACAGGCAGAAGTGCTCATTATAAAGAACTCTAGAAAACAGCCTGCCAAAAAGAATTACAGACAAAAGTTACATAGATCTTGCATTTGGGCCTCACAACAGGATCTGGATCCAGTGGGGCCAATTCCAAGCCCTGCGACTTCTCCTTTGTGCCTGCAGTGATGCTGCATGCGGTTTTCGCATGCGTATGCACGCGGCTACGCGCAAGATCTGCGAGGCTTGGGATCAGCCCCTATATCTCTATCCTAGTATCTTTCCTCAGGTTTCTGAAGAACCTTAACAACTACCTTGACTGACGGACGCAGTCAGTACATTACAATTAAGCTCTTTTTATTTCTTTTCCTCACTGTATACAGGGCATAGCTAGGTTGGAATGGGCCCTGATGCAGAAGATGGAATGAGACCTGCTACCCCCACTCCCAACAGCAGAAGGCACAGCTGCACCAGGGAGTGTAGGCCCCCCAGGCTCTTGTGACCCAATGCATCTGTATCATTTGACATTTGAAAATAGTGGGAAATAGCATATTAATGGAGAGCAAGGGAGTTCCAAAGTGGTATTCTGAGTGGAAACCAAATAAACGGAGTTCAGAACATACAGTCAGTCCTCTGCCTGATTGACAGCTATGCGGCCATGTGGAAAGGAATGGTAGTGCTGCTGCAACTGCACAGTGAGTATCTGGAAAAAGCACTGCCTTCCCTATGCCAGCAGGCAGTGTAAAGCTTAGTGAACTGGGAACTCTTGTATCCGTTTTTATGTACATTTTCCTCATCTGAAAGATTTCATTCTGAAGCCAGAGGGACTGCTCTGGGCTGGATATATAAGTTAACAAGTTACTTGAACTGTGTAGGAGGGACTGAAGTGCTGGAAAGAGAAGCTTCCAATAAAACCTGCTTCTGTATGTTGTACAAAGACATCTGAGCTGGGTTCTGCATAGGTCAAAATTTGTATTAGTTCCTCTAGATTAGGGTAGACTACGACTGTTTTGGGATCTTTAACTGTTGAAAATAGAAACAGTATTTATTTAATTAACATCATGGTGTTTGTTTGTTTTTTAGAAAACACATACCGAAAATGCAAAATGTGGATCTAGAGACATTTTCAGACACCCCAAAGTTTGATCCAAGGTTTTGCTTGCGTCTCATTGTAGGACCGAAGATCTAGACTACTTGTATTATTCAGATCCAGTTCAGGATTTTGAATGCTCACCAAAACCTGGGGGTGTTTGGATCAAAATGCTTGGTTCAGGCCCAACTCTAATTTCCACCATATATTTTTAACTTGAAAGTCCCCTTTTGCTGCTACTTTTCTTTCCTGGCTTATGTTATCTTGCCTAGCATTCTGTTTAAAAAGGTCAATCATGCATTTCCCTGTAAATTGTTAGTTACTCTGGTACTTTGTTAGTTTTGTCCTCTGCTGCTAATTCATGAACACAACTTGGGAAATAGCACATATTTTTGTTAGTTCAGAAGCTACAATAAGGCATCATTTTCCTTTTATTTCCCATTATGCTGGTCTGGATTATTACCAGTTGTGTCAGTGTTGTTACAATACAGGTTGTCAAAAGCTTTTCACTTATTTCAGTTTACCTAAATAGTAGGTGTGCAGCACTTACCTTGTTCGTTTTCATTTTCTGCGTTAAAAACCCATCTAAAATGAATATCATTGCACATGTGCAAAAAGGTCACCGGAGCCATTCTGTGCATGCATGCCCTTTTTCAAAATGGTGCTGACAGTAGGTATTTTAAAACATGATGCTGCCATGGGTTGCCTTGTTTACTCCAGCGTGGCCACTCATCGTGGTGCCACGTTTGTTCCCACCCACCAGGTGTTAACTGCGGGCGGGAACAAACTTACCCTGGACCGTGGTAGGATTAACTCTGGGTTGTGTGTTTGGCTCCCTGCCAGCGCACATCCTGGAGTTAGCCCTGCCACAGTCTGATGGCCCGCTCCATTTAATGCCGGCCAGTGGCCAGCGATTTTCTGGGTGGGTGCAGTGACCTCAGAGGCCCCCACACCAGCCCATCAGGTGGCCACGTGGACCACAGCCGCACGTCCCCCCACCCTCTCCCCACCCCCTCCCTAGCCCCGGATGTCATCACTTTTATTTAGTTGCAGGACTTGATCCTGCCCGTGGTGAGGGCTTTCACCATGGGCAGGATCAAAGCATGGTGGCCCCTTGAGCTGTCACATTCAAAAATGCCCAGCGTCACTGCCATTGCCATTTTGGAAAAGGGCAACCATTGTGCACATGTTTGGTGACCATTTTGCACATACACAGACTGGCTGCCCTTTTTCAAAATGGCAGTGATGCTGCTGCTGCCATTTTGGAAAAGGGATGTGACTGCGCAGTGGCCATTTTGTACATGCTTAGTGACTTTTAATTTTAAAAATAAATCTTGTTTTTAAAATGAAAATGAATGAAGACAAACCTATGTTGTTTGCTCATTTGTTCATTTTCAGAACTTTAGTTACTAAAACGAATGGGAGTCCATTTATTTTAGTAGCTAAAAATAAAATAAAGGAATGCACAGCCCTACTAAAAGCATTCATTCAGGACTGTCTCTGCACTAATAGTTCCAAAATCTTGGTCAGAAGAATGGAAGAGTTCTCTCTCCCTGGGACATCTGCATAGGTTCTTGGATAGAAAAGCATGCTGCCCAAGAAAACCAGGCTATAACTGCATAACGACTAGGGGTGTGCAGAAGGTTTTGTGCGGGGGGGGGAGGTGTGATTCTTAAATGACCCTGTTGTTTTCTTTTCTTTTTAAAAAAATTAAAAATCAATTAAAAAAAAAATCACAGCACACATGCGCAAAATGGCCACTGGGTCATTCTGTACATGCATAGTCCTTTTTCAAAATGGCTTTGACACTGCCAGAACCCTTTCGGGAAAGGGTGCACATGCACAAATGATTCAGTGGCCATCTTGTGCATGTGCAGTGATTTTTATTTATTTATTTATTTAGTCAAATGTATATGTCTCAATTCCTGCAGAGGCTTACAATAACAAAGACAGTCATAAAATGTCATTAAAATCAATTTAAAAATCCCCTTAATGCCTCACCCAGCCCCGCCTACACTCCCATGCTTTTCAGTCCCATCCACCCTATGCTTGATTGCCAAATGCCTGGCAAAATACAATGGTCTTACATTGTTCCTGGAAGATAAGCAGGCTTCAGTTTAGGAGGATCCCCTAGAGGGAGTGAGTTGCATAATCATGTGGCAGTCACCAAGAACACCTCGCTGCATATGCTAGCACTAGAAACATCTCGGGGAGATGGCACCTACAAAAGGGTGTCCGCAGCTGACCTCGGTCGAAGGGACATGAGGGAAGAGGTGGTCTTTCAGATACCTGGGGTCCATGCCATTTCATTTAGGGCTTTATAGGTTAAAATAAGCTCCTTGAAATTGTGCCCGGAAAGCAATTGGCAGCCAGTGCAGACTCTGGAACACTGGTGTAATATGTTCCTGGCAACCCACTTTCAAAAGAAGACAGGCTGCTGTGTTCTGCACCAACTACAGCTGTCAAACAGTCTTCAAGGGCAGGTCCACGTACAGTGCATTGCAGTAGTTCAGCCTTGAGGTTATAAAGGCATGGATCATGGTGGCCAGATCCAAATCTGATAACAAAATGGTTGCAGGATTCTTGCCAGATGTATTTGAAGCCACTCCTGGCCACACCACAGTCTGACAATCCAGGCACAGCAGTGGATCCAGGAGCACCCCAAGGCTGTGAACGTGAGTTTCCAAAGGAGGCAGGATCCCATCAATAACAGGGGTCCCTATGTCTCCTGGGTCATACAGCCAGCCAACCATCATCACCTTGGTCTTGTCCGGATTTGGCTCCAATCAGTTTGCCCACATCCAGTCCCCAACAGCCTCTAGGCACTGGCTAAGCATCAAGACTTCAGGACCAGAAGCATTGGTGTCATTTTGGAAAAGTGTGTGCATGCACAGGATGGTCCCAGTGGCCATTTTGCACATGTGTAGTGATTTTTTTAAATTTAATTATTTTTTATTTTAAAAATGAAAACAGATGAAAACAAATGGCAATTTTTGCTTATTCATCCATTCTTGTATCTTTAGTAACTAAAATGAATGGGGCTCCATTTGTTTTAGTTACTAAAGAAATGAAAATGAATTGCAGACCCCTAATAATGACACCAGATTGCGTCTCAGGCATGTGAAACATCACCTTCTACTAACTGAATAACATAGTGTTGCCAACTTCGGCTGTGGGGAGCATGACTGGACAACTGGAAGAAAAGATTCAGTACCTTGCCTGCCTGTGCTACTCATTATCCTTCTCTTGTTAGTTAACAAATTGTCCTTCATAGTGATTGACCGCTTTCCCATCTGGTGAAAATCTGCTTGTACAATTGTGCTTTGTTGAGTATGATAATCTGAGTGCCACAAACTCCAGAAATCTCAGAGAAGGAAGAACTGAATATGGGGGAATGGACACTACAGCCTGGAGGCACAGGCACTCTTAGGCATTTTTACACAGATGGGGGTGGGTGGGAGGGTGTTTTGGCGCTGTGGGTGTAGGTAGGTGTCCCCCGTTTACACGGACACCCCCCCTACACCCATGGAACGTCCTCCATTCTGTGTGTGGCGGGTGTTGGTGGGTGTGCGGTGGGAGCACACATGTATAAACACCCGCTGCCCGTGGTGTTTACACGGGCGCACACCTGCCGTTACACAGCTCTGTTGCAATGTAGGAGGCAACTGCTGCAACCAGAGAGGGAGCCATTCATGCAAGGACTAGCCATTAGTGAAAAATCCTGCCGCAACATCTCACCAAACTGTAAAGAGCAGGGCCATTTTAAAATGTGAGGAGAATTCCAGTAAAGATTGGATTGGAAACCCTTCTATCCAAGTCCCTAGGTCCCGCACCCAAAAAACAGAAAGCAGACATTTTACGCAGAAAACAGCCAACAAAGGGACCAACAAAGAGTAGCCATGGCCAGTGGGTGTCCCAGAAAATGACCACGGCCTTTACATATGCTTTGGGGAGGGGGGAAACCAGCAGTGCACCTGCAAATACACAACAAGCAGACATTTTACGCAGAAAACAAATACACAACAAGCAAAAGCAAACCACTGAAACCAGATCTTAAGTCAACCATATTATCCTGAGCACACCACAAAAGAAGTAGTGAGGAGTTCCACTTGTACCCCAAAACCTGGTTCATCTCTGTTGCAGTCCCATTTTCCCAGTGTCTCATAGCCAGCCCCATTCCCCACTGTGTCGCAGTCCACAACCTCCCCCAGCCCCATCCACCCCTCCATTCCCCAGTGTCTTCCAGTACACCCCTCCCCCAGCCCCATTCCCCAGTGTCTCCCAGTTCACCCCCTCCCCCAACCCCATTCCCCAGACAGCCTCCCCAAGTCCTGACTTCCCCACCCAGCCCCATTCCAGGCCCAACGACTGTCTTCCAGTCCACCCCCCTCCCACTCCCCCCAGCTTGGCCCCCCTTTCCCCCAGTGTTTCACATCCCCCCTAGTTTAGTACTCACCACCACTTCACAGTCACCCACACAGCAGGATGCACTGGTCTGCTGCTGAACAACAGCAACATGCAGAGTCTCTCTCTATCCCTTGGGGATGGGCAAAGGTGGCCAGGGAGGTGTCCGTCCAGCCAGCACCGTGAGCCAAACAGCATCCCCTCCCAACCACGCTAGGACACTCCACAAAATGGTGCCAATGCAGCTCAGCAGAGCAAAACAGCCCGCATCTTCACTCAGCATGAGTGGACAAATGGGCACAGCTGCACTTCTTGCCTGGGCATCTACAATTGGTTCCCAGGTGTTAGGCTCCGGGCACGCTGTGGGGGGCAAGCACAAGACCGACTCCCCTGGCGGCAAAGCATAGGGCTTCCGGAGACGCTGGCCCCACCTCCCATGGAGTCCCGAGCCCCGGACAGCCCGTCGGCGCTGGGGCCGAAGGCGCGCTCGACGGCCACGCCCCCAGCAACGTCCAGTACGCAGGGGGTTCCCCAGGGCCCAACAGACCTCGTGGCCACAGAGGCGTGCGCGCCGGTCCCACCCCCAGCACTGGGGCACGCACAGGGAGTTCCCCCGCCCTTGTTGTGGTGCTCAGTGCGCCTGAGGGCACGCACAGGGGCGGGGCTTGCAGTATATGAGCCAGCGCCGCCGAGACAGCGGCGCTGGTGATTGTGGAGAGACCGGCCCCCTGTTGTTTGTCTTGTTGAGCCTGAGAACAAGCCTTACTTGAAGTTGAGTGGAGTGTGCGTGGATCCTTCCCCCCCTGAGATACTGAGAGTTTGAATGTGTGGAGTGGCAGTAAGTTGAACAAGCTTCCCTGCGTGGTTCCTCCCTTCCCTGGGATCATTCCCCCCTCGGTGCGAGTGCCCCCTTGTCCCCCTACCCTTCGGGGTCCCCCTTCCCTGATCCCCCTCACAAGACCTCACTGCGTTCCCCTTCCCCTCCCCGAATCTCTGGAGTGCGAAAGACCGGAGTGTCAGGGTGTACCTTGGTTCTTCCAGTATCACTCGCCCTATGATGATAGGGGTCTGTTCTCTTTAATTAGAGGTAAAGACCCACACACTATCCTGATGGGCATTCTATCTGCAGGGCGCGTGCCCCCGTTACTGGAATCCAGACCTTGGTCGCGACTGAACCCGTGCGAGTGTGTCCCATATCCCCCTACCCCGGTCACACCAGGTGACATTTAAAATTGAGCCCATAGGGCTCTATGAAAGCCATCCCCCAATGGCCAGCCATCCCACCAATGGCCCAATTTCTCATACAGCACATTTGGATGGTGTCCTCAGTCACCCAAACCACATTGTTTGTCCCTTATGGGACTCCTCTCCTCCTGCTGCCTCCTACCTTACTAGCCAGGCCCAGTCCTCGGCTGTATCTGTATGGGCCTGGACCGACAGCTCCAAAGTGGGCCCTTAAACTCTTGCATGCATAGAGTCATATCAAGACTCGCACATGCACAGTTTTCCAGTGTGCCCCCCCACCCAGAAGTTTCAATTGGCTGCTGCCAGGGCCCCCAACAACACTTCTATGACCCACGGTGGGTATGAAATTGATCGGAGTAGGATCATTTTGCTGCCGGGCATGTGCGTGCCTTAGAGGTAAACTAAATTGGGAGACTAGAGTGTCAGGAGGGGCAGTGCCTCGATGCCTTTGGGTGCACGCCGCACCTGCTTAGTCTGAAGAATACCCGCAATAATCTACTCTTGTTCACTGTAAATACATCATGATATACAGTGCTTGACTGAGGAGCTTTGGGGAGTGTGAGAGAATATATTTGGGGGTATGTTGGTATTAAAATGCAATCGAAGTTAATGGCTATCTTTCTAGCCCAGTAAACTCACCATGATATCAAATGTCATGCTGGAAACAATTTGCTTTCAGTGCTTAGTATTCTCTGTGCCATCTCTTGTTGAGGAGTTTATTTTAGGTGAAGAAGAGGTTTGTTGCTTAGTTTCATATTTTGGTAGCTGAGATTCCAGTTGTCCCTGCTAGCCTGTAAGCTCCATTCATCATAAAATGTTTCTCTGGGCACAAGCAAACGTTGGAGCCAAGGCTACTTGGTTTCCATTATGTGCAATAGCTAATTGCTGGTGCATCCAAATGAGACAGGACAACCTCAACTGAATTTTAATGGCCACACTCTTTATTCCGATTATTACTTAACTTCACATTGGGATAGGTGGGGTAATCACCTATATGATTCAGATCCAGTACCTCAATTAACATGAACATTAACTATAACTTCAGGGTTGACCTGATATACCCTCAGGTACTGATTCCCTATTAATGTCTCCTGCTCTCCTGAGCCAGGCTGTGGAGAAGGGGACTAGGTCCTTCCAAATCTGAGGAAGGATAAAGGTGCCCTCAGGCTGGGGACCATACCTGTCCCTGCTGCTCTGCGCAGGTCACGTCTCCCAAGGAGGCTACCCCACCACTTGCCATACCCTGCTTTTGCAGTAGGTGTTACCTCCCCATCTCTTATGGGGATGCCTTATCTTATCACTTTATCCTAATCAAAGATACAGTACTGGACCCCTGCCACAAAGGGACCACCGGTGCCTGCTGGTGGGGCCTGACCCCCCACCTAATCTCCTAGCACCTCCTTAAGCTTATCCTTCAAGTCAAGCAAGTAACAATCAGTACACGCTGGGGACAAGTGCACCCCATCCATACGGAAGAGCTCGGGCTTCCAATGCGAGATAGCATGGTGGCTGATGGTCTCGCCTCCTAGCCCCTTCAAACATTTTCCTACATCCCTGTTAATTGTCCTCCTGGTCCTATCTATCTTTCGAGGTGGCACCAGTTTTCCCCACATCATCCGTTCCACTAGGTTGGTTCAAATTATTATTGTGTTTGGGGAAAGCTGTTTAATTTTCCATATATCCCGTTTAAGGATATCAGTCAGCTGTACCCCTTTTTGGTGGACCAGATAATTCTCCCCCTAAATGCAGTACCAAAATCCATCGCAAGGGGCCTTAGCTGCGCCCACCAAGGTGGGAAGCAAGTAATGCCACCTCCTGCCTCCACGTCCCTTCCAGCATATCTCAGCACACGCCAACAGCCCCAGCTGGGTACTCCAGTGCATGCTCCTGGCTGCCTTGCCGTCCCAACAAACCAGGCTATGGCTGACGATCCACACCAGCTGTCTGCTGCAGGGGGCAGGACCTGAGGAAACAGACAGATAAGGTTAGTGGTGGGAAAGGGATGGGGGCGCCCAAACATAGGACTGGTAAGCCTGAGAGCACCATTGTTCTATAGCCCATGTGCCTGGCTCAGGCAGGCCTGAAGTCACTGCAAAACTGTCCACGCCGATCCTGAAGGAATGGGACCCAAATTGTCTGGGTGGAAGTTTCAGGCTCACCAACGTGGCCCGCATCACTGCAGTGAACTGGTATCTCATGAGGAAACCTTCACTGGCATGCCTGAATAAGGCACCCAGGAGAAGGGGGCATATGGAATATGAATATTCCCCCAATGCCTGAACCAGACACAGCCCCGGGACCAGGATACAGTCCTGCCTGCCACAGCCAATCAAATTGTGTGGTCCCTGCCTCTCTGGTCAGTCTTGGAAAGTTGCAGGTGGATGGATAACACCTGTAAACTGACACTGACATCCCCAATATGTCTGTAATATCCCTGGTGGACTCTGCCACCAGCTCACTCACCGTGAAGGCACCAAAGAAAGCTAAGAGAAATGCTGAAGTAAACAAATGACCTTCAAAACTATCTACACAAATTCAGGGGAGAGTCACACATATATCCAGCAACAATGGGGGGAAGGGGTAATAGGGAGCTGCCTATTGGGGGGAGGGTGCTCCTTTCCCTAGCCCAGCTTTCTAAAAGGTGCCTGGCGAAAAAAAACCTTGGTCAGAAGGGGACTGTCCGGCAAGACGGCTCATGAACCTGAATGCCGCCAGTTTACTAGCTATGGTCCCAATGGCCACTTCCCCAATTACGCAGATCTACGGCAAACTGTAGCATTTGGGGATGGGGAAACCCAGGCCCCAACCCCGGCGGGACCGAAAAGCCTGGAATTCAGTGAACACCCTACAGTAAGCAACCCTTGTCCATGCCGCTAGGGATCCCTGAGTGGTGGTGTACAGTTCTAGAATCCAAGGGTCCACACCGACGGTGGCAGGGGATCTGGGTGCAGCCTGGATTCACGGGTGAGCTAACGGAACTGATCTATCTGGAAGTGAGAAAGGGCATCGACCACACCATTATCTACGACTGGCATGTACTTAGCCTGGAATAGTATTTTGTGGCACAAACAGATCAGCACAAAAGCCCTGACTAGCTTCATAACCCTGGGTGACCTGGATGACAGGGAATTGATGATGTGAACTACCACCTGGTTGTTGCACCAAAAGAGGACGGCATGGTTGGCAAACTCCGTTGCCCACAGGTGAACTGTCAGAACAATGGGGAAGAATTCAAGGAATGTAAGGTTCCTGGTAACCTCTGCGTCATCCCAGGCCATTGGCCAGGGTGCCGCGCACCATCTACTCCTGAAAAACACCCCAAGACCCAGTTCACTCACGACGTTGGAATGGACCTGGAGATTAGCTCCACCAGGAGCCTACCTCTTCAGATACTGACCCCGTTAAATTCCTTGAGAAAGGAGGCCCAGGTTGCCAGATTGTCCTTCATGTCACTTGTTACCAGGACATGGTGGTGTGGCTGCGGGTGGCCAGTCAGCCCCGCATAGTACACAGCTGGAACAAGAATGCCTTGCTGGGGGCAACTAATCTACACACAAAATTCAGGCTCCCAATAAGTGACTGGAACTGCCTGACCATGACCTTGTGGGTCATCTGGCACTCCACCATCTTTGCACCCAAAGCAACCAGTTTATCCCCAGGCAGGCGAGACATCCCCGCCACCGTGTCCAGCTCAGTCCCTAAATACTGTAGGACAGTGAATGACCCTTCTGTTTTCTCATGGCCTAGGAGATCCCCAAACTGTCCAGCACTCCCTGGAAAACCCCCATCAGTTCCCTGCATTCTGCAGTGCTGGGGTGACCAATAAACAGGAAGTCATCTAGATATTTGATAAATTCGACTACACCCACGTGACGCTGGACCACCCACTCAATCATGGAACTAAATCACTCGAAGACCGATCAGGAGATCAAGCAACCCATGGGCATGGCCATATCATAATAATATTGGCCTTGGAAGTGAAAACCCAGGAGATGGAAGCTATATGGGTGGACCGGGAGGAAGACGAAAGGCTGACTTGATGTCATACTTGGCGAGCAGGGTCCCTTTGCTGCAGTGCTTCACCAGCAACACCGCCTAATCAAAGGATGCATAATGCACTGATGTGAGTTCTCTGGGTATAAGCATTGTTGACTGACCCTCCCCGGGCATAGGAAAGGTGATGTATCATACGAAATTCCCCCGGGGCTTTTTTAGGAACCACTCCTAAGGGGGAGACCACCATGTTTGGAAAAGAGGGGGAGAGGAACGGGCCAGCAATCTGGCCTTCAACTCCCTCCTTAGCCACCTTTGCTCGGACAACATGCTACAGTCTGCAGACCAATTTACGGTTGAGGGCCACCTTGCACAGTTGCACGCCACCTGTGGGTATCCTTAACCCCTCCCAGATGCTGTCTACTACGTATCGGACCTCCTCCCAGTTGGGGTGATGGTGTAGAGCCCGCACCAAAAGTCCCACTCTAATTGGGATTGGGGCTCTTCGTTGTACTGGTCTGTCCTCCTGTCCCAGGATTCCCCTTTCCAGGGGGACCTACACCGCCCTTTCCCTTTGCCCAGGGTTTGTCTTTGTTACAGGCTGAGACAGAGTGGTAGCCCCCACAATTTGGGAAGGAGTGCCAAAACTGGCAGGCTGCCCATGAGCACTTTCACGTGTGTGTGAATTCCCTGCACTGCCCATCCCCTCTGCGTGGCAATTTCTTCGCTTCACCATGAAAAAGTTCATTGGCGGGAGCGATGCTTCCTTTTGCCAGTAGGCAGCTACTGTCTGATCTTGGGGCATCTTGATGCATGCATATCCCACCTAAGAGCTGGGGTAAAGGCTGCTCTGTGGTGGAAGGTCTCGTCATATCACAGCCACGCCTCAGAAGGGCCTGACTCTTAAGCCCTGCGGACTATGTCTGCGTACTTAAGGAGGTCTGCAGCCTGGACAGGGAACGCCTGTATCATGACACCCTGGTATATAGTGTAAGCTGCAGTTCAGTTAGACCAATTCCTTCCGGGATGCTCCCCATAACATCGGAGGCAGCCGCGGGGAGTGAGAGTGGCAGCTGGTCGGGGGCTCCAGAGGTGGCGCGGTGGCCATTCAAGGTGACAAGATCTTCCTCCCCACTCCTGATGACTACAGACATTAACAACTGGTACTGGGGGCTGGAGGTTGGCCAGCAAGGGGCCATGGAGCAGCTCGTCTTCCCCCCCCCCCAATCCTTGCAAGGGCGGGGCCTGGGGAGACTTCCTTCCGGGCCACTCCCCATAACATCGGGGGTGGGCGGAGGCACGTGTCGGGGGCACAGCTCGCTGGGAGGTTGGGGAGGAGCGCTTGTCGATGGGACTAGCTGATGTGAATTCTTTGCTGTTATGGATTGTGAGAAGGCCTCCCGCTCTCCCCAGTGAGAGTGGGGTTGAGAGGGACGATGTCCCCTGGTGGCATCAGGGGACAGAAGGATGTATTATAGAAGGTCCCTGATGTGAACAGGATGGGAATGTTAGGACTGATAATAGCAGAGGATAATTGGAGGGGGTAAGATGTAATTATTTATTATTATTGGGGGGGAAGTGTCAATTGTGTATTGTTTTTGAAATGCTGGGTCCCCCTGTTTGGGATATAGACCTTAGCGTTGCTGTATTTGTGTGTTGCTTTGATTGTTAGGTTCCCCTGCGTGGGAAAAAAACCCAGTGATTGTATTTATTTGCTGTTGTGAGGCACCTCGAGCCGCCTTTGGGTGGGAGAGTGTGGGATACAAATTAAAAATTAAATGAAAAAAAAAATATTTCCTGTCTGCCTTGGGGTGCTTAAAGTGCTCATTTTCCTTCTTGTCATTCTGCTCGGATGGGTCAACTATGGGGTCCTGAAAGAGGAGGGTGAACAAGTCTATGAATTTCCCCCGCCAAATCCGTTCTCTAGTGGCTGGAATAAGATGCGCTCCAACGGGGGTGGACACACCCGAGTACCCGGCCCCTGAGGGGGTGGCTGCCCGGCCCTACCCACTGCTGTTGACCCAGTCCTGCAGTGGTAGTGAGCTGAGACCACACCTGAAGTGCCTGTACCGCTGATGCCACAGCGCCCAGCATGTCCACCACCCCTGGCATCGGAGCCGGGGGGCGAGCAACCGGTACCCATGTCTTGTTCCACCACAGGAGCTGTGTGGCAGACCCCCAGTACTCGATGGCTGTACATTACCAACACCACCAGTGGTGGGAGTCGGCAGGTGGAGCCTGTGCCAAACTGTTCCTTGGTCAGCTGGTCCCTGATGCCAGCCACTTGTGACTCTATCCCACCTCAGGTTGTAAAGCCCAACTCAAGGACGCTTGGGCGAATCCCGGGCAGGCACCTGCCCGAACCATACCTTGCGCATTCATCACCAGCATGGGACTCTAGGGCGGCACTGGGTTGGCACGCTGATCTGCCATTGCCTGGATAGCCTGCTGAAGAGCCTCTATTCTGTGCTGCATCTCGTCCTCAGGCCCTTCTTTCTCTTGCGGTCCTTGCTACTCTTGCTGGGGCTGCGCCCACCTGTAATCAGGGAAAAATTGGGGTGGGGTGTCCCCCCCCATACTGGTCCTCCTGCATGGGGCCTCACCGGGGCTGGTGGTGCCACCACCAGGTCCGCCCCAGCCAGGTGGGAAGGCCCATGCTGGGTATCTCCACGTTCCCCACCCCGTTGACCACACTGCGGCCCGGGGGCAGGCTGCCCCGGGTGAGGATAGCCACAAGGGGGAAGGCCTGCACCCCCTCTCCCAATGTATCAGCTCTCTGATGGCAGGGCACCGGGGGATCCATCAAGGTACCTGGCCAGGGGCACTACCTTGTGCCCCCCCCTTTCACGGCCAGGGAGGCATGGGGGCAGGCCCATCCTCCCCTGGCAGCAGAGGCTGAGGAGCAACTGGTGCCAAGGGGACTGGCCTGAGTCCCAGCACAGGTGTGGGGCCAACTGCCCATGCAGGGAACCCCACCGGCACGGCATGGAACCACACCATGTGGCTGGCACCAGCCCCAGTGACGGCCATTCCCAACAACAGGGCTTCACAGCCTGCCAGCCTGTCCTGGACGAACAGGGTCACTGTGGCCCCAGCCTGGGTTGGGACTGGGACTGGAATTGGTGCATGCCTTCTCTGGGGGACCCCCACAGGGGCAAGGGCTTCTTTGGGGACCAGTGGATTTGGTAGTTGTGGGGGCCGAGAGGGCACCCGTCGACTGACCCGCTGGGCCCTTGGCCCAGTACATTTTGCCCTCCGTGGCTTGCCTATGGCCCAAAAGCAAGAAAAAAAAGACTTCACTGTCTGTGGGGGAGGGGGGGCAAATCGCTTCTCTGCTGTGAGGTCCCCCAGCCTGGGTCGAGCCACCCATTCTGTGTTCTGCTGGGTCTATGAGCTGGCAGGCTGAACAGTCATGTCTTGGCTGTGCTGGGAGCTGCCCTGGCACGCGCTGCTGCTGTTCAGCTTGTGCTCCTGCCCGCGAATGAGGCAGGAGCCGGTTGTGAACAGGAGCCCTGCCCGTTTCCAGGCAGCACTCCAATCAGCGGCAGTGCTTTTCACACCACCCAGCCAGGGCTGCCTAGCAACCCTGGCCGGGCAAGGAAGGACTGGAGGCCCACCCCCTTCTCCCCCATCTCTGTCTGTGTGTTGCCAGCATTCACACACAGGTGGAGAAATGAAACCGTGCTCTGCTCCTTTTTGATTGGAGCGTGGCAAGGGGACCTATTGCAGCCACTTGGCTTGCATAGGACTGTTATGCTATACCTTTTTGAACAAACTGGACTGCAAGTAGATATTCCTAACTATTCTATTTAACAAAATCAATACACACTATGGGTACTTTGAGATGCAACAAAAAATGTAACCATACAGTATCCTTGAGGCAACTGTGATGCTGATCCTGGAGTATTGGTGTTTATGTGTTGTCCTTACATCTGAAAGCACCTCATCACAGGAGAAAAATTCTGAATTGTCTCTAAATGCATTTATCTTCTTCATATTTGCATTCTAGACAGCCAGACACATCCTGTTGCAAGTGCTGTGCCCTGAGGGTAGGTAGTGTAATGATCCTGTTAGCTCCTAGAAACCTCATAATATAAAAACATTACACTACTCTGGAACCAGTAGTCCAAAACTACAGGCTTAAAATTGTTTTTCTACAGTATTTGCTTTATTGAATGCCTTCACTTTAATGTTCTTTTAATTTTAGGTTTAAGGATCCTAGTTGTCTTCTAGGTTTCCTGGTACAAAGCTTCATAAAATGTACATAACTAGCTCCTTCAGGACTTGACCATGGATATATGGCTGTTGATTTTACAGGTCACCCCTACCCACTCCCAAAGATGGTGCAAGTTATGCACTTGGACCTGGATGGTCACTCTGTCGATGAGCTGGTCCAGCATTGGAACAGCTTTCTGGAGGAGGCCATTGACAGGGTGGCTCCGAGATGCCCTCTGTCTCAGTCTCATCACTGCAGGGCCCCTTGGTTTACTGAGGGGCTGCGGTGTATGAAACGAGTAGACAGGAGGCTGGAGCGATGCTGGCGTCGGACTCGATCTGACTCCGACCGTCTTCTCCATAGGGCCAATTTGTGGTCCTATGTTGAGGCTGTGAGGACAGCAAGGAAGGAGTTCCTTGCTGTCCTCATAGCATCTGCGAAGTCACACCCGGCAGAGCTGTTTTGGGTGGTGTGGGGGCTGGTTAGTCCGGCCTCCCTCCACCTGGATGGGGACTTGTCCCAGGCCCGCTGTGAGGAGTTTGTCACCTACTTCGCAGACAAGATAGCTTGGATTCAGAGTGACTTTGAGACTGGATATGGGGCAATAGGTGGAGAGCACGAGGTGATGGAGGCCCCGTCTGGTCCATCTTTGTGGGGGGACTTTCGGGAAGTGACACCAGTCGATGCAGTGGATGTCTTGGGGTCTGTGAGAGCCACCTGTTGTGAACTTGATCCGTGCCCATCCTGGATGGTGAAAGCCTCCAGGGAGACATTGGGGATGGTGCTGGCGATGGTGGTTAACGCGTCCCTGCAGCAGGGGAGGTTGTCGCCCAGCCTCAAGGAGGCTGTGATGTGCCCCCTGCTGAAGAAACCATCTTTGGACGTGGACACACTCGCCAGCTACCGACCTGTCTCTAACCTTCCCTTTTTAGGGAAGGTTATTGAGCGGGCGGTGGCGATCCAGCTCCAGGCGCATCTAGATGGCATTGGTTTCCTGGACCCTTTTCAATCTGGGTTCCGCCCTGACTATGGCCCCGAGACGGCGTTGGTGACCTTGGTCGATGATCTCTGCCGGGAGATGGATGCAGGATGTTCAACATTTCTTATCCTGCTAGATCTCTCGGCCGCTTTTGACACCGTGGACCATGGGCTGCTGTTGAGACAGCTGCATAACCTGGGAGGTCTGGACGGGACTGTTCTTGAATGGTTCCGCTCATTCCTCTCGGGGAGAAGCCAGCGGGTGGTGCTGGGGGCTGAGACATCTTGCCCCCGCGCTTTATCCTGCGGCGTTCCACAGGGTTCCATTCTGTCTCCTTTGTTATTCAATGTATATATGCAGCCCTTGGGGGAGGTCGTGAGAGGGTTCGGGGTGCGGTGTCACTAATATGCTGATGACACTCAGCTGTACCTCTCCTTCAGCTGACCCAGACCCTGCTGTCTCGGTGCTATCCCAGTGTCTGGAGGCCATGGCAGAATGGATGTGGCAGAGCAGACTGAAGTACAACCCCGATAAGACGGAGGTGATGTTGGTGGGGAGAGTGAGGGAGGTGTCAGCCCCCCTGATTGGGGGGGTTCTCCCTCCTATAGCTCAGCAAGTTCGGAGTCTGGGGGTGGTATTGGACGCAGATCTCCGCCTGGAGCGACAGGTGGAGGTAGTGACGAAGGCCGCTTTCTGCCAGTTGCATCTGGTGTGGAGGCTATGTCCGTACGTCTCCGGCCCGGACCTGACCTCCCTCATCCATGCCTTTGTCACCTCTAGGCTGGACTACTGCAATGCGCGCTATGTGGGGCTGCCCTTGTTCCTGGTTTGGAGGCTGCAATTAGTGCAGAATGCAGTGGCCCAGCTCCTTTCGGGGATGGGTCATCGGGAACACATAACACCTATGCTCCGGACTCTGCACTGGCTGTCGATAGCGAGTCAAGCCAGGTTCAAGGTTTTGGTATTAATCTATAAGGCCCTTCACGGTCTGGGCCCCTCATACCTCAGGGACCACCTCGCCCTCGACGCCGCAGAGCGTTTCCTTCGGTCAGCTGGGGGTGCCTTCTTGGAGGTCCCTCGTGTTAAGCGGGGGGCCCACAATGGAGAGGACATTCTCGGTGGCCGGGCTGCGCCTTTGGAATTCCCTCCCTGAGGACGCTCGCCTGGCCCCAAGCCTGTCAACATTTCGGCAAATTTATAAAACCCGGCTGTTCGCCTAGGCCTTGGGGTGGGTGGGTTAGGGAGGGTTTTTATCCCCCTTCACCCTTATTTATTGTATTAATTATCATGTTTCCTGGTCCTGTTTTAATTGTTGTATTTTATGCGTGTTTTAAATATTTTATGTTTGTATGTATGTGTGTGTGTGTGTGTATGTATATATAAAGATAAATAAAAAGCATATATATACATTTCCCCCCCCCCACCCTCCTGAAACAGCTCGGGGCAGCTTACAATCTCAAAAGAAAAATAAATAATAATAATAATATATATATATACTTATTATTATTTATTTTTCTTTTGTGATTGTAAGCTGCCCTGAGCTGTTTCAGGAGGGGCGGGGTATAAATGTAATAAATAAACAAATAAATAAGTTACCCCTCTGCCCCATTGCCCATCTCCCGCTGATCCCATTGCCCCCCTGCCCCTGATCTTATCCCCATTCCCTGTCTTCCCCCTGATCAACTCCCATTCTTCTGTTCCCTCTGGAACTGTCTCTCCTCTGCTAATAAAGCCCCCTATATCCATGATCTTTTCTTCTCTCACTCCCTTCACCTTCTCGCTTGGATGAGGTCAAGCCATCTGCAGTTGAATCCTGACAAGACAAAGGTGATGTTGGTGGGTGAGGGCTTGGGGGACCTGGGGGTGGTTGAATCTCCTCTTGTTGGGGGGGTTCGCCCCCCCATGGTGTCTCAAGTGCGGAGTCTGGATGTGGTCCTCGATTCACGGCTCAGCTTGGAATCTCAGGTTGTGGCCGTGGCGGGGACTGTGTTTCGGCAGTTACAGTTTGTTTGGCGGCTTCGGCTGTATCTCTCAGACTCCGACCTCGCCACTGTCATCCATGCCTTCATCACCTTGAGGCTGGATTACTGCAACGCGCTCTACATGGGGCTGCCCAAGAAGTTTGTCCGGAGGCTGCAGCTGGTGCAGAATGCCGCAGCCCGTCTCCTGACAGGGGCGGGTCGCAGGGAGCACATGACACCAGTTCTCCGGGCTCTGCACTGGCTGCCTATAAAGCACCAGGCCAGGTTCAAAGTGCTGGTTTTAACCTTTAAAGTCCTTCACGGCCTAGGCCCTGCTTATCTGCAGGAGTGCCTCACTCCCCATGTGTCTGTGCGACCTTTGAGATTGTCCATGGGAGACTTTTTGAAGGTTCCTCGGGTGAGGCGGGTGGCCACCGATGTTAGATCTTTTTTGGTGGTCGCCCCTGTACTGTGGAATTTGCTCCCAGAGGAGGCTCAGCTGGCTCCAACTCTCCTGCTGTTTCGGCGTGTATGTAA
>QEPC01008849.1:2163078-2184301 GCA_003113815.1 Sphenodon punctatus
CCACTTATAGCAAGGACAATAGCAAAAGTTATCAGAGAACAGGCCCAGGTGATCATGGTGACTCCTTGGTGGCCAAGGAGGCCCTGGTTTTCCGACTTAGTGCAGTTGAGTCAGACAACTCCCTTTCAACTACCATCAAGGCAGGACCTATTAGCACAAGGGCCCCTGTTATGCAGCAACATTCCCATCCTAAAGCTGACAGCATGGTGCTTGAGCACTCTGCCCTAAGAGCACAGGGTTATTCAGAGGAGGTACTGGCCACTTTACAGCAGGCTAGACGTCCAGCTACCAGAAAAGCTTACAGGTCATCCTGGAAAACCTTTGCCAACTGGGCAGGAGAAAGAGGGTTAGATCCCTCTCAGGCAGGGGTGAACATAATTCTGCAGTTCCTGCAAGATGGTTTGAAAAAGGGCTTAAGGCCAAACACGCTAGTTCGCCAATCTGCAGCCATTGCCTCAGTCTTACAATCAATTTCCCACAAACGCATCTTTCCTCATTGACATATTAAACAATTCCTACGAGCGGCTCATAACATTTCTCCACCAGTTATCCACAGGTGTCCTTCGTGGAGCCTCAGTCTCGTGCTAGATGCCCTTCCCAGGGCCCCTTTTGAGCCACTCTGACATGTATCTTTATACATGCTCACCCTTAAGGTAGTATTTTTGGTGGCGGTGACCTCAGCTCACAGGGTGTCTGAGTTAGGGGCATTATCAATGGAAGACAATTTTTGCTCCTTTGGGAACCAGTCGGTTACACTCAAAATCAACGAGGCGTTTATTCCCAAGGTGAACTCGACCTTTCATAGATCTCAGGAATTAGTTCTTCCATCATTCTGCCCCAGCCCTGTTCATCCTCAGGAGAAAGTTTGGCACACTCTAGACGTCAGGAGAGCCCTTAAGGTCTATCTCAAGAGAATCCAGGGCTTGAGGTCTACTTCGGCCTTATTCATTAATATCAGGCCTAGATACGAGGGAAAGAAGGCCTCAAAGGCCTTGATCTCAAAATGGGTAAAACAATGTATAGTAGAGGCATACAAGGCAAAGAACAAGGTTCCCCCATTACAGATCTATTTGGGCACATTCTGTCAGAGGAGCGGCCACTTCATATGTCTTTAAGGCTAGGGCCTCCTATGATGAAATTTGTAGGGCAGCGACATGGTCCTCCCTACATACCTTTGTCAAACATTATAAGTTAGATTTCTTCAAGTCCACGGATGCGACGTTTGGCAGGAGGGTCTTGCAGACAGTTCTGGACGTTCCCAGGGCTGTTTGCTCCCACCCATGATTTGGAGCTCAGGTACATCCCGTGCAGAGCACTGACAGGGGACAGAAGGAGAAACAAAAATTGGTCACCTACCTCGGTGAATTTGTTTCTGTTCTGTCCTGCTGTCAGTGCTCCGGCCCTCCCTGTCAAACAGCACTAGTACAGATGGGGAGTGTGTAGGGATATAAGTATTCTTAGTATTAGTTTTTAATTAATTAAACATTGATCTGAAGTATAATTAAGAAAATTTCAGGAAGATGGATATGGCCATTGGCTTGTTATGGACTGGAGAGAGAGAGATGGGCAGCCCCGCGCATGCGCATCAAGAATTTCTTCTTCTGCCTCCTGTCAGCCATGCACAGAGCTACCCGTGTGGAGCACTGACAGCAGGACAGAACAGAAACAAATTCACCGAGGTAGGTGACCAATTTTTGTTTCACACATTACAAAACTCTAGCATTTCTAACACCTGGTATTATCTTGAGCATGTATAAGAACCCATTTTTGTCATGTGTAAAAGTGGTCTAAGAGACTTAGAGGAGTGGATATGAAAAAGGTAGCCTTATAAGTGAGGCACTAAAGTCCAAATCAGAAGATCGGGATTAGATTTCCAGCTCTTCCAAAGAAACCCTGGGTGGCCTTTGGCAAGTTACATAATATCTCTGTGCCTCATTTGTAATATGTGGATAATAGTACTTCCTTTTCCCCTCCATTGTTTTCCTTGTCTATTTAAATTGCTGTAGAGAAAGTAAGGTTATAGGCAATAGAGACAGAGTAGTGCAGTGATAACTTTATTGGACCAACTACAGTTGGTGGAGGTATGCAAATGTTTGGACCTCTCAGGGTCCTTCCATCAGGCAAGTCAGAACTTAGAACTGGAGACTGACCAAAGCAGTGAGGTATATACAGTGTTCGGAAACAATGGCAAAGGAAGGAAGGGGGAGGGGAGAGAATGAGCACCAGGTAGGAGGTCTGTAATTCAAAAGATGGAATACAACGAGGTGGGAAGAGTAAGAGCTGCTGATAGTAACAAGTAAACTTAAAGTTTTCTATAGACATAGACAGGGATTAAACGTGCACATTTTTGTAATGTCTTGTGAAAGCCATGTCTAAATTGAGTCCATTATTCTTTGTGTCTAGTAGAGCTATGAATTTTTGTTCCAGGGTTGCTTTTTAAAGGTGTTGCATAGGCTTACTTTTAAGACAAGGACAGAGAGGTCAGAACTAGAGTGGTCACTTTGTGAGAAGTGAATGCCAACAGAATCCTTGCTCTTGTCCATGATCTTTTTTCTAGTGCTGAAACTTGGTCCTTGTTTTCCTCAGGAAACACTGAAGACCATAGCACTCAGCCTAGAGTTCCCAACTTCTGAGGAAGGGCCCTGGAACTTCAGAACTCAGCCAAACCTTGGCTGAATGCAGTGAGCGGGGCCAGAGGACAAGGAAGCGGGGACTGGAGGCCAGCGCTAGGCCCCTGCTCCCCTTCCCTGGTACCTGATGGTTGGGGAGGGAATATGCCAGTGGGACCAGGGAAAGGATTGGGGGGCCTAGTGGGTGGCCTAGTGGGTGGCAGGGGCGGGATACTTAGATACTTAGAGGGGCACGGGGGCCTAGCAGGATTGGGGGTCAGGATTGGGTGAATTACCTTCTGTGCAATGCACGTCCTCTTTCCAGCTTGTACGTTTGAAAGTTAAAACAAAACAAAACAATTGAACCTGCTCAGAAGCATTTCTGAGTATGCTTGGCCCTTTTCAAAGCCTGCGCTGGCAGCATCAGAATGCCAGCTCCCTCTTTGAAAAAGGCTAAGCATGCTCAGAGCCATTCAGGCCCTTTCTGAGCATGCTCAGTTGTTGTGTTTTACTTTCAAACTTCAAGCTAAAGATTTTGTCCTTAGTGAATGTAGATATGGGTTTTGGACAATTATTTGACTGATAACTATTATATTGAAGTTTTTTTGTTTTTGTATTGTTTTATTATGGTATTGTATTTATGGCCATGGCAGAAGCCAACGCCTGCAAATAAATATTATATATTACAAGCTGGGAAGAGGCCACACATTGCGCGGGACCGCTCCAGAAGGTAAGTAACCCTCTCTCGCCCTCCTGATAGGCTCCCCGCACCTCCTTAAGCACTCCACCCACCATGCCATCTCCGCGGCCTCAGAAACGCGCAAGTATTCTCCGAGGGTCCAAGTGGTGGCCCAAACACTTGGTACCACTCCTTGGACCCTTGGAGAATACTCACAATTTCCACCACCCCGTTTGGAACATACCTACTTTTTTCTTTGCGAGTAAATGCATTTGTGCAAGGGTTGGTGGGTTTCACTTACATAGCTCCTATAGGGACATTTATTGCACTGAATGAGGTATACCAGATTTTTAGATTTGCAGTTGCAGTTCCCTTGTATGCTTAATAGAGCAAACCCTGAAAGAGATCCAACCACACACCTTTAGAATTGTTGCCTACCATCCCAAACTGGAACCCACACAAAACATCATAAAAGAACTCTAGCCTATACTGGATGGGGACCAAACCCTGAAAGAGATCTTCCCTGAACCCCCTCTTCTGGTTTTCAAACCACCTCCTATTCTCTCAGCTAATTATCTGGAACAAACTCCCCACCACCCAGGACACCAACACCCCTGCAGGAAGAAGACCTTGCTTGAACAGGAGATGTAAAACGTATCTTCACACCTCTGTGAATAGCATCCAGACATCCCATGGAAATCTGTTCATAATACAAGGGACCTACAAATGCATATCAGTTCAGTTCAGTGTATTAACGGCACTAGCTTTCGCCATGGCCAAACAAATGCATATCTAAAAATCTGGTGTACCTCATTCAGGAACAAGGCTTTTCTTGAACAGGAGATGTAAAACATGTCTTCATATCTCTACTGTGAACACCATCCAGACTTTCCATGGAAATCTATTTGAAAGCTTGCATACCTCCACCTACTGTAGTTGGTCTAATAAGATATCACTGTACTACTTTGTCTCTATTACCTATTCAAATTGGGGCAGAGACAATATATTTGCACAGTGTCATAAGATTCTGATCTCACATGAGTCCTCTAGACGCTACTGTAAGGCAAATAGTATATGCTATTAGCTTAGGGCTCTGTTCCTTTTTGTTGAAGTTGAGTTGTACCCCAATAGCTGCATAGTCCAGTTACTTAATGAGATTGCTTTTACCACTCAACCAGAATAGGATTGGCAAAGCTGGTCACTTAGAATCTGACTTTTGAGGATTGGACTGCTTGAAAACTACTTCAGCGTTCTCTGGTACATTTTAACCAATGTGAACAACACTATACTAATACAACCACTGTTCACACCAATGTGAACACTGGTTAAAATGTACCAGAGAATACTGAAGTAGTTTCTCACTTGCCCTCCTTATAAATCATTAAAGAGAAAAGCTTTGCCTTTATGACCAGCTTCAGTAGCACCACAAATTGCCCAGTAGCACAGTTATCATCTACTGGTTGGTAGGAACCTGGACAAGTGCTCAGAGAAGAAATGAACTTCTTACCTTCCCGTTCAGATTTGCCAGAGAAAGTCTTTTTAAAATGCCATTAAGTAAAACAATAATCTCAGGTGTGTCTTTTAAAAAGTGCACCAATGAAAGGCTACAAAAATTTTATTATTTTGATTTTCCTTCTTCCACATGTGCAGTGCTGGCTGCATAATGAGAGAGAATTCAGAGACATGAATTAGTGTTGTATTTTGATATGAGATCACAGCTCTCAAACCATGAGATTAATGTGCATTACCTAGCCAAAATCAGGCTAACTTTTAACTATGGTATTTCCTTGTTCTAAACAAGAGAAAACCCCTCCCTACACCAGTTCCAGAGCAATGAAAACCATTGTTGAGTGAGATCTCTAGCAAACGTTACATGGGTATTGACCCTGGTTAGGCAAAAGCCAGTCAGCATCTTATACACAGTCTTTAAAATCATGACAAAAGTATTGCTCTTGGAACAGAGCTCAAGGGAATACTGGAATCATCCAAACGTATATCTCTCCTTGTATAGCTCTGCTCAAAATGTTACCTAAAATCTCTCCATTCTCCATTTGTCTTCCAAGCAGTGGACATATATTCATACAACAATTAGTGGAATTATTTGTAGTGCTGAAATTATTAGTGCTTTTTGAATATTCCCAAGTTAGATTTCCAAACTCATTTCCTTTAATGAATATGCAAATTATGATTAAAAACATTTGAGAATTTCTAAATCAGTTCAAGTTAATGTCCATTTATTTTTGCTTGCTACAAGGGCATCTTCATCCGTTATGACTGGCCTATAAAATCTCTTTTGGAATCATGCCTCTGAAAGGACATTCATTGTGTACCCCACTTTCTTCAACACCCTGGGGGCAGTAATCATCAATAATGAAAAGTGGGAGTGATCTTTGACTCTGTCAAGGCCAAGGCATTTCCCAAGGAAGAGTTGTTTATCAGAATCATAGATAGTAGGGGGCTGCTTCGAATGTCATGTTGCATTACCTCCCCACATCTTCAGGCTACTGAGTCAGATGGCCTCTTCTTCCTATGTTATGCCTCATGCAAATCTTAACATGAGACCCCTATAATGGGTGTAAACAGACAGACCACAGCTCTGGGTGTGGCAGCGCCAACCCGCTTCACTCCTGGGCTGGGCTGGCTGATGGTAACCATTCTGCGCATGCACAGAGCGCATGTAAGATTTTCAAGAACCTTGCCGCACGGGATTCTTGTTTCAGCCCATTTTCTCAGGGAATAAGCAAGAATAGAAAGGTCCTTACTTCTGCATTCATTTTATTATAGCTTAATTTCTCCTGCTTTCAGTTAATTTCTGCCATTTCTTTTACATCCTCATCACCCCACTCTTTTAAAAATTATCTTTTGCTTAATTTTCCCGGGTGTCATCCACTTCTTTCCACTTCCTCCTTCTCCTCCCTTTCAACCACATCTTTTCTTTCTTCTTCCTTTACAAGTTTTAATTGATTTTTGGTGTGAGATGTTAAAACAGCTTGTCAACACACAATGGGAACACAGAGGGCACAGATTTTTTAATGTATTTCTTGTCCCGTTGTATTGCTTGAGCCACAGGAGAGAGGCAACTCACTATAACTTGGAGAGGACTACTGGAAAGTCAGTTCGCTGGGTAAACGAAAGGAGTGAATTAGTGAGGGAGCAATGCCTCTTTGAGACGGATTTAATTGCATTGTTTCCACAGTATTCAGCACAGTACTAGGTAATAGTATCTCTGGCTCTAGTACAATTTCAGATTGTTCTCTTTCCCACCATAACATGCATACACACTTTCCTGGCAAGGACTGAGTCAATGTGTGTGCTTTCTTTCTCTTTCCTCCTCACCCACAAGAGAAAATGTTGGAGGTGATGATTTCTGTTTTCCTACGAAAAGGGCAATATTCTTTAGGCTGCAGTTCATGACTATCAAGTATCCTTCATTGAGGCAGACACTGCACACAGTGTATGGGTTTAGTAAAGGCATAACCAGCAGACTCTCACAATGTGTGTAAACAGGTGGACAGCAGTTCTGCTATTGCCGACAGCAGCCCACTTCACCCCAGGCTGACCTGTCTGTCTGAAGAGTGAACACCAGATGTGCAAAGTGGAACAGGCTGCGGTTGCTCTGGGGCAGCCCCACAGGTGTGCGCTGGAAGATCGCAGCGCACGCTTCACCAAGGGAGCTGGCCAAACCTGCGTGGCAACAGGAAAAACATGGAACCCCTGTCACTCTAAACAGGTTCACGAGCCCCGGCCAAATACAGTCCCACCCGGAACACCAATGCCAGCAGACCAAATGGCCAGAGCAGCTCCCTGAATGAGCGCAGCCATCTTGACTCCCCCTGCTCCCCTCAGCCCTGACAGGAATGCATGCAAAATCCAAACATGCGTTGGCTCCGCACAGGAACCCTTCAGAGCAAATAGAGGCCAGTTCCAGAAGAAGCCCTGGGGAATGGAAAAGCAGCAGCACCTGCCAGTTCCCAACCTGAACTGGCCACTCTCCAGGCCTTTCAACCAGGTCTTTCCAAAGGCCTTTCCTTTCTAAACCCCGCATCCTTCCCCTGTTTGTTCTAGCTGCTTAATAAGTATGTCTTTTTCTCCTTGACATCAGCATTGTGTGGGTGTGTGATGGGACTGAGGTTCCCCTCTGACACTCTCCAGACTTAGTTTCAGACCGTGACTTACTTTCCCCACTTACCATCTCCACTGGCCGCAGCTCCCTCCAGAACTGTCCTAGTCTGTAAAGATGTCACTACCCTGTCACTTGTGTCCCTGAATTGTCCCAAGTCACAGAAATTACAATATGGTTTGCTCAGGTATCTAACCTGGATTTTCTCTACAACTGTGTCTCTCACTGTCAGTATCCACATAGACATACCATCATACCAAGGCTTGATGAAAAGTTTATATGTGGAGATTAGATTAAGTACAAGACAAGATCGATTCAAGAATGCAAATCAAATAAAATAATAGAAAGATAACACAAACCTACATTACTTGTGAAATTCCAATGCTAAGGTCTTACCCTAAATGTGAGTTCATATTTAAATCCATAATTCCAGCTGCTTTGTGATAGTCTGGGCACTTCCTTCTTTGCTGACATGTCTATTTTTCACTCCATGTATGGCAGAATGGTAACTGTCTACCTCAAGCTCTCTCTTGTGAGAGCACTTCTGGTGGTCTGTCATGTATCTCTCATTATCTCCTCCTCTCCATTTCAATTGTTTTCCTTTTCCTGTCCCCAAACCTGCTAGACTGGTTTTTGGGATTTACATTTCTAAACTTACATTTCTTTACATCAAATCCACATACAATTTTCCCCTTCTTTGGATTCAGCATTCCATTACCATTTCAATGATAAAACCACATCATAGTTTTATATAATGATTTCCAAGGTTACATTTGCATCATTCAGTCACACAACGATCATGTATGTTACATGTATGTTGATTTTACAAACCCAATCACAGAGTGTTACGGGGTCCTTGGGTCTGGCCGTGTGCTGGCGTTTGTCCATCCTATGATGGGGCTTGTGAAAACAGCATACACAGAGCAAATGTAACATACATGTTCCTTGTGTGAGTACACTATATTAATGTATCCTAGGCATGTCTTGTATCAAGCAACTCACAATTAAAAGATACATGCAATCATGATAAAAGTTTGTATATGAGAAATATGTAAAGGAAATTACTTTAAAAGTATATTGTGAGCCCATAAAACCTGGCTAGCAGGTTTTCTGGGACAGATAGGGGAAAAAAAAGGACATGTAGATTAATGTTGATGGGTGAAACGTGACCTAAGAGACCATTTCCAGTAAAGGAGAGAAACTAAGGTTGAGACATGAACATGTGCGCCTGTTCTGAAGGGAAATAGCAGCCTTTCAGGAGTGCTTCTACGTGTCCATTGGTACTGTGTCCAATGGAAGCAGCACTCACCGATATTTTAATTTCAGATCTAAGAAAAACTCCCAGAAATATCTGGAAAACACCATCAAAAGGTACTTAATTAAAAATTGAGGGAGAAGAGCAATTCATTCACACATTCACACGTGTTGTCAACTGGATCCGTGCCCGTCCTGGTTAATAAAAGCTTCCGGGGAGACTTTGGGGACGGTGCTGGCGAGGGTTGTGAATGCGTCCCTTCGGCAGGGGAGGTTGTTGCCTTGCCTTAAAGAGGCTGTGGTGCGCCCCCTGCTGAAAAAACCATCGTTGGACGTAGACGCGCTCGCCAGCTACCGACCTGTCTCTAACCTTCCCTTTTTAGGGAAGGTTATTGAGCGGGCAGTGGCGCTCCAGCTCCAGGGTCATCTAGATAATATCGGGCTCCTTGACCCTTTTCAATCTGGGTTCCGCCCCGGCTATGGCACCGAGACGGCGTTGGTGGCCTTGGTGGACGACCTCCGCCGGGAGATGGATGCGGGATGTTCGACATTTCTCATCCTGCTCGATCTCTCGGCCGCTTTTGACACCGTGGACCATGGGCTGCTGTTGAGACGACTGCGTGACCGGGGGGGTCTGGACGGGACTGTTCTTGAATGGTTCCGTTCATTCCTCTCGGGGAGGAGCCAGCGGGTGGTGTTGGGGGAGGAAACATCGAGCCCCCGCGCCTTACCGTGTGGCGTTCCGCAGGGATCGATCTTGTCTCCATTATTATTTAACATCTATATGCAGCCCTTGGGGGAGGTCGTGAGAGGGTTCGGGGTGCGATGTCACCAGTATGCTGATGATACTCAGCTGTACCTCTCGTTTTCTACTGACCCAGACCCTGCTGTCTCGGTGCTATCCCAATGTTTGGAGGCCGTGGCGGATTGGATGCGGCGGAGCAGACTGAAGCTCAACCCAGATAAGACGGAGGTGATGGTGGTGGGGAGGGCGAAGGGGGTGGTGGCCCCCCTGGTTGGGGGGGTTTGCCCCCCTGTAGCTCAGCAGGTCCGGAGTCTGGGGGTCATATTGGACGCAGACCTGCGGCTGGAGCGGCAGGTGGAGGCAGTCGCTAAGGCTGCCTTCCGCCAGCTTTATCTGGTACGTAGGCTGCGTCCGTATGTCTCTGGCCCGGACCTGGCCTCCCTCATCCATGCCTTCGTCACCTCGCGGCTCGACTACTGCAACGCGCTCTACGTGGGGCTTCCCTTGTTCTTGGCCCGGAGGCTGCAGCTGGTGCAGAATGCGGCGGCTCGTCTTCTTACGGGGACGGGTCGCCGGGAGCACATTACACCGGTGCTCCGAGCTCTGCACTGGCTGCCGATAGTGTGCCGGGCCAAGTTCAAGGTCCTAGTGATGATCTATAAAGCCCTATACGGCCTTGGCCCCTCATACCTTAGGGACCGCCTCGCCCTTCGCGCTCCGGAACGGCTCCTGCGGTCTGCCGGGGGTGCCCTCCTGGAGGTCCCCCGTGTTAAGCGGGGGGCCACGATGGAGCGAGCATTCTCGGTGGTAGGGCCGCGGCTGTGGAACTCCCTTCCGGAGGAAGCTCGCCTGGCCCCAAGCCTTTTGACATTTCGGCGGAACTGTAAGACCTGGCTGTTTGCCCAGGCCTTTGGGAGGGAGGGTGGGGGGGGGTGATTTTAATCCCCCGCCCATTTATCTATTTATTTATTGTTTTCTAGCCCTGTTTTATTGATGTATTTTATATTTATTATTTTAAGTGAATTTTAATTGTTTTTATTGTTGTTGTTAGCCGCCCCAAGCTGCATTGCAGGAGGGGGCGGGATATAAATCTGTAAAATAAATAAAATAAATAAAAATTCTACAAGATCCAAACAAGGACCATGGACTGAAAAAGCATCTCAAGAACTGACCATGAAGATTAGCATCCAGTGTTATCATCAACTGAGAATTACAGACTGAAATATGAACTCAAAATCAGGGTGAGACTTTAGCTTAGGGATTTCACAAGTAATGTAGCTTTGCGTTATCTTTATTATTAGAGTGTGGAAGCAGTCTAATAGTTAAGGTGTGTTGCACGCTACATTATAAAACCCCAAATTTCTATTTGTTCTAAAATCGACATGACCAAAGTTAGGATTGTGGAATTTGTAGTGGAGTATCACTGGGGTAAACGGTACAGGCTATGAAACTTTCAGCTGAATATGTTGGCAAACAGCCAAGATATCGCAGTTTGAAAACTGCACTTTCAAGCCTGATTTTTCATTTAGTCAGATAGTCTCATCTGGGCAGGGTAGAGGAGTTGAGCATTGATGGGGAGGAGGAATTAGTCTTTTATAAAATTAAAGGAGGCTGCCAGGAAGTGCCTTTGGGGTTTTATTTGTAAATCTGATTAGTAGTTTTAAAGTTATGGGGTTGTGGAAAACCCCATATTAGCCTATGGAGAGGGGAGGGGCTGCTTTGAAGAGGAGCACTGCTCACCGCCTCTTCTCCTATCTTTCCCTTCTGGAGTTTTTGGGGAGCGAGGGCAGGGAGGTTAAAAGAGTGAGTGAGGGAGGGATTTTGGGTGTGGGGGCTGAGGGAGCGAGGGGGGGGGCATTCCTTCCAATGACCATTTCATTTAATTAATTTCAACACATGTCCAACTTAAAGTTTAATTTAAACATTTGTATACGACTGTACCCAGCTTCAGTGGGGACTAGTGGGTAAGAGGGAGGGTTGTGAGACATTACTCAGTTGTCCCATTCTTCCCAACTGACCTGAAAAAATAGAGGGAATGAAGGTGGTGAGGGGCCAGCTCACGGCCTCCTGTCCCCAGCTTCAGTGTTGCTCCCAGCATGCAAAAAGGAAGACGATTGGGGCTGAAAGACAAAGGCAAAGTGTGGGTACATGGAGCCTAAGTTGTAAGTGAGCACAATATGTGAGACTGTACAATGTCTTTACTACTAACATGGCATGGAAGTTAGCCTTGCAGGCTCTTACAGAGCTCTAGAGGCCCATAAGAACCCGCTTCACCCCACCTCATCAACAGTCATAATGATTGTGGGTGTAAACAAAGAGCAATCCATTGGCGATCAGGTGGAAAACATGTAGCGGTTACTGGACAAATGTAATAGCCTGCTGTGTGTTCGCCACCTAAATGGGTGACAAGCATTATGTCAGTTGACATCTCTAAACACTGTATTCTTAAAAGATTTGGCTATGGGTATTATTTAATGATTATATGAATGGGAAATCTTTAAAAACAACAACAACAACAACAACAACAACACATTATTGTGTTCGGTTTGTTCCTGGTATGAACTCATATGTGATGAGCATTATGGAGGTGTGGTAAATTGTATTAAGTGATCAGGACTGTTGCACTCTTCTGAGATACCTGTAGGCATATAGTATGGATGGGCGAACACATCGTGGTTCAGGTTCAGCTGTTAGGTTTGGTTCGCCCATTCGGTTCTGTCACTGCGTTTGGGTTCGGCCGTTCGGTTCAGTTCGGGCATTCTGAAAAAGGCTCTCAGTGTGAGGAATGATGGCCCCAGACCCATGATGGTTGGTCCTGGGGCTAGAGTGGCAGCTTCTAGATATTGGACACAGCCCTCCCTGCCACCCTGACGGTGGGTCCTGGGGCTGGAGTGGCTGTTGCTTTTTTTTATATATATATATCTCTACACTAAATCTAACTGCTATTAACTATTCTAAAACCTATTGAAATAAATGGAATATCCTAATAATTAACTACAAAGGCCTTGTCCTACAAACAGACTGTATCTCTATCTATCTCTATAACTAAGCTAACTACTATGTATATCTATCTAGTAACTGTCTATCTAATAACTATCTATCTCTATATATACAATATTACACAGGGGGAAACACAAAGAACACAGGGAGGGGTACAAAACTGAAATGAAAATCAATCTAATAATAATCCTACTCTAAATAAATCCAAAACTTAAAACAGGGGAAGGGACTCAGGGATGGAATAAGAGGGAGAGGGAAAGGATTCAATGGAGGGGGGAGGGAGGAAGGAAGATTGAACACAGGGAACACAGGGAGGGGTAAAAACAAAAAATAACACCTAAATCTATCTAATATAATCTAAATAAATGATAATATGGAGGTAAATGGGTTGGATGGGTGAAATAGGAGGAGGATGGCAATGGATTAGGAATAGGAAGGAACAAAAACTGCTGGGAGAGAGTTAGCCTTCTGAAAAGCCTGCTGTTCAGGAATAGTGACTAGCTCAGAAGGTTTTGGGAAGTGGGGAGGTAATCAGTTTTGTTTCTTGCTGCGCCCGCCTCACAGCAAGCCCCATTGGATCCGTGCAGCCTAGCCCGTGGCCAATCTCAGACTGCGAAGCCAGTGGTCTGAGGCAAAAAGTAGGGCTGAGCGAACGCAGTTCGGAAGTTCGGAGTTTGGCCTGAACTCGACCTGTTCGGACGACCGAACCCGAATCCGAAAACGAACAGACCGAACTGAATGAACTTCTGAACTTTGAACTGACCGAACAGTTCGGTCAGTTCGGATTGCGTTCGGGTGAGTTCGGGTGGCAAAAAAAGTGTCACTGGAAGGTCAAACTTGACAGGGAGGGGGAGTCAGCTGAGGAGCAGACTTTTAGGCACCAGGGGTGGAGAGGCTTGGAGTAACAGCCAGCCTGCCCAATCACCATCCCTTTTCTCCTCAGACCACTGACTTCGCAATCTGCAATTGGCCACAGGCTAGGCTGCACGGAGCCAATGGGGCTTGCGATGAGGCGGACGCAGCAAGAAACAAAACTGTCTACCTCCCCCCTTCCCAATACCTTCTGAGCTAGTCACTGTTCCTGAACAGCAGGCGTTTCAGAAGGCTAACTCTCTCCCAGTAGTTTTTGTTCCTTCCTATTCCTAATCCATTGCCATCCTCCTCCTGTTTCACCCATCCAACCCATTTATCTCCATATTATCATTTATTTAGATGATATTAGATAAATTTAGGTGTTATTAACCCTCCCTGTGTTCAATCTTCCTTTCTCCCTCCATTTAATCCTTTCCCTCTCCCATATATTCCATCCGAGATTCCCTTCCCTTCCCGCTTTTTCATTTAGAGTAGGATTATTAGATTGATGTAGGTTTCATTTGAGTTTTGTACCCCTCCTTGTGTTGTTTGTGATTCCCCCATCCCAGATAGATAGATAGATAGATAGTAGAGAGTTGTAGAAGTTAGCTTAGTGATAGAGATAGCGTTAGTGATTTAGTTTTAGTGTTTGTAGGAGTAGGCCTGTGTGTTTATTAGATAATCGATTTAGTTCATAGCATTTAGAATAGTTAATAGCAGTTAGATTTAATGTAGATAGATAGATATAATATTAGATTAAAAATTTAAATGAAAAAACCCCACATAAAAACAAAAAAACCATATAAAAAACAAAAAAAACACCCCATATCTAAACATTTCCTGAACGGCCGAACCAGAACTGAACGGCCGAACCGAATGGCCGAACCCCAACCCGGCGAATGAACCCAACGGCTGAACCCGAACGGACAAACCGAACAGAGCCGAACCGAACTGAACTGCCGAACCCGAACCGCGATCTGTTCGCCCATCCCTAGCAAAAAGGGATGGTAATTGAGCAGGCTGGCTGCTACTCCAAGCCTCTTCACCCCTGGTGCCTGGAAGTCTGCTCCTCAGCTGACTTCCCCTCCCTGTCACGTTTTGCGATCCAAACTGACTGAACTGTTCGGTCATTTAGACGTTCGGACTCTAGTTCGGTTTGGTCAGTTCGTGTTCGGATTCGGGTTCAGGTTCGGTCAACCAAACAGGCCGAGTTCGGGCCGAACTCCGAACTTCTGAACCGCGTTCGTCCATCTCTAGCATATAGTAACCTATAATGATGCTAGCTTACTAAGCACAAAAAGATAATTATGTTTCTTTAGATACTGTCCATAGTTTATAGAAAAATAGGCTTATGTTCTGACACATTCTCTTGGATGTGTTGTAATCACAGGTTTGTGGTCATATTTTAGTGACTTTGGATTGCTGCCATAGGTGCAAGGAAACAAAACTAGTTTGAGGTATCACAATTGTTGCTCTGTTTTTCAAACAATGATAGGCTTTGTATGTTTCCAGCCTTGAAATATTTAAAAATATTGAGCATTTTTCGGTGTGTGTTTCAGAAGATGTGTTAGTCTGGCACTCTGTACCATTTGCTTTAGGACTTTCTTTTGACCCTTTGAAAGTTCATACGATGGTATGCCGTGCTGTCATGAATCTTTTCCTCCTTTGGCTACAGGTATTTATGTTTCCCGGGATCTCTGTTGCTCTGCCCTCATGTTGGACTCTGTAAATAAACTCCTACATAAACTTTTAACAAGCAAAAGATACTGTTAACTAGGCAAGATTCTCCACTGGCAGTAAATTGGTTCAGCTATTTGTACACTGTTTCAGCCCACATGAAGAGAGAGCCTACAAGATCTTTTAAGGTGGAGAAAAATTCTCAGCTAATTCATACATTTCTTACAAAGTAAGATCAGTCTTTGAAAAACAAAATTAAAATGTGGCACAGGGCGAGAATTTGAGAGACCAAAGTGAACTAAAGTTAGAGATCCCAGCAATAGGAGGGATTTAATTTTATCAGATATACCCAGAATTAAATTCATTAGGTGTGTTTGAGGTATTCTGTATTATAACTAGAAACGATGGCCATTTTCACATGGATGGCCCAACCCACCACTGAGTGTTCCGGCGGGTGTGCAGTGGGATGTGTGTGTCCGTGGAAATGGCCTGGCAATGGGGGGGTGATGGGTGTGCACTGGGTGTTGGTCTGTGCGAACACCACAGGTGGTGGCTATTTGTGCGTGCCCGCCCCTGGTACACACCCACCTACACCCATCACCCATCCATCTCCACCCACAGGGCCATCCAGAAAACCAGCACCCCCACCCCCCACCCCCACCCCACTCCCACGCACCTGCCCCTCTGCCCATTTATAAATGGCCTAAATAATGTATAACCTGTGTTAGGATTATAATCAGGGCCACATGTATTTTGCATTTCCCCCATTGGCAGCAATGGTAGAAATCCAAATACATGAGGCCCTGAGTATAGTGCAATAAATATATGAAGAAAAAAAACAGGAATTGATAATTGGTTAGCACCTGGAATACTTGCTTGTTCAAAGTATGCAGCCATTTCCAAAGACTATCTATTGAACATCTGCCTTGAGTGCAATGCTAAATGCTTTTAGGTTCCAATATAGGGCATTTTCAGGCAAGACACTCCAAACCCACTGTACAGGTTACAGGGCACCCATAGGGCAACACTGCAGCCTTGCAACATGTACAGTCACAGTGGGTTGATGGGTAGTGGGTGGAGAGTGTCTTGTCTGAAAACACCCATAAACTTTAGAAAGAAAGAAAGAAAGAAAGAAAGAAAGAAAGAAACCAGTTCCATGTCCTATATGCTTAATACATACAGTTGATAAGCTCTCGGGCAGGGACCGTGTCTGTCTTATTCTCTGTAAAGCATCGGGTACATCGCTGGCTGTCGCGGGGGAGGGGGGAAAAGGGAAGGGAAGGAGAGAGAGGTACCGAGGGGTCGGGGAAACGAGGGCCGATGTCTCTCTGTACTGGCTATCGGGGTAAGGTAATTCCCTCAGGATCTCGTTCCTTCCCTGGTGGGAGGCAGCCTGAGTCATCACAGGGAGAGAGAGAGACACCAATTGCTCAAAGGGGAGAGGGGACAAGAGCATAGACACACTCACCCAGCGTGGGGCCCAAGGAGAGGGGGGGTCGTGAGGGGAGTGCGTGAAGGGAACTGGGGGGGGTGAGCCAGGGGTGTGAAGAGGGGGGGCAGGGGGAGTACAAGGAGGTCGCAGAGCCAAGGGGAGGGATGGGGCTTTCGCTCAGGAGGTAGGTCGGTGCTGGGAGGCGGGGGGAAAGGGGAAGAGTCAAGGGGGGGTAGTGCAGCGGGGCTAGGGTCTAGGGCAACTCATGGTTTGCTTGCAGACCAGGATTGAGATCGACACAGGGAGAAAGGATACACTCACCTCAGGCACACCCTCGGTCACACACCAAGCACCCACGCTCACACTCCAGGGATACAGGAAGGGTTGAGGGAGGGGAAGTAAGTTGAGGCTTATACTCCTAACACCAAGAACAAGAAACTAGAACAAGAACAAAAGCAAGAGCAAGTCAGCAAGGCAGTGAAGGCAGGGGCCAGCTTCTCTCAAAGATTACCGGCGGGGAACCTGTGCCCTGCTGGCTGCCTTTATCCATTTTCCGCTCTGCTCAACAGCTGTGCTGAGTGAGTCCCTTCCCCTTGCACCACGCCGCCTCCACTAGGCGTGTGCTGTGCCAAGGCGGGGCCCTGTTGAATCCTATGAGGGGCGGGGTCTGCCTCCGACGTGTCGGATCCCTCCTCCCACTGCTTGACTGCTGGGGGAGCCTCCTCCCCGCCTGACCCCGGCCGGAGCGCTGCCACGTGATCCGTCACGCTGCACTGGTGCTTGTGGGCGCGGCGTGACACTGGTGCTATATAAAAGCTAATAATAATGTATTTATTTATTTATTTATTTATTTAATATATTTATATCCCTCCCATCCTGCAAGCAGCTCGGGGCAGCTAACTAATTTCAGTTAAAACAATTTAAAAAATATTAAAACAATCATAAAAAGAACAGGGAGGACAGAAATTTACAAAAAATAATAAGGAAGGGTAGGGTGATAAAACCCCATTAACCCTCCCAAAAGGCCTGGGTGAACAGCCAGGTCTTACAAACTCACCGGAATGTTAAAAGGCTCGGGGCCAGGCGAGCCTCCTCCGGGAGGGAATTCCAAAGGTGTGGCCCGGCCACCGAGAATGCCCTCTCCATTGTGGCCCCCTGCTTAACACGGGGGCCCTCCAAGAAGGCACCCCCAGCAGACCGAAGGAGCCACTCTGGGGCGCGGAGGGCGAGGCGATCCCTGAGGTATGAGGGGCCGAGACCGTGAAGGGCCTTATAAATCAACACCAATACCTTGAACCAGGCTCAGCACGCTATTGGCAGCCAATGCAGAGCCCAGAGCACAGGTGTTATGTGGTTCCGGTGACCCGTCCCCGAAAGGAGGCGGGTCACCGCATTCTGCACTAGCTGCAGCCTCTGAACCAGGAACAAGGGCAGCCCCATGTAGAGTGCATTGCAGTAGTCCAGCCTCGAGGTGACAAAGGCATGGACGAGGGAGGCCAGGTCCGGGCCAGAGACGTACAGACGCAACCTCCACACCAGATACAGCTGGCGAAAGGCAGTCTTCACTACCCCCTCTACCTGATGCTCCAGGTGGAGATCCGTGTCCAGCACCACCCCCAGACCTGTTGAGCTACAGGAGGGTGAACGCCCCCCTATCAGGGGGGCCGACACCCCCTCACTCTCCCCACCACCATCACCTCCATCTTATCGGGGTTGAGCTTCAGTCTGCTCTGCCACATCCATTCTACCATGGCCTCCAAACACTGGGATAGCAATGAGACGGCAGTGTCTGGGTCAGTTGAAAAAGAGAGGTACAGCTGAGTATCATCAGCATATTGGTGACAACGCACCCCGAACCCTCTCACAACCTCCCCCAAGGGCTGCATATAAACATTAAATAATAAAGGAGACAGAATGGAACCCTGCAGAACGCCGCAGGACAACGCGCGGGGGCAAGATTTTTCAGCTCCCAGCACTACCCGCTGGCATCTCCCTGAGAGGAATGAACGGAACCACTCAAGAACGGTCCCATCCAGCCCCCCCAGGTCATGCAGCCATCTCAACAACAGCCCATGGTCCATGGTATCAAAAGTGGTCGAGAGATCTAGCAGGACAAGAAATGTTGAACGTCCTGCATCCATTTCTCGGCGGAGGTTGTCGACCAAGGCCACCAACGCCGTCTCAGTGCCATAACCGGGGCGGAACCCAGATTGAAAAGAATCCAGGAAACCAATGCTATCTAGATGCACCTGGAGCTGGATCACCACCACCTGTTCAATAACCTTCCCTAAAAAGGGAAGGTTAGAGACAGGTCGGTAGATGGTGAGTGCGTCCATGTCCAAATATGTTTTTTTCAGCAGGGGGTGCACCACAGCCTCCTTGAGGCTGGGAGACAACCTCCCCTGCTGCAAGGACGTGACAACCACCCTTGGCAGTACCATCTCCAATGTCTCCCTGGAGGCTTTCACCATCCAGGACGGGCACGGATCAAGTTCACAACAGGTGGCTCTCACAGACCCCAAGACATCCACCGCATTGGCCGGCGTCACTTCTGAAACTCCCCCCCAAAAGATGAACCAGACAGGGCCTCCATCCCCTCGCGCTCTCTACCTACTGCCTCTAATAATAATAATAATAATAATTAATAAATTTGTTTACTATGTTTTTGTTTAAAACATGCCTAGTATGATAATTGCTACTGTATTTTCTAATACCATGTCCTTGGTTCAACTTCTACAAAGGAGGTAGCATGGCTCTTGTACTTTTGAAATCAGATGCAAGGTTTGTTTGCCAGATGTGAGATAATATCTTAGTAACTTTAAAGTTGGTTTGTTCTGCTCTGATAGTACAACAGCAGACACAGAGCTTGCTTGAATGCAGCTGAGGAGGTGAGGATTCAGCCAATGATGATGACTGGGCTATACTGGCAGTGGCTATATGCTCCCTCCACTATCACAGCTTCTGACATATGGGTACAGCCACATGAGACGCCATTGTGATTTGGGCAGCCTTGCCCCAGTTTGGCCACTGTTACCATGAGATGCAGTAGCTTGTGTGACCATCAGCCGTCAGATGTTCACCCTGTTCTGGGGCAGGGCGGGCAGCTGGTTGCTACACCCTGTATCTTCCAAAAAAGGCAGAGGATGCAGGGTGTAGTTGTCTTACCAAAAATGGCGATGTCTGCTACAGGGGTTTGAGCAATGGATGGTGTTGTCATTCGTGTGCAACCATGTGAAGGCCACGGCGGGATAGTGAATGGGCCAAAGGAGGGTGGGTGGGGTTTGGCTGGGTGCCCACACATGTGGACAGTGCCTTGGCCTGCCCCAGGGATGGCTGACAGTGGCCTGCCCGATTTCTTCATGGGGGGAGGGGGGCATTAGCGGAATGGCTGACAGCGGCCTGCCCGATTTCCTCATGTGGGGTGGGGTCAGATGATCATCTGCCCTGCTCTCCACACTGGTCATGAAGTGTGGTGATTAAAATTGCCAACCACGGGGTACACAGGGATTGGTCCTAACCAGGCTTTGTTGGCTGCACACATGGGGTACAGCTGCACAATACATCTATCACAGTTTAGTCAGCCTTACCCCACTTTGGTCACTGTTGCTGTGCAATGCGGTACATCATGTGCCCAGCAGCTGCCAGCTGTTCCCCTGCCATGTTTGCAGGCTGAGCAGCTGGGTGCTGGGTGCTGTCCTCAGAAAAAGGCTGAAGATCCAGGATGTAGCAGAGTTACCCAAAGTGGGGTAGGGGTGTTCAACGTGTGGGAGTACACTACCTCTCATGGGACTGGTCCCTGTCTTTCCCGCCACGCAGTGAACTCCACCACGGTGCTTTGAGTGGCGGGCACTATCTCCAGTCCCACATGTCCACATCATGGCTGGGGGTGGGATTGTGGGCATGCCAGAGGAGGGTGGGTGGGGCAGGGCCAGTCATACATCTCATGTGGCTGGTGTGTTGGTCTGCCCTGGGGTGTGGCAGGATGTCTGACAGCAGCCTGACTTCCCTGCATGGGGGGGGGGCGCAACCATCTGACCTGCTCACCATGCTGGCCCCGAAATGTGGCAGCAGTGATTCCCACCATGAAGCACACATGGATAGGATCTACAGCTCATGACACTGCACCCACACACTTTGGGCAGCATTAATCCACTTTGGGCAACATTAACATGTGATGCTGTGAATCGTACAGCTGGCGGCTGCCGGATGTTCACCCTGCCAGGGGCTGGGCGGACAGCCAGTTGTTATGCAATGCATCCACTGGAGAAGGCCACGGATGCAGCACATAGTAACATTTCCCAAAGTGGGATAACACTGCCCAAAGTGTGTTAATGGGTTGCGTCCCATGTGAATGGCTCATGCAGCCCTGCCATGAGGCAGGGACTGAGGATCAGGACCAGAGGAGCACATTCTCCCTGCACACCTAAGAGCTGATTGGTTGGGGGGGGGTTGCGTGTGCTCTCCCCGCTCACCTAACTACTAATCATATAGAGAAGGGGCCGCACATGCTCTCCCCACCCACCTAACAGCTGATCTGGGAGAGAGGACCCTGAAGAGCAGGCATGCTGGGGGGTCCAGGGTCTGTACGTGGGGGGTTGGTGCTGTTTAATGCGAGGTCCGTAGTGAACAAGGCCCCAATTATCCGGGATTTAATCTCGGATGGGGCTGTGGACCTCGCATGTATTACAGAAACCTGGCTGGATGATCTGGCCGGTCCAACTTTGGCGGATCTTGTTCCAGCTGGGTATGCCGTGCAGCATCAGCCCCACACGGGCGGCCGGGGAGGTGGTGTAGCTATTGTTTTTAGGGAGGACTGGCCTGTTAGGAGGTATCCAGTTCAGGAGATTATGGGTAT